>CM074787.1:15081104-15426469 GCA_037355745.1 Pseudo-nitzschia multiseries | reverse complement strand
TAAAGGAGTATCATGTAGTAATTACTTCGTACCCGTGTGATTGAAAAAGAACTCCAAACTGTGCAAATTTTGATTTTGTGATTGAAAAAAGATGCTAACTTTGATATTGTGATTGAAAAAGAAATCAGCACTTTGTACCACAGGTGCGATGGAAAAAGAACTCCAAACTTATCCGAACAAGTTTGGGAATTACTTGGTACCGGTGTGATTGAAAAAAGAAATCCAAACTGATCCGGTGATCCAAATTTTGTGATTGAAAAAAAAACTGGGACGAACCCAAACTGTGTTTTGGCCGGGAGGAGAATCCGAAGGACAGAAGAGTATGATCCTACCTTTAGTGGGTATTGTTGTGTTTGAAAAGTGTATGGCAAAAGTGTATGAATGTGCCAAAAAAAGTGTACCGTGGTGCGGCATCTTTGATCTCGTTACTCGATTCATTCGATTCGTCTTGACACGACACGATACGATGGAATGATTGGACAGGGGTCAACTTTACACTTTTAAAAGGTACATCCGTACACTTTTGAAAATTAGGTATTATGGTACGATCAATATATATAGAGAGTATGAACACAAAAATATCAATGGCATCCCCAGGGCGGAGCGCAGTGCCCTACTAGTGCCCTTTTTACATAAGCCCTACCCCCTAATATTGCCCTCTTTTTATAAGCCCCCAACCCCCAACCCCTGCCCCAGTACAGTGTTCACCAGAGCAACGCAGCCCCAACCAAGTTGGCTCGGTTATATGCTGGGTTCACCATAAACGGTGGAGGTTGGGGTGGTGGATGAGTTAGTGGCTGAGCAAATGAGGTCACAGGATCGAATTGTACATATGACCATACCTTTCGTTGGTATTGTTGTAGTTGAAAAGTGTATGGCAAAAGTGTATGAATGTACCAAAAAAAGTGTGAGATTGACTCGGTACCGGAATGATTCATTCATTTTCCGGGACTTACTGATTGATGATCGATTCATTTTGATTCATTCGATACCAACGATGCTCAGCGACGCCATGCCACCATTGTTAGAATAGGTTGAAAATATTGATAGGCTTTAACAGTGTTCTCTATCGATTAATACTTCTTGTTTAGGAAAATATGCGTCCTCTGACTGCTTGATTCAATAAGTACTCACTCAACCCTCTCATGTATTATCTCGTGTTAATCTACAACTCTTCATGTAACTTATATACCTTTGACCTCATTGTTCTTTATGTAGTAGTAGTGACGTTTGCTCTTCACATCCTCCTGTGATTGATTTCTATTGGCTTAGCTTTGATTGTATCCATTTTGGTATTTCCTACCCTAGGTGTATCTGTTGTTAATCAGTTTCATGATTTCAGTGACTCTTCCCGATTTGCGGTTTTACTTATACCCATTCAATTTGTTGAAGTGAATCCCACTCAACAAGATTTGTCTCCATAAATCGACTCGTTTGATTCATTTCAACACACTTCCCTGTTTACAAGTCTGTTTAGCCAACAAGCTCTGCACTGTACTTGTCAAACAACTTCTTGGAGACATTCTTGGTATGAACATCTGCCGTGTTGTTGTCTCCTGACACACATCTTCCATTGATGAAACTCCTTTCTTTGAGTTCCCTAATGTAATGCATCTTGACTCCAATATGCCTGGTTCTTCCTCCCACTGACCAGTTATTAGCGATATCAACAGCTCCTTGGTTGTCACACCATAAAGTCATTGGCAACTTCACCCGCAGCCTCATCTGTATCAGTATTCGATAGACAAACATCATATCCTGTATGCTTAGCACTGCTGAATACAATTTGGCATCTGTCGTAGACAAGGCCACTATCGGCATCATCTTGCTGAATTGTTTGACTGGTGCCCCTTCCAGATATGTGATCCCAGAATTTACACTCCTTCTGCTTGAGTGCTTTGCATATTCTGAGTCACATTTCCCGGAAATCACGAATAGCCTGACTGCTTTGCCATCCGAGCTTCCCGGTTCATTTGGTTTTAGCATATACCCAATTTCTTTTGTACTGACAATGTAGTTCAGTACTCGATACAAAACTCTGTACCCCTTTAGAGAGGCTTGCTGCATGTATCTCGATAATTCCCTGACTGCGTTCAATACGTCCGGCTGGCTCCATCTCATCATGTGTAACAGAATTCCAATTCCAGATCTGTGCTTGAATTGCTTTGCCAGCTCCAGGGACTCTTCAGTTTCCTTGTCAAATTCCAATACACTTCCCGGCTTGGCTGGTGTCTTTGGAGCTCTCTTTTGAGGGCCCCCATTGCCGGCCGTGCCGAACTCATCTTGGAATCTCTGTATCTTTACTGGTTGAGTGAGTCTTATCCACTCGGCAGTCCGTTCCATCTTACAACCAACATACTCCCTTAATTCTCCTTCATCCTTGCAATCAAACAGTCCTGTGAATTCTCCAATTGATTTCTTTACCAATCGCTTGGGTCCTGACACACAACAGTCATCGACCCATAGTAGGAACACTACCAAATATCCTTCTTCCCACTTGAAGAATGCACATGGCTCAGCCTTGTTTCTTTTGAACTTCATGAAAGCTAGAGCCTTAACACATTCTTGATAGTACTGTAATGCTGCCTGCACTGTACCGTACTGCATTTTCATGAGCTGTAGGACTGCCCAGCTTGGATACCATTTCTTGTAGGCATCCGGAACCTTCATATAGAGTTTGTGGTCTGAGTTGAATTCCCCATTCAGGAATGCACCCTCCACATCTACTAGATGCTGATACCAACCTCCCATGATTGCTAAGACGAACACTACTTTGATAGCCACTTCTGTCACGACAGGAGAGGACTTGTCTTGTCCGTCGAAGTGTTTTCCATCAACTTGCATGAATCCTCTGATTGCATTCCTTGCTTGGTACACCCCACTAGCCTTCTTCTTCATGGCCCAAGTACTGTTGAACAACTTTGTCCTTGCTGGCAAATCTTTCTTGTTCACAACCCTGAAGACATGGTATTTGACCATCTTGTCATGTTCTATCTTGACGGCCTTCGTCCATTCCTTCTTGTCTACAGTAGCCATTGCTTTCGCATAGTTCATGGTCTGGAGTTCCCTGGTGTTGCCGTAGTTGTGTCCTGATGCGCCGACTAGATACATCTCCAAATCCTTGGCCTGTAGAACTGCTGCAACCAGTCAATACTCCTCTTTGTGGTTGGTGTATCCATAGCCTTCTTCAAGTCTTTGGTACACTCTTCCTTTCTTGGATAACCTGTGCAATACCATGCTTTCTGCATCGATTGCTTCCTCAAGGACCTCCGTGTTCAATAGATCATATTCCATTGCTCCCAACTCAGCAGTATCCTCCAGATAATTGTCTTCAATATCTGTTGCTACTGCCACCAGTTCCTTGTCAATGAATAAGGAAAGGCCATTGTTCCGATTCTTGGTGCCATCCGGAGCCCTTGTTGACCTCAGTACTCTCCCACTTCTTGAGATAGTCACCGGTACTTCCTCCTCCTCCTCTCATCAGAGATCTCTTTATCTTCTTCTGAGGAGCCTCCCTCGGATCCTTCTGGGGAGATAGATTCTTCTTCTTCTTCTTCTTCTGCTGGAGGGGTCGTCTCTTCCTCATCTGTGGATCCAGAAGCTTCTGAAGCTTCCTCTTCCGCGTCTTCTTGGGCTTCTGACAGCAGATCATTTGAGAACGTGCCCTCTATAGTTATGGGGGCAACTCTTCCTTTCTTCTCCTTGAAGTACATCCGGTCCAACCATAGGACATCTCTTGACTTTAGAAATGACCTTGCCTTGGGATCAAACATGGTGTAGCAATCTCCAGCATGGTCTTTGGAGTAGATGACAAACAGACATGTCTTTCCTCTTGCCGCGATCTTTGGTGTACCAGTTTGGTGTGTCTTTACCATGCCGGCCATTTCCGCAACTTGTATGTTCTTTATCCAGTCCGGATTCTTTTCTACCATCCACTCATATCTTGTTTTCTTGGTTCCATCTATCTCTTCCACATTCAGCATGTCTACTTGGTGACACTACTTGACGAAGGCAGCAAATAGGACATATCTCAACTGATTAGGTACTCCGGCAGCCTCCAGAGCCGCTCTTGTGAGACTGCATAGGTTGAATATCCGAGTCTCCACTCTGGAATTCCTCTGTGGAGTCTTGGCCGTAAACTCAAACTGGATTCCAAATTGCCAGCTCGCCCCATTGATAGCCTTTTGGAACTTGATGTTTTCTCAGCATCATCACATCGTATCCTTTTCAGTTCCTTCCCTGTTTGCTTCATGCTGTTGAACTTTGAACAGAATTCCTTGACAAATCCATTCTTCCTGCTGTACTATCCCAGCATCGCTGCTCCAGAGATGTGTTCTACTGCCACGACCAGGCAGTTGTTGGTCGGGAAGTAGACTGTACTCTTGGGGTTCTTTGGTTTCTTCAACCGCATGCCATCAATGTACCACAGTTTGCCTATGGTGCTTGGTGGATTCTTCTCCCCTTCTCCTAGGTTCTTCAGCCTAGCTTTTCCTTTAGCACAGGTCTCGCACTTCTTGAACGGGGTTTGGGTTAGTTCCCAACCCAAGTGGTTAGCAATTTGCTTGGTCCTTGCGATGTTGTTGTGGCCGCAGAATGCATGGGCCTTTGCCATCGGCATCTTGCTTGGTGTGGCTAGGGCTACTTCTGGTGTTTGCGCGTCCACGTCCGCGTCCTCACTCTCCAGATACATTGCCCAGAGAGTGCCATTTCCTTTGTTCTGCATTGGGATATCAAAGTGGAGTTCTTGGTCCCCTTTGCATAGTCTGATACCGGTTGTGTTGCCGGTCATCTCTTCTCCTTGGCTTATCAGCTTGATTGCCGCACACAGATTGAACTTACATGCACCGTATCGACAGTCCGTAAACTTGATCCTACTCTTCCTTTGGCCATCTTTGTTGTATTGGACTCCGGCTTTGTCCAGGAGCTTAGTTACTTGTAATCTTGTTTCATTTGCAGCAACTTGTGGGCTCAGTAGCTTTAGCCTCTCTACCGATCCTTTCGATGGAGTAGTTCCTTTGGTGTGATTAATCGTGTTTGCAGTTGCTCCCATATCTACGATCCACAGTTGGCTCATATACAAAGATTTTGTCCCACTAGACAGCAGGGCGCACTCCAACATTGCCCCCTGTCTTTTCTCTGCATTGGTTTCTTCAATGGTAGCTGACATAAGTATACAATCTTCTATCCTGGATTTCATCCCGAGTTGGTATTCCCAATTTGGAAATTGTTGTTTGCTTAGAATTAGCTCGTCCCTTTTATGTTTTGTTTTCAGGGAGACGGCGTTGACCGTTTCTGGTTCGAGCTTATTTCTTTTGTTTTCTTGTGGGTCGATTCCCTTTTGGATTTTCTGGTACCCCATTGTAATGGGATCCCTCCACTCAATCTTTTGGTGTTCTCGTGCATTCCGTGTCTCTTCCACTTCCACAACTGATGGTATTTTCATCCATCCATGTTCTTTGGTTTTGATGTAACCTTTTCCTTGTTTCTTTCTCAAATCCTTTTGGTCCTTATTCTCATAATTTCCTTTTCGGCTGGATTTGAAAAGCAGATTCATTATCTGTTTCTTCTTTCTTCTTTCGGAATGGTGACGACAGAGGGTTCCCTTTTGGTTCCTTGGCTCTACTTCCACCATGATATCTTTGGCTGTGAGAAAACAATATTCCTCATCTATTACACCGGCCGCTATACTCTCATCTGAGCCGCTGTAGCTTTTCTTCCAGTCTTTCTTCTGTAACCATTTTGGTTTACTTTTAGGATTCTTTTCCCAACAGGCCTTTTCAGTGTGCCCTGTCTTTCTGCAATGGCGGCACTTTGTTTTCTTAGTTGTTTCATCACAGTCTCTTTTCATGTGGCCCTTCTTGCCGCATCCATAGCACCATATGTCCTTGCCTTTGCCCTTGCCCTTGCCCTTCTTCTTGGGCTTCTTTTGTCCCTTTCTGGGCTTCAGCTTTCAAACCTCTTCATCCAATCTGGAGGAGGACTCTCCGGTGTACATCACGACTTCATCCTCTCTGTTGTCTTTGGGTTGCTTGGACTTTCAAAGCTCAAACACCATGTTTCGGTGGAGTTCCTTTATGGTGGGGTCTCCTCCATGGTCTCTTCAAGCATCGAATCTTACTCTCATGATAGTGTCTTGGTACTCATTTGGTGCCTTCTGCATGATTGTAGACACCTTGTCTTCTTCGGTTAGAGCCGACACCCTTCCTCGATACTTGATATCGATTGCCGTTATCAGAGTGAATAGAGTCTTTGGATTCTCCTTCTTCTTCATGGAGATCTTCCAAAGATCATTCTTCTGGTCCACCTTCCTGGTTACGTTGTCGGGGGAGAACTCATCCTTCATCTCTTTGATGACTTGGTGCGCTTGGCCACTGGGCCATTCGTATGTCCTGGACTGCTCTATCCAAGCCACATAGTCCTCAAAGTCTTGGAAGGCCATCGTTAGGGTTGCAATGGCCATCTTGTTCCTGGTGACAGCTTCTTCTTCACTTGTGGTGAAGAGCTGTTTAACTTCTTTACCATCCTCTGCATACTTCCTCTCCACTTCAGGGAGTTCTGGGTCTTTGACCTTGCTAAGAGCCTTGTCGAAATCTTTCTGGACTGCGTAGGCTCACATCATGGACCACCATTGTGGATAACTCATAGTCGTTTTGTACTTGCGGATGTAAAGTCT
This sequence comes from Pseudo-nitzschia multiseries, assembly GCA_037355745.1. Classification (NCBI taxonomy): domain Eukaryota; phylum Bacillariophyta; class Bacillariophyceae; order Bacillariales; family Bacillariaceae; genus Pseudo-nitzschia; species Pseudo-nitzschia multiseries. The sequence continues at coordinate 15,419,796 of CM074787.1, read as the reverse complement.
GATGTCCTTCAGGCTAGGCATCGTGTTAGTTTTCTCGGTCTCTTCCTTATCTTGTTGTTGTTGCCGGTTCTAGATTGATCAGATCTTTTTTTACTTACTTTCAACGCTTACGATTCAAGCGTTCTTCGAAGAATGTTAGAATAGGTTGAAAATATTGGTAGGCTTTAACAGTGTTCTCTATTGATTAGTACTTGTTTAGGAAAATATGCGTCCTCTGACTGCTTGATTCAATAACTACTCACTCAACCCTCTCATGCATTATCTCGTGTTAATTTACAACTCTTCATGTAACTTATATATCTTTGATCTCATTGTTGTTCTTTATGTAGTAGTGACGTTTGCTCTTGACATCCTCCTCCTGTGATTGATTTCTATTGGCTTAGCTTTGATTGTATCCATTTTGGTATTTCCTACCCTAGGTGTATCTGTTGTTAATAAGTTTCATGATTTCAGTGACTCTTCCCGATTTGCGGTTTTACTTATACCCATTCAATTTGTCGAAGTGAATCCCACTTAACAAGATTTGTCTCCATAAATCGACTCGTTCGATTCATTCCAACAATAATGAATCACGATCAAAACAACCAAAACCCAAGCCAATAGTTTTTTGTTGATCGAGAAGATGATGATCTTACTCGTTCGTAATTAGTAATCGATGATGGGTCCATGATGATTGTACAGTACAAGTACGAGTACGGTACAGTAATATTAGACGAAACCACTAATTGCGTATTGACGAAACATACCGAAGATGCAATCGGCACGGCATTCGCGTCGACTCGTCGTATCCTAATATTATTGTTACAACTGCCGTAACTTACCATACATACCGTACAAAAGCAAACAGTTCTCTAGAACAAACGCCAACAATCCGTCGTCCGATTGATCGGCGACACCACAATACACACACAACGGGGGGGGGGAGGGGCGAACCGAACCGAACCGAACCGAACCGTTTCCGATATGAGGGGGACACACGCCGGCGTTGCGCCACCGATGAGGAGGAGGACATCGGTGTTGCAAATGCTGCTGCAAATGCTACAGCTACAGCTGCGGATGTTGCTGCGGATGTTGGTGTTGCCGTTGGTGTCGCCGTTGCCGTTGGTGTTGCTGCTCTGCGCACTCCGAAACAACGGACCGATCATCGGTGAAGCCTGGACGCACTCCCTGCTGTTCAAATCCAAGGAAACCTTCAAGCTTGCCGAGATCCAGAACCTCGAGGCATCCCTCCAGACACGGACGGCGCAAGCGGTCTGCGGCAGCGACAACAGCGACAACAACAACAACAACGACGACGGTGTGGTTCTGCGTTACAACCTGACCCGATTGGTGGTAGACCGAGCGACGGGATCCTCGCTCTTTCGATTGGATCTGCAGAGCAAAGCGAACGGCGGCGGCGATGCCTTTGCCACCGTCGAAAGCGGCTACCACGGCAGTAGAGGTGTCAAAGCACGGCCCGAATCGGAACAACAACAACAACAACAACTACAACAGATACAACAGTTGAGGTCGAAGGTGCTGTCGCTACCCAGTCTGCAGCGGTGCGATTGGGTGGGGCAGGTGCTGGCCGAGGGTTCCGATGCCGCGGAATTGGTGGGAAACCTCCGCCGGAGACCGAACACGAACGGCGCCCTCCCCCAAACCCAAACCCAAACCCAAACACCGGAGGAAGATCTCGATGGATGGAACCTAGACTACGTCAAGTTCGTGGGCGGACCGACCGCAACGAAACCACCACAATCACCATCACCACCACCACCACCACCGACCTACACCATGAAATCGTTGCTGTGCGCCGTCGCCCACGAGATACCGGCCCGGCCATCGCTCGATCCGGCCCTCGCCAAGACTCAGCTCCGGATCGTCGACTTTACTGCCGCCGCTACAACGACAACGGGAGCCCCGGGTTCGTCGTCGTCGTCGTCTTCCTGTTGTTGTTGTTGTCTGGTGCGGTGTCTGGATACGGGCGACCATCACCGGCCACCGAAACACATACAATCCACCACCAACCTGCAGCGCGAGTGGGCAAAGAGGCCGTTTCAATACAGCAGCGCCATCAACTACGAAGTGGCCGAGATGGTGGTGGACATCCTGGAGACGCTGTGCGGCGGCGGCGAGCACCAAACCGGAGGAACCGGCGGCGAGGAGAACGCGTCGAACACGAACACGAACACGCGGCTCTCCTTGCTGCTGGATCCGACGTGCGGGAGCGGAACGTTTCTGGCACTGGCACTGGCCAGAGGGTTTCGCGTCGAGGGGCGCGACATCAACCCGAGCGTTGCGGAGGGAGCGATCCGCAACCTCGAGCACGTGTTTGGCAAAGAAACGGTCGGGGCACTGGCACGCGTCGAGACGCGCGACAGCTGCAACAACAGCGAGCCCCGGACCGCGAGTGCGACTGCGACTGCGAGTGCGAACGCAACTTCGAACGGGGTCGATGTTTCCTGTGTGGTGGCAAATCTACCGTGGGTGCGTTTCAACGGCAGCAGGAGCAGCAGTCATTGATTGTGTGTGTGTGTGTGACCATGCAAGAAAGATCCCGCAAATCTGAATTTGGCAGGTGCCAGATCGAAAAAATCGCGTTGTGCTGGATTCCTCACGTATATACCGGTATGCATGAAATCGCAACTGACTTTCGTATTTCTTTTTGTATTATTGTTGCATTCCGAATCCATCGCTCTAACGATATTTACGACATCTCAGGGACGCAATAGTATATTATACGTTGACGAAAACAAGCGCATCTTGCGCTCCGTCCGATCTCAAATCCAGACCGGCACGCCCTGTGCCTTCATTACCCGACCGTCCGACTCCGGAGAGGACAAAGCTCCGTCGTTGCTGTTTGAATCTTCCGGCTTTGATGTCTTGGGCCAGGCATTTGTCCCACAACGCGACTTCTTGCTCCCGGTCAGCAAGAAGAAGAGGAAGAAAAAAACGGGATCCGGAAATTCCGATAACGACAACGACAACGACAACGACCGAAACAAACAAAATCAATGTGTCATAACTATTACCAGGGCAAAATAAATAGTGCTGCTAAAATCTTTGGATTGGGAGGGGGTGCAAGTAATTCTGTGTTGTACTAGTCGTGTAGGTGCTATAAGAATTGTAATATTTATGTGTTCTCGTATTACAGGATTGAGCAAGGTGGTAGCTTTAGCATTCGTGCTTTCCAGGTCGGGCTCTCTAGCTAGTAGAGTGGTCACAACCATCTGTTTCTGAAAAATAATGAAAATGCTACTTATAAAGCCAACTGCTCTCCAATCCCAAGTAAAATCCGCTCTTGCTGGCCTTACTCCAAGCCTTCGGAGGGAAGTATTCTTGTCGCTTCGTGTCCCGTTCGTACTGTTCGCCGAGAGCGGCATTCTGAACCATGAGCCAGTCCGCGAGTTTTTTCCCGCTCGTCAGCTTCTTGTGGCGGTGCAACAGGTTCGACCCGTAGATGCTATTGCGTAGGTGGTCGATGTTGACATTGGGAGAACGACACCGCTGCGAGGGACTGAACATGTCGCCGTAGAGACCGTGCAAAATCGTCACCGCCTCCGAGATGACTTTGCGCTCGGTCTTGGACGCTGCACCGGGAACGTCGAGCAGTATGAGAGGTTCGGCCTTGTTGATCTCCAGATAGACTCGTTCTACGAAGCTCGACCCAGAGGTAGCATTATTATTATTATTATTATTTGCAGTTGCGTTCTTCGATCGTTCGGAATATACTTCCACGAGCACGTTCTGGAAATAGTCTTCTTGTTCCTGCCATGCCTCATCACCTTCTGGACTGTTTTCTTCTTCTATTTTTTCTATTGTAGTTGTATCGTCTTTCTTCTTGAGTTTGTTTCTCTTTTCTCGCAGTGCCTGCATCATCCCCACCCGGTGCTGCCCATCGATGACAAACAATTTTTCGTTCGCGTCCTCGTACAAGCAAATGATCCCCGGGAAACCCGAGTCCATCTGATCCATCTTTTCGTCGGCCATGCGCTTCACCCGGTCGTTCCGGTAGGTTCGTTGTTTCCTCCAGATCGGGAGCGTTCCCAATTTTCCGGAGGAGACGACGTGGACGCGCTTGTACCCCAGATCGATCAGCGCCGGGCCGAGAATGGGATGGGTGGTGATGCTTGCCTCGTCGTCCTCGGATGCATCGTCCCCCGAACCCCTGGTGGAAGCACGCTCTTTCCGGAGGCGTTGCTTTTCTTCCGCGGAGAGTGCACGATATTCTTGCGAAGAGTAGTGCGGCACAGGTGTGGGCTCGGGCTCTTCTTCTATCGTCGGAGGGGTTGGTTCCATTCCTGTTCCGGCTTCGATGATTTCGATTTCGAGTTTCAGGAGATCTTGCTTTTTCTTCTTCATGTCATTGGTTCTGCGGAGCAATTCTGCCTCGATTTTGTCCAGCTCGAGTTGCTGCTGCTTTCGTTTTTGGATCGCGGTTTCGATGGCTTCCAGCTTGTCGCTCTCCTCCTTTGCGGCTTTGGCTTGGGCCTCGGCGCGTTTCTTCTGTTCCTCGGCCTCTCGTGCTTCGGCTTCCGCGCGTTTCTTCTGTTCCTCGGCCTCCCTTGCCGCGGCTTCTTTGGCTTCGGCCTCCGAGCGTTTCTTTTCCGCTTCTGCCTTTTTCATGGCCGCGGCTCGGAGTTCCTCCGCCTTCTTGGTCGCGCGTATTCGAAATTCCTCGGCTTTCTGTTCGGCGACTGCCTTGGCCTTTGCTTCTAACAACCGTTTCCTGTCTTCCTCGGCTTTCTTGGTTGCTTCGGCTTCTTCTGCGCGTCTCTTTTCTTCCTCGGCTTTCTTCTTTGCTTCGGCGTCTAAGCGATTCTTTTCCTCCTCGGCTTTCTTTGCTTCAGCGTCTAAGCGTTTCTTTTCCTCTTCCTCTCTCTTCTCTGCTTCGGCTGCCTTAATTTCAGCTTCTACGCGTTTCTTTTCCTCTTCGGCTTGGAGACGTTTCTTTTCTTCTTCAGCCTTCTTTGCTTCGGCTTCTAAGCGTTTCTTTTCCTCTTCCGCCTTCTTCTCTGCTTCGGCTGCCTTTGCTTCGGCTTCCAAGCGTTTCTTTTCCTCTTCCGCTTTCTTCTCTGCCTCGGCTGCCTTTGCTTCGGCTTCCAAGCGTTTCTTTTCCTCTTCCGCTTTCTTCTCTGCCTCGGCTGCTGCTGCTGCTGCTGCGCGTTTCTTTTCCTCGGCTGTTTTGACCGCGACCGCGATGCGTTTCTTTTCTTCTTCCGCCTTCTTTTTTCCCTCGGAAGCTTTTGCGGCCGCTTCCAGCAGGGTGATTGCGATGCGGTTCTTTTCGTCGTCTTCCGCTTTCTTCTTCTCATTCTTCTTCTGTTTCTTCTTTTGGTCCTCGGCGGCTCTGGCCGCGGCTTCCAGGTGTTTCTTTTCTTCCTCGGCTTGCTTCCGCTCTTCGGCCCGTTTTGCTTCGGCCGCTAGGCGTTTCGCTTCGTCCTCGATCTTGCGTTTTTCTTCGGCGGCTCGGTCCGAGGCCTCCAGGTGGTTCTTCTCTTCCTCCCTGCTTTTGTTGTTGTTGTTGTTGTTGTTTCCCGCGGTGGCGGTGGCGCCCGATTGCTGTTTTGGTGTCGGTTTTGGTTTCGTCGGGTCGCCCCCGGAAGCGGCGGTAGAAGCGGAAGCGGGTCCGATGGGGATCCCCTTCTTGCTCGCCGCGGCGAGCGCGGCGGCTTCTTCCCGCTTTCTCCCGTCCGGGGATCGCTTGGCCCGCTCCAGCGCCTCGGCCTCGAGCGGGACCGGAACATCGGCGGGGACCGGGATCGCGGTGTTGGTTGCCACCGAGGGCCGGAACATGCCCATTGTTTTGGACGACGACGACGACGACGACGCGGATGCGGACGACGACGCTCCCGACGACGCGGATGCGGACGACGACGACGACGATTTGGCGGTGACCGAGCGGGGGGGCTGCCGGGTGCTCCCGATGTAGACGTTGATGCCGTCGTGGACGACGATGCGGGCGTCTTGCCCGTCGACCACCACCACGGGTTTGTTGTTGCTGTTGTTGTTGCCAGTATTATTATTTTTGTTGCTGTTGTTGTTGTTGTTGTTGCTGTTGCTGTTGCCAGTATTATTATCATTATTATTTTTGTTGTTGTTGTTGTTGCTGATTTTGGATCCTTCCGCCGGATCGGCGGTGGCGGGGGTCGATCGGATCGGTTTCCCTCCGTCGCTGCCCACCCCCGCCCCCGCCGGTTGTGGTGGTGTTGGTGTTTCTTGCGCTGCTGCTGCTGCTTCCGTGTCTTCGACCAACGAAAGAACGGTCAATTGTTGTTGTTGTTGTTGTTGTATCTTGCGAAGAATCGGTGGTTGTCGCTGTAGTAGTAGTACCGGTACGGGTAGATGGAACGCGTCGGTAGACGGAAGCAGAACCGAGACGAGAACAACAAGCAGTGCTGCGATCCCACCGATTCCCGCCGTTGCACCGGTAGTTCCGATCTTGCGCTGCCTTATCATCATCATCATCGACGACGACGACGACGGCGGCGGCGGCGGCGGCATCGTTCTTCCCTCATTGGTCATTGCTTATTGTTGTTGTTGCAGCTGTTGTTTGTTGCGTTTCTGGTCAAACCTCTGTTGTTATGTGCCGTGCCGTGCCGTGCGTGTGTGCGTTTCCCCCGGCCTCATCTATGAGTACCGGTACGTACGGTAGTTTGTAAAATAATACGAAGTACTTCGTAATAATGATTGGGTCCGCTGCTGCGCTGCTTCGGAACTCGTAAGTCCTTGGCAATAATGGGACACTACGGTATAGTATAGTACCGTACTCGTACTTGATTACCGGTAGATGTATTGAGCCTCATTGGACGTTTGGGGACGGGGCCAGAAAGCAGCGACACAAAATTCAAGATTTGTCGGAGGCAGGTTTGTTTGGGAAGCAACAAACAACGGTTGTGATTTTTTTTTGGATTGTTCAACATCACCGCGCGCAAAAATGTCGCGCGTAACACAGAGACACAGACACACACAGACACACACACCCGATTGGATTGTTCCGGTACGAAGTTCGTATCAAAGTCGGAGTAGTACGATACTTCGGCACGAAGTACTTCTACATGGATATCGTGATCTCTGATTGGCTCACCTCGCTTTTCTGGTACGAAAGATTGCATATCAAACCAATGAGTGGGCATAGCAAATTCAAAAGTTAGTTTATTACGAAGTACTTCGTATTAATTTTGGCTAATAGTGCAAAATCGTTCGGGTAAGATTACGGTACCAACCGTATGTGTTTCTGTCGTGGATCCCTGAAGTGGAGCTAAATAAATACAAGTACAGAAGGATAATAATACGGTATGGCTAATTACGGCGATTGGAAGCAACCGGGCTACTTGAAGCATGCTATCCAGCTTGCTACCGTAAATCTTACTTGTACCAAAACCTCATCTCGACAATTCACCGTCGACAATGATAGGACCGTTATTAGTACGAGTAATAGTACCGTATTGAGGTGGTGAGAGTTTTTTAAAGAGGAATTATATGCACCTACCGGTACCGTAATTACGAGCTCGTAACTTACCCGTACCTCTGCGACCCCCGTCTCTGCAATCAACGAACTAAATTCTTTGCAAGAACAAGAACTTCGTACCGTACCGTACCGTACCGTATCGAACTCGGAACGACAAACAAAACACAATCGCCATACACAAGCTTATCCGTACCCACCAATACCCCGCCACACGCCACACGCCCGCCCCTCTGCTCGGAGTGCTTGTCTCGCTTGTGTGACACCCATCTACCTACCGTACCGTATCTACCCGCGCTATATAGTACACTGCCAGTCCGTTCCTTCGTTCGTTCCTTCGTTCGTTCGAAGTACAAGTTTGTATCGGACACAAAACAAAACAAAACAAGACACCCACCCACCCACCCACTAACCGAGCGATCGAGCGATCGATAAAAAAAAAATACCGCGATGACGACAACAACAACAACAACCGCCACCAAAGAATACAAGCACGAGGTCCTCTTCTTTGCCAATGAAAAGAAAGACGACAGGGACAACATCGTCCTCGACCTTCAAAACAGTGCGATGGCCGGTAGCACCTCGTTTGATGCCAACACCATCGAACCGGTTTCGAGCAGCGAAGACGACAACGATGATGACGACAGCAACAGCAACAACAGCAATACTTGTTGTGACAACAACAACAACAACAACGAGAAATACAAGGTCGTCAAGTTTGCCGACGTCGAAGCGGAAAAGCTCGACGCCCAGCGCGACCAGGAGCGGTCTCGCCAGGAACTCTTGTCGAAGATCGCCCAGCTAACGGACACCCTCCGGGAGGCCCAGCAACAGATCCAGGTAGAAAAGGACAAGAGAAAGAAAAAAGAAAAGTCGCTGCTCAAACTCGCCAAGGAACTCAAGAAGAGGAACCTGCTGAAGGAACGGGACGAGGACCGATTCGAAGAGGTGCGTTTGTGTTTGTTGTGTTTGTGCTTGTTGTGCGTTTGTGTTTGTTGTGTTTGTTGTGTTGTTACTGTTGTTAGTATTGCCGAACAAAAGGGTCGTTCTCAATCTCTCCCAACATATTTTTGTGTGCGTGTGCGTGTGTGCGTGCGTGTGTTTCCGATGCGAATCCCCCAAACGTTTCACACAGCTCGAAGAGAAACGCAAATACCTGGAACACCACTGGGTTCTGGCCCAAAAAGAACTCGACCAAGAAAAGGCCCTCCACACCAAACTCCACGAGGAGACCGAGAAGGAATACGAACACAGCATCCGAGAGGAAAAGGCCAAGTTCGAAAAAGCGGTGAGAGAGAACGAGACCCGGTTGGCGAACCTAAAGAAGGCGCACGTTCAGCAGTGCGAGCAACTGGGAAAGGAAGCCTGGAAGGCCAACCTCGAGGCGGATCGCCTGCACGAAGAATTGACAGCGAGGGGACTAACGAAGGTTCCCCGCCGATTGCTCGATGGCGAAGAATACCTCGTCGTTCACGACGGTAGAAGCCGTCTGGGAGTGTCGTTTCTTTTCGTTTTGGCCGTTCTTTCGTCGGTGGTAAGTCGTATCGTGCCGTGTCGTGTCGGAGGATGTCGTGTCGTGTCGGAGGATGTCGTGTCGTGTCGTTTGCTTTGGATATGTTTGATGTTGGCAATCGAGCAACCGGCCGAACGAGTCGGCAGAACAAAAAATAATGCGACCAGGAACTCACTTTGTTCGTTCGCTCGCTCGTTCGCTCGTTCGCTCGTTCGCTCGTTCGTTCGCTCGTTCGTTTTGTTTGCATTTCCGTCCGTCCTCTTTTGTTTTGCGCCGCCACACACACACACACACTCACACACACACAGATCTACTCGTACATCGGAAACCACGCCGGAGACATTTTCACGCACGGAGGCTTGTGCGCACCGCTAATTCCCGGCACCGTCCTGGACGACAATTATTCGTACGGGACCTTCCGGGCACCGTGGTGGGCCCCGGCAACCCTAAAAAACGAGGCGTTCACCGCGGTGTGCACGGAGGGAGGATGGGACGCCGTCGTCGCCACAGCCACAGCCACAACCACCACGGCCAAGAATTTTTCGGCTCCGCCCGCCATAGAGTGGACGAGAGACGGCAAGAACAACAAGATGCAGGTCCTGTCGTCCGAGGGCAAGGTCGTTCTGAAGAGAAGCGTCGCCAAGTCCCAGATAACGAGCCAGAAACTCCAATTCTGGAAACGAAACGGGGGCAGCGAGGAGGTTTCGTTCGACTGGTTGTCGGTGAACTGAACGAACCCCGAAGCGAAACGAAGCGAAGCGAAGCGAAACGAAACGAAGCGAAACGAAGCTAACACAACCATTATCATGTTTTAGATACGCTGTGTGCTTTCTCCAAAGCGCGTATCACGAATTCCATATTCGATCGTTCTTCAACACAACACAGACTGCAACAACAGAAGCACTACAACAATGCGCAAAACATCCGTCGATTGGTAAATAGTCAACAAATGATCAACAAGAAAAAATAGTCGGTATTTCGTCCATCCATCCATCCATCCATCCATCCATCCACGCTCACCATAATATATACAGCTTGACCAAGAAACGGCGCAGCTACGGTAACGGACGGCACTGTCAATCTATCTACAATTTTTGCTACTAGCTAAAATCCTTGTTGTGTACAATTAAAAAAGGAAAACAACACTGACCATCAGTAGAAATACAACAACAACAACATAACAATGGAACATTAATACAACAACTAATACTAGTGGTCACCAATCAACATCCTAGAACAAGATTTGTTTTTGTTCCTGTTACTCATCGCAAAAAAATCGGGTCTCTCCATCTTGTTTGGTATAGAGAAGCGAATGAGAGATGTTGCGTTCCGTTCCATTTCATTTCATTCCAGGGTCGGGTGGGGTGGGGGAGTTTCATAGTGAAACCACGAAAATTCTTGAGGAAAAAAAAAACACAGAGAAATAATGGAGGGAACTAAAAAATCTTATCGCAACTTCCTTTGAAAAGACACACTCCCCGCTAGACTTGTGCTTGATGGGGGGAAAAAACCCACGGTTTTTGTTTGTACGGTACGTAGGGAAAGGAAGTGAGCGCATGATGATGTTGTAAGTACAGCGCCCAGCACAAACAACAAAAGTTGGCGGTAATAATAGTACGCATTACAAAAAATTGGGTTCCACTCCACGGTCCTGTAAGCAGAAGAATAGGGAGCTCAATCCAATCCAATCCAATTCAATCCAATTCAATGTGACGAAGTCAATTCAATTCAATTGAATTCAAACTCAATCCGTTATAGTGGGTGAATGGTACTAGACTTCTTCTTCTTGTTGACACTACTAGTAGTACTACGAGGACACATATTTCCTCTGGTTACCGCCTTTGACACCACGGTGCCCCCCTGCATCTACTATCTTTACTTGCTACAGCAGCAACCAACCAGCAGCAACAGTTTTTGGTCTTGTTGAGGCTGTCTTTGATCTAGTACTAGTAGTACTCTGGCTTCCCTGATCCCAGTATATGCATACTAGTACTAGTAGCCAACAAGCTCATATCATATCATAGCTTGTCATATCACCATTGACATCGTAGATGGACTAGTGGTCCCTTTTAATAGGAATTCGGATGCTCTTCAGATGTCCTTAGTAGTGTCATGAAATGCAGTACGGTACAACATTCTGCCCTACTTGTTAGATCCTTGTCATAACATAAATCCAAGATAGTAGTGTAGCAGCAACAACAAAGGAGCATACCAACAATATGCTGCCCATCATCGCTTTATGTTCCCAAGACCACCACTGTATCCCGGGCTCGCCCTCATTGACGTTGATTGTCTCTGGGACACCACTCCATCTCTAGATTCCATCACCACACATCATTCCCACCCATTTGGAGATAGTACATGATACAGCCCGCCCCACAACTTCTGTTGTGCATGATGCAAAGATGAGAAAGACGGGTCCCAGTCTCTGAGGGACAGGAAGGGACATTTCAGAAGATTGGCTGACCAACTGGCTGGTGGCTTCCTCAATAAAAAAAATGGTAGATTGTTGTGGTGTACTACTCACGAAGAGAAACATGAGACAAGAATGCCTGAGCAGTTGACCGAGGAAGCAATCAATCAAAGCAATTTTTTGGCCCGTCCCTGTGGTCTAGGATAAGAGGTCAAGGTTGTTGCTATCTCACATATAACACACCAATGCCCAAGACACCACCACCAGCTCCCCCACTACTACACCACATCACCCACAGTGATTGGTAAACACGGATTGGCAAACACAGATTGGCAAACACGGCAACAGCCAGCCAGTAATGTGCCTTTGAGCTCAGGAGAACTACTACAATAGTAAATAGGAAGTAGTTGGAGTTCAACAACAAGGACAAGAAGTAATCCACGTAGTAGTAGGAGAGCTCCTCGCTTGTTTCAATCTCTTTTAGTAGCGTGGTCCACGTGGTGGTTACAATCCTTTGGTGATCAACTGCTGGTTGTTAGCTAGTTGCTACGGTAGCAACAAGGATATCAAGAGGAGCAGCTGGTTGAGCAGGTTCTGGATGTCCTCCGTGTGAAATGGATGCCTGCTACTATGGTATGGCAAAGCTGGAGGGAGGGAGGAAGGCTTGACCAGATCTAAGATAACAACTACTACTGGTGGTAAAGGAACCTACCACAGCAATGTAGATCTTAGGCTTGTTGTCCTACTACTAGTTCTACAACAGGGGTTGCCAAACACAAGCAGTGCAAGGGTCAAGGCATGGGCTGTGTATCATTAGATCAGTCATAGTGGGTTAAGATGTAGGCAAAGAGATTGAGCTCACTGGGGAGCAAGGTTGCTCTGTTGTTGATGTTGCTGTTGTTGTTGATGCTGCTGCTGCTGTTACTGTTACTGTTGCTGTTGCTGTTGCTGTTGCTGTTGTTGCTGTTGTTGCTGTTGCTGTTGCTGTTGCTGTTGATGTTGCTGTTGCCAGTTCTTTGAAATTTGTGAGCAAGCAAGCCAACATCCTCTATCAAGCAGCCCTCCTGTCTATCTTATGCTAACAACATGGTGGGACTGGAGAAAGCGAGTCAGGGGAGATAGTTAGTACTATGTCCTCTTACTTTCTATTGCAGTTGGTGTTTCATTCACTCTTCCCAAAAACAAGCCCCAAAGGGCCCTCATAGTAATGATAGTAAAAGGAATAGCAAGGTAGTTACTACTAGTGCTAGTATCAGTAGAGAAACAATACTAAATGTACACCAGCAGCAGGACACCTGGTGTTGTTGCTGGTGTCATTTATTGGGGGTTTTCTGTACTTTAGTTTACTCTTCAATTCTTACTTTCTTTTCTGAATACATTCCTTGACCACTTCAGTACCAAATCTTCCCAAAAGCTTTTTTGCTTCTGATAGATGCTATTGGGAGTGGTACTTGTAGCACTACTGTACTACAAAGTAGACGAAGTAGTTAGGATGCACTTTCTGCTCACCATTGCTAAAAAGAGTGATGAACAACGCAGATACACTTCAGTCATGAGTCACTGACACACTCCATCAGTCATGGGTCACTGACACATTCCCGTGCATCAGTCATTGTTCAATCATATTCAAACATCAAGATAGTCTTCTCCTTAAAGTTCTCATCCAATTTTGATTATCAAAGAACACGGTTCTTCTCCAATCATATCATAGATCAATCATAGAAGCTTCTTGATGTCATCTTTGATTCTAAAACGAAATAGCACACAATTCCACCTACAGCATAGTTCATATTGAATTCAATAACAATATTGATGAATTTTTTTATTGATAAAAACATCCTTACTCTCCTTCTAAAAATCTACGGTAACATCTGACCCACCATGTCTCCCACCGCTCAACTTCAAGCTGCAAAGCAGCCCCCAATTCCATTCAAACCAGCCATCCTTTATTGGGATTACCCTAACATTCATCTTGTCCATTGTGCACTGAACACTGCCCCCCACCGCAGCCGCAATCATAGTAGCCACCAACGCAACCCCTTCTCTTCCCCCTCCACCACCAACAGTATCCAGACACACCATAAAAAAGCAGGACACCATGTTCTGTCCCAATGCTACCAACAAGAAACGCCTCATCCGAGTTATTGAAGATTTCATCAATGCAGTCAGCACCACCAACCTCAATGTCCATGAGGACACCAAGCATCACAAGATCTACAACGTCATTGGTGACAACCTCAAGCATTCTTGGGACAAAATTGTTCGAGAGACGGAAAATCCATCCTAGTAGACTCTCATTATCCCAAGAACATCCACAATTTCCTCTCCATGTTCCTCCCCTCCAACACCTTTCTTTTCCAACAGGAATACATGTTGCACACAACTACTAAACCATACCACATGGATTGTTTTGCTGCCGCCGCCCGTCTTCACCTCATCAATATCCTAAGCATTCACTTGCCCAGATCTAATGGAAAGCAGCTTTACCCTGACTCCACCTCCATGAAAAACTCATTCTATTGTCTCATGCTGCCAACCTGGCAACTGAAGTTCAAAGAAACAGGCAACTAACTCAATGATGCCAGCTACCCCTTCCAACATCTGGCTGCCTTCATGGAACAACAACGTCTCCACCATGACGCAGGACAGCAGCTCTGACAGAATATATATCATCGCAAGTACAATGGCGGATACAGCAGCAACAACCGTTGCGCCTTTGATACAGTTCTTTGTACAGCAACTACGTGGAAATCAAACCAATGGCTCACGCGCTCCCTACCAAAATAACACTTACTGTAACGCATATTCCCAAACTTACAAACGTGCATCCACCTCAGGATTCACACGCCCGCCAAGTAACAACTACTAGCCTCCTTGTTCGGGGAATAACAGCACCTTTTGTCCATCATCCGCACACGGTAACAACACCCATGGCACCCAAATAGGTCCATGGTACAACACATGTTTCCAACAACGTCAATAAAATCCAAATGACACTCATCATCTTGATATGAGCGACGGCTTCTATTATGATGACGGCATTCACGAGCCACACCCCAGCACCACTGATCCACCCTAGGAACATAATGACAACTACTTTTGCGATGGCAGCAATCAACACAACACACCACTCACTCAAGAATATGACAAAGATGATGGATTCTATCACGATTATCAAGCTGATTGCTACCATCAAGATGCCCCATATCACCATCATACCAATTACTATCAACCAAAGCACAACAAACCCATTCCATACACAATCACCCTAGCCCCCTTCATCCAAACCACCCCTTCTGCACGGCCATATCTGATCCTCTGTGATTCTGGTTCAAAAACTACTTGGTTTACCCTACCTAACTCCATCATCCCAACCATCACCACACCCATTTCAGGCGTAACCATGGCAGGAGAATTCAACTCCAACCAACAAATATCTCTCCAGCACTTTACCCTTCCCAAATTAGCACCTGATACCACCAGCCTCTCTTTGTTGGATGCCTGTGTCTTCCAAGCACCCTGTTGCTACCACATAACCCTTGGACGCGATGCCCTCTGCCATTTTAAAATCATTCTGAATTTCAACGAAAACCTCATCAAAAGTTTAAAACACATAGTCCCCATGCAAACCTTTCCTCACCTGCTTGCTGAGCCTGCAGCGCTAGCCTTACAGACTCATACACTGCAAATTGACACGACATTAACAACAGCAAAAGACGGAAATTTTGCAGTCACAGATCCAAAATCTACCATCCTTGACTCTACCTACAACCAGCACAAGGTTCACACCATCTGTGACAAATGCACACATTTGACTGCACAACAACACCATCAGCTGCGCGATGTTTTGTGCAAATATCAAACCCTTTTTGACGGCAGCCTCAAACATTATCCTGATGAAGATGAAACCCATCTGGATACTCTTGATCCTTCTGTCAAGCCCATTTGCTCCCGCACTTACCTTATTTCTCGTGCCCAACTCAAACTCTTCAGAAAGGAGCTCAACCATCTTGTTGACATCGGCACACTTTCAAGTCAAGGTCGATGGACATGGATCTCTCCAACATTCATTTTCCCCAAGAAAGGCGGCAAAATATGATGGGTATCTGGCTTTCGTGCCCTCAACAAAGCCATCAAACACAAAGTATACCCCATCCCTTGCATCCAAGACATCCTTTCTTGCCGCTCTGGCTACAAATTTCTTACAAACTGGATATCTCAATGCAATACTACACCTTTGTCCTCAACAACAAAAGCAAAGACCTCATCAGAATCACAACTCCTTTTGGCCTCTACAAATATAATTGCTTTCCAACGGGAGCTTCCCAATCCCCTTACGTAGCACAAGAAATAATGGAAAAGGTCATACAAGACATCCCTGATCTTGAAATCTATATGAACAACATAGCATGCTTCAGCCATACCTTCAAAGATCATGACAACTTAATCAACACCGCCCTCACTTGTCTTCAAGACAAAGGCTTCACTAACAGTCCTCTGAAATGTGAATGGATTATCCAAGAAACCAACTTCCTTGGCCAGTGGCTAACACCAAACGGTATCAAACCTTATGTCAAGAAAGTTAAGGACATTTTAGCCATGCTTCCGCCAAAGAACCTCAAGCAACTAAGAACTTTCCTTGGCCTTGTCACATATTATCTCAACATTTGGCCCCGACGCTCTCACGTTCTAGCACCGCTCACAAATCTCCTCAAAATCCCTCAAACTTTTCAATGGAATAACACATGCCAAAAGGCATTCAAAGAAATGAAATCCAATGTTGCCATTGAGACGATGCTCCCATATCCCAATCATAACCTCACGTTCCACATCTATACCAACACCTCCGACTTCCAGCTTGGCAATGTCATCAAACAAAACAACATACCTGTTGCAACTTCACACCAAAACTCAACAAAGCTCAAACCAACTACACAACCATTGAAAAGGAACTCCTATCCATTGTCAAAACATTCAAGGAATATTGGCCAATGCTCCTTGGTGCAGTCATCCATCTCTACACTGATCACAAAAAATCTTACCTACAAGCTCTCAATGTACAGCACTCAATGTGTCCTCCACTGGAAACTCATTCTAAAAAATTACTATCCCATTCACCATTACATCAAAGGCCCCCAAAAGACAGTCGCTGACTCTCTTAGCTGTACGCCCACTACCCTGACTTCATAGCTTGTGACCACAAATTGTGATGACAATGTCTCCAAGAATGATTCATTTCACTTTTCAAACATGACCGAGAGCCTTATGGCAATGCCATCATGTGACGTATCAACTGATAGTCATCCTGTCAAAGACAGTTACCTCATACATTCACGCTTCAACCCGAAAGGCAGATTGCCATTCCATTTTGCCACCATCCATGAAAATCAAGCACATAACCAAACAGTTCTCACACTTCCACAAAAAGACCCACACCGCTATTTAATTCAGAAACTCAACAGCATTGACATTGTTTGCCAACTCAACAAACTCACTCCCAATTCTCCGTGGAAATTTGTCATCCCTAACAACATGCTCGCCCCTCTTCTTGTCAAATGGTATCACAAAATCACAGTTCATTCCACAGGCATGGACCATCTTGAAGCCCTGCTCCAACAACACTTCCAACACCCAGATCTACGTTCAGTTTGCCGCAACATCATCTCCAATTGACTCACCTGCCCTCTTGTATGCACTTCCACTCGCCAAACTGGCCAACTTGCACCTTGTTTGGCACCCATCACCCCGTGGTCTGAAGTACACATAAATTGCATCAGCCTATGGAGCGTCAAAGTCAACAAAATCAAATTCCGCTTTGATGCTCTCACATGCATCGACCCTGTTACCAACCTCATTGAAATCATTTGTATTCCAGGCCCCAAAACTGCAGACACCCTCAGACGCCTCTTCAAAAATTGCTGGCCCTCTCGCTACCCTTGCCCGGCTTGAATTGTTCATGATCATGGACCCAAATTCAACAGACACAACCTTCAATTCCCTCTTGATTACACAGACATCAAACCAATCAACATCTCTCCACATACCCCCACAGCCAATGGTGTCATCAAATTCTCTCATACAACCATTGGAAAAATCATCCGTACAATGATTAAGAATCTCAAACCACCAAAATCAGAATCTGGCGCAAACGACCTCGTTGATGAGGAAGCAATCACAACAGCAATGCACGCTCTCCACTGCAATCCCGTCTCATTGACACTTGGTAACTTCTCGCTCAGTGCCCTCGTTTTCAATTGCGACACGCTTCTGAACACCCATCTTCACGCCAGCATCATCACCACTTTGACCGACCAAACATCATCATGGACAAGCTCAAATCGGCAACCGCCTCCTCATTCGTGCCAACCGCAAACGCACCAAACACGAATTTGTTGCCGGTCAAGGCGTGTTAATACACACGATCGAAACAAACTTGATCTTGTTCGCAAAGGTCCCTACTATCCCATCCTCCAAGTCCATACCAACAACACCGTTACCATGATACGCCACGATCTCCAACACAAACGCATCAGCATTTGCCACATTGCTAGTACTCCTGTCAAACCAGCATAATATAGTAATATTTTATGGTAAGGGAGACTGAACAAGGCACAGACACTTCAGTCATGAGTCACTGACATACTCCATCAGTCACGAGTCACTGACGCATTCCCGCGCATCAGTCATTTGTCTTCTTGTTCAAGAATCACCACACTAGTATTTGAACATCAGGAGGATAGTCTTCTCCTCCTCGAAGTTCTCATCCGGCCAATGCTGATTATCAAAGAACACGACTCTTTTCTAATCGTATCATAGATCAACCATAGAAGCTTCTTGAAGGCATCTTCGATTCTAAAACTCAACAGAACACAATTTCACCTACTACTACCATACGTAGGAAATACCACAATTGTGGTATTTAACCTGGCACTGCTGTGGCACGTAAGTAGAAATAGGTACGCTTAATGATACATACCTCTAATGACTATTCCTACTGTTTTTCTCTGTAGAAATCATGTTGTACCCCTAAAAAACAGAGGTACGGGGCAAATTTCCATACACAGTATTGTTGCATTTTTAGTGGTATAAAACTCAGTGTAACTCTTAAGGAAATACCACAAATACCACAAGTACTTTACATGACCGTTGTTCTTCGGTCTTTCCTTTCTAAGAAATATCCACAGAGGTGCTTGTTTTTTTTGCTCACTTTTTTGCTCACTTTTTTGAAATGGTGATGGTGACGACCGATAAGATGACGACCGATAAGACAAGAACCGATAAGACGGCTAATAAGCGCCGGTCCCCCGTATTATTGCTGCTAAATCAGTCCCCTCTAAGCAAGGTACTAGCCTAGTAGTGCTGTGCTGTATAATATTTTGGTACTGTATTTCAGTGATTATTTAGTCTAGTACATATGATCCCTTGGTGGCAAAGTTTGATCGTAACGTTTGTTATTTGCCGTCGGATTGCCAGCATTGTTGGATTGCCATTCCCAGTCACAATAATAGTAGAGTAACATGCTGGTGTCCGAACCTGGTAGGGTTTGTACATGTCTGCCTCCATTCTCTCCTCCATCCAAGGGGAAAGAGATGGGTCAGAGTAGGGCGCGTCGTTGTCGTATGTTCATTTTTTTGTATCTTCGTCTTTTTGTTTGAATACCCTTCCCAATCGAAAACGAAGTAGAGTAACATGTAGGTATTTGAGTTGGTATCATTTTGTACTATTTGTACAGTGGTGAACCTTCATGGTCTGTTCTATTGAAGGAGAAACAGAATGGTTGTCAAAATCGAAATGGTCGTGTCGGTTTTTTGTATCTTCATAGTTTGGTTGTTTGCCGTCCGATCACCGTTTAATTGCCATTCCCAGTAAAAAACTAGTAGAGTATCATGCTGGCATTTGAATGTGGTAGTATCTGCACATGTGCACCCTCATTCTCTCCTCTATCCAAGGGGAAAGAGATGGGTTGGAGTAGGGCGCATGGTTGTCATCCGCTCGTTTTTTTGTCTCGTCGTCTTGTGTTATTTGCAGTAGAATTGCCGTTTGAATACCCTTCCTGCTCCAAATCGAAGTAGAGTAATGTGTAGGTATTTGAGTTGGTGTCATTTTGTACTATTTGTACAGTGGCGAACCTTCATGGTCTGTTCTATCAAAGAAGAAACAGAATGGTTGGTCGTCAAATATGTAATGGTGGTGTTTGTATCTTTGCGATTCACCATATGAATAGCAATTCGATTGCCATTCCTGGTCGACAAATCAGTAGAGTAACATGATGGCTTTTGAATGTGGTAGTATTTGTACATCTGCACCCTCATCTTCCCTTCTATTGGAGGGGAAAGAGATGGGTTGGAAGAGGACGATTCGCCATATGAATAGCCATTCGATTGCCATTCCTGGTCGACAAATCAGTACTAGAGTAACATGATGGCGTTTGAATGTGGTAGTAGTACTATTTGTACATCTGCACCCTCATCTCCCCTTCTATTGGAGAGGAAACAGATGGGTCGGAGGAGGGTTCCTCTACTACAGGAATCTTCTTCCGGACATACAACACATCGGGAGAAACAACAACGACGACGACGACGATAACGCCGACACACCGATACCGACTATTCTCTCTCTCCACTGATGGCACATCTACGACTGCAGATTAATTACAATTAAACCGACGCCTACGACGTTATCCCCAGACGATTAATCGCATCAACCGCAGACCGATCGACAACAGAATAATTGATAACGTCGACCATGCCAACTCCATTTGACTGGACCCCAAATCTTTGGAATTGAATTCGGATTCACAAGCGCTGGCAACCCATCTGCAGCCACATCCCTCAACACAGCCTACTCTGAAATCATTGGCAAAGATGAACTCTCAGAATTCTTCGTGACCCGTGAAGCCGATGCCGAAGAAGATGAAGGACCATTAGAAATAGCACCGGATCCACAACTTCACATCCAAAATTGCATTGCCAAAGCAATTGCTATCAATCTAATAGACCCACCAGATGAAGTCACGAAAGGCCACATTGCCAATCTTCTCAGCAAATGGGTCTACCAAGCGAATGGGATACAAGACAAAATGTGATGCAGCGGCCAAGCATGCAATTCGAACCAACACTGATGACGAACCTACTGTCCTAATTGAACTCACGATCACCCATTGGAGATTCAAGAAAAAATGGCGCCCTGACCTCTTCTTGCAAGCCTACACTGGGGACCCACCATCTGATGACAAAGACAACAACAATCATGCAGATGAAGGCAATGGTGAGGACACACCCTCTGCTGCAGGCACAACTCCCACAGAAATGAGACGACTGGCAAACCTACTACAGCAAATGGTAAACAATGAAACTACCAACAACAGCACCGGCGCAAACGTCCCACCTGCTCCTCTTCCATGGAATCCAGGAACTTTACCTACAACAGTCAAGGAAAGCTACAACAAAAGAGAAGAATTCCTCACAAGTGATGAATTAACCCACTTTGAAATTACATCCACAGATGCAACAGACAACAAACTCACTGTCAGACAGAGCTACTACCTACACAACCTTGGTAGTGGGAGAAGTGGCCAACGCTTAATCACAAGAAGTGGTGACTGCTTTGATCTGTTTAGAGCCTCTTACAAGTCCAGAGAAGCAGCGCGAGACAAATTGTTCCTGTCAGGCTTCCCACAACTCAAAAATGCAACAGCCCCTCAAGTTCGCAAATGGTATAGGGAAGTTACTGCTCATGCACAGCAACACCACATCTATGTCCACCCATACTACCTACACAGCTGCAAAGCTGATCATCTTAGAGGGTTCACCATTGGAGATACTTACCTGGATGATCTCCCTGAAAGATATGAACTGGCTATTCATGAATGGGAAAACCTGATCTACACTGCACTCAGAACTGACAAAACCATTCCAGACTCATGGAAAAGTATGAAGGCTGTCATTCAAAGCTTTGAAGGAGGACAAGGATATGAAGCCTTCTACAGTGTGATAGCCAAAACACATCCCAACTCAGAAAGACCCTCCTACAAGGGAAGAATGGTTCGTAACCCATCAAATCAACAACCAGATGAATCACTTGAGGAATACTACTTCCCTTACAAGGATTACCTCAGACTCAGGGTCTTCCTACACAACCAACCTAGTACAATCAGCTCAATACCATATGAATAGCCATTCGATTGCCACTCATGGTCAGCAAATCAGTAGAGTAACATGATGGCTTTCAAATGTGGTAGTATTTGTACATCTGCACCCTCATCTTCCCTTCTATTGGAGGGGAAACAGATGGATGGGAGGAGGGCATGTTGTCGGCTCGTTTTTTTGTATCTTTGCGTGTTACTCGCTATCAAATTGCCAATCGAATACCTTTCCCGCTCCAAATCAAAGTAGAGTAATGTGTAGGTATTTGAGTTGGTGTCATTTTGTACTATTTGTACAGTAGCGAGCCTTCATGGTTTGTTATATTGAAGGAGAAACAGAAGGGTCGTTGTCGTGAAATTAATGACATTGGGGATTTTGCGGATTGGACTTCCCATCAAAAAAATTGTCTTGGGAGTTTTTTTTCTCTGTCATTTGGCTGTGTTTTCAGGGTTTTTTCACTTATTCTTTTTTTTTGAAGAGATTCAGTGTGCGGAGCACACATATGTTTATTTCCTGTAGTATTGAATTACTAAGCGGGACATGAAGCGTAAGCACGCATACGCGGCGAATATATATGCCAAGGATCCGAGCATTCAGTAGTACGACCACGGGGTGAGCGCATTAAGTATTAATTTGGGCGCATACAAAATTAGGCCCATATGTGTGTTACATATGCCAGAATTAATGTCAAACTATACTTAAAGCACTGAGCAGAGGTGTGGGGTACGACAATTGAATGGTCGTTCGAGGTCCCGGCCCCCCACAAAAAGAAGTAACAGATTAGTGATTGAGGGATGAATATGGTCCAGAAACACTCCGATCATAATCTTATCAATAACTCTTTCCAATAACGTAACAGTAACAGATAAAATAAAAGATAATAACGACAGGACGTTTTCTTGGTTCTATTACTCATTGATAAGATTAGAACAGCAATTCAACCAGCCAATGCCAGCAGAAAGGAACGCCACAGGGACCAGCTCACTACCTGCCCACCAAGGAGTCACGCCAGACACAAGCATAGACACTGAACACCAAATTCGATACCTGCCCGGGCGCCTAGATGATCTGACCGAAGACAACTACGACCTAAGGGAATACACTCTCAACCAAACCACCCAACTACAGACACAGAACCAATTGTTAGCAGAATACGCGGAGGATAGTGACAGCGACGACAGCAAAGACACCATGTCCAAGAAGAGAGGAGACTACTACGACGCACTGAAGGATCTGATGGAGCCCGCACAACTAAAGCTGATCCAAGTCCCGGCCAGCATCGATTTATACAAGTTCAAGAAAGCCCTTACAAACGCACTGGCCGAAGTGACCTTTACAAAGTACATACAGGGGGAGGATATGCATTACTCTTGGAAATGGAGGCACAGTATCGGGCGCGGGAGAGGAACCCGACCGCAGTGTATCCCACGGCACCCACCAAGCCAACTGAGCTTGATAGCGCCGTGGAGCTCACCTCTGATACATACAAACTGTGGAAACGACGCAGGGCACTGTTTGTGGAATGGAACAAGTACAATTGGGAGGCCCTCCTGTTGACTGACAAGAAGTTTCCCAGAATGCTCCACAAGTTAAAAGACCCAGGGTCGGAAGCCTTCCCCAGAGGGACCACGGCCCTCGAGGCCTTCCAACACATGGAGACCGAGCTGTGCATGACAGATGTACAATGCGAGTTGACGGCAGAGATAGCTAAGAAGATGCGAGAATTGGACTACACCCCCAGCCCATTGGGCCCCAAAGAATACTTCCAACTCCTCACCAAGTACCAGCACCAGATCAACCTCCTGCCGGCTACGGCCAAGGTGACAGCAGCCCAGATGATAGACTACGCCCACATGGCGTTCAAGAGGAGCAAACACGACCCCATAACACTCCATAGAGTGGAGGACGTGTGGAAGGAACACCGGGCGTCAGTCGACACGACCAAAGAAGAACAGGAACTGATGCACTACAAGTGATTTTGGGGACTACGACTCAAGGAACTATACAGCAGCTTCCACCCCACGACTGGGTCAGCCAACAAGGTGGAAATCCAGAACGACCAATGGCTTGCTATCATCGAGGACAACCAACGAGCTCTTGTTAGTGTCTGCCAGGATCTCAAGTCCCAAGCAGAGTCAGCAACGGCAGCGTCCACCCTCACCATGTCAAACCACCAATTGGAGTCTGCACTGTACACCCTCACAAGACAAATGGGACTGTTAGTGGCCAGTCAACAAACCCAAACGGGACCACCCCCACAGGTCCAACAAACCCAACAACAACAACACGGGGGACGACGCCAGCACCAGGCTACCAACAAGCCGCCATCCCAGTGGAAACAATACAAACACTACTGTCACTCGTGCAGTGTCAATCTCTCACACGATGGGGGAGATTGCTTCCGGTTCAAGCCCAACCACCAAGTAGGGGCCACATTTGCCAACAAAATGGGGGGATCAACCCAACGTGAGGACAGATGGATGAAGTGGAGCCACCCTGTCACTCGGGAAACCCACGACAGCCCCTCCCCCTGACAGTGTGGGGAGGTGCATCGTAACATACCTAATCATAGTAGTAATAGCCCTGAGTCAACGTCATTACTAAGTATCTTACGTGCCCCTTCGAGTCACACATGCCAACGGCCCAGCAAAATCAAACGCGTCACCTTTGCCATGGCTGCATCCACACTGGCACTGGGTTTTGGTGCCCTAGACTCTGCCGCCACCGATCATTTTGTACCCACATCATATCAGGGTGGCGCCCATCAAGACACACTGGGCGCCCTCATCGTAGGCTGTGCGAATGGCAGTACCATGGCATCCAAAGCTACTGATGTACTGGACCTGCCGATGATACCACGCGCAGCGCAGGGGTTGTCATAAATTTGACGAAGTGGACCTCCCCCTTGTCTTGGCTCCCAAATTGTGTAACAACGGTTGCAGCGTGACATTCACCAAAAATAAGGTGGAGGTCGTGGGCCCCACCAATCACACAGTTTTGCTTGGCACACGCGATCCCCTCCGGTACCTCTACATGGTCCCCCTCCATCAAGCCAAAACAGATACAACAACCAAACCGCATACCCCCCCATTTCCAGATACAGACATTTCCACAAGAGGGCCGGCTAAATCTCCAAGGGTGACGACCCCCCCCCCCACCCCCCCCCAACCATTTTCAGCCAACCAGATACAGATACACACTGGGGCGGGAGCATATCAGATTCAAGCCGTCCCCAAACTCATGGCGTTCTACCACGCGGCAGCAGGCTATCCCACCAAGGAAACATGTATACGAGCTATTGAACAAGGTTCTTTTGCCACCTGGCCCGGGCTGACTGCCCAGCGAGTCAATCGATTCCTACAGGCATCAAAGGAAACCACAATGGGCCACCTCCAAATGGTTCGGCAAGGGATACAGAGCACGTGCAAACCAAAGAAGAACTCACCAAAAGCAAAACACACGGCGACCAACACAACACTATCCCAAGTCCACCGAAAGAAGACACATGAAGTCTGCGTAGACATTGTGTCCGCTACAGAAATGCAACCAGCCCACCCCATAGGCTCACGCACCAACAACAAGCCAAAAGAACTCATTGCATGGGACCTACCAGGCAGGTACCCCATCACATTGCGTCGTGGACACCAATACGTATTCCTGATGTACGATTACGACTCCAACTACATCAACGTGGAACCCATCAAGTCTCTTAAGAGTGAAGACATACTGCATTGGTTCACGACTTGCTATGCGCGGATGAAGGAGAACAATGCAAACGCCAAGATCGTACAGATGGACAATGATACATCTAAGAAGTTAATCGCCTACATCACGCGGAACAACTTAGACTACCAATTGGCGTCGCCAGGGGACTACAGGCTCAACCACGCCGAGTGGGCAATACAGACATTCAAGAACCACTTCATAGCCGGGTTGAATGGGGTGGATGAGACCTTCCCCATAGATGATTGGGATCTACTGATACCACAAGTGCTCATCACCCTCAACCTTGTACGCGCATCCCGTACACAGCCCAAGCTGTCAGCTTACGAGCTACGACATGGGATCTACGACTACAACAAACACCCAATGGCCCCCTTAGGATGTAGGGTCATCATCCACGATAGGACACAAGAGCGAGGAGCATGGCAGGACCATGGGACGAGAGGTTTTTATGTAGAACCAGCGTTAAAACACTACCGGAACTACACATGTATTGGGGGAACGAGTCGGGCCACCAGAATAAGCAATACAGTGGCATTCTTCCCGAAGGCCCAGATGCCACAAACATCTTCCACGGATTGACTAATTATGATCCTCCAAAACTTAAAGGAAGTAACCGATAAGCACCATCCTCCGGTTCCCTATGTGGATCAAGGAACACAGATCAATGAGGCCCTACGGCGTATACAAGACCTACTACACATAGGGGCACGGCGACCCTTAAGTGGAGAGCCGGTTCCCCAAGAGAACCTGATTGGGCCCAATACAACAGCAACCAGTCCAACCGGGAATGCGCGTGGAGAGCCGGTTCCCCAAGAGAACCTGATTGGGCCCAATACAAAATCGACCAGCCCAACCGGGAATGCGCGCGAACCTCCAAGGGTGCTCATCGCAACCGGGAATGCACGCGAACCTCCAAGGGTGCCGATCGGACACAAAACCAAATCAACCCAACTACCGGTTACACAACGACTCAGCGCCCGGCAAAGACACCCATGGGCGATAGAGACTATCATTAGGAAACAGTTTAATTCTGGGTGGTATGAAGGAGAGGTAACCAGCTATGACCAAACCAATCAGTACTACAAGGTCCAATTCACTGATGGGGACAAGGCTGATTATACTCATGGTGAAATATCCCGATTTTACAAATCAGACCAATACTACTCGAAGTCCAAAACTAGGCCCAAGGCCCTCATGGGGGCTTTCCAGCGCGACCCAATGGGTTTCCCAGTACCGAAGCAGTCGCGCAACACACAGCCCAAGCCAGCTTACAAACCCCAGCTAGCGTGTGGTGGCTCCATATGGGACAAGGACTTAAACAAGTGGGCTGCCTATCGGGACCTCATCAAGCACCCGAAGGCTCACATACAGGAGCTATGGCTCAAATCAGGCGAAGACAAATTTGGGCGCTTATTCCAGGGTTTCCAGAGCAATCAAATAGAAGGGATGGATGTGCTGGATTGGATACGCAGACAGGAAGTGCCCATACACAAGAAAGTAACATACCCCCGATACACAGTCGCCATCCGCCCGGAAAAAGCCGACCCCTATAGGACGAGAATAACCGCGGGAGGAGACCAATTGGAGTATCATGGCAACGTATCAACCCGAACAGCGAGTATGGAGACCATCAAAACCCATTGGAACAGCGTGATATCCACCCCTGGAGCAAGGTACTGTACCGGTGACATTTCAAACATGTATTTGTGCTCCACACTCGATGAGCCCGAGTTCGTAAAATTCAGATGGGATATGATTCCCCCGCAAATTTGGGTAGCCTACAATCTGGAGGAACTCAAACAAGGGGACTATGTATATGCCCAAATCAAAAAGGCATGGTACGGGCTAAAGCAAAGCGGCAAAATTGCACACAATGACCTAGTAAACCACCTACAACAATACGGCTACCGGAAGGCACCCCACACCGAGGGACTATTTCTCCATGACGAAAGGGACATCAGCTTCACCCTAGTCGTAGACAACTTTGGGATCAAATACACGCGACAGGAAGACGTAGATCACCTAGTCGAGGCCGTCGGGACCAAATACACCTTCAAGGTCGACTGGTTGGGAAAACAATACATAGGGGTCCATCTACGTTGGGACTACGATAAGCGTGAAGTACAATTGTCGATGGATGGCTACGTGGAACAAGCCCTAAAGGAAGTCGAACATGTTAGACCATCACGTACGTACACGGGCCCATCGCGCGCTGACGTACCGGCCTACGGCGCAAAAATACAATATGCAAAACTTGAGGATACATCCACATTGACCGACGAAGAAATCAAATTTATACAACAAGTCACAGGAAAGTTCCTATTCTACGCACGGGCAGTCGGCAACACAATGCTACACGCGCTCAATGACATTGCATCAGCCAAGGACAACCAAACAACCCTCACGGCGACAAAGTATTTCCTCAATTATGCAGCATGCAATCCAAACGCCACCATAATCTACAGAGCCAGTGACATGATACTACGGGTTGATAGCGACGCAGCGTACCTGGTATACCCAGGAGCCAAGAGCCGAGCAGGGGGATATCACTATCTAGGCGACGTGATGGGTAACGCATTCAACGGACCAATACTCGTGTTGGCGAAAGTAATCAAGAATGTAATGGTGTCAGCAGCCAAAGCCGAGGTAGCATCATTGTTCTTGAATGCAAGAGAGGCATTACCAATCCGACAGTGTCTCATTGAATTGGGCCACCCACAACCAGCTACCCCAATGAAGACAGACAATAACACAGCGGAAGGCATATTAAATGGTACGATCAAGCAGAAAAGATCTAAAGCCATTGACATGCGTTTCTATTGGTTAAAAGACAGGGCTGAACATTATACTGTTTTTCCCACAATGAAGAGGAGGCCATATCGCCAGTTCCCCATACATTCATCATGCCACCAAAGAGGGGTCCAACAAACTACACCTCAGACGAACTCAGGTCTCTCTTGAAGAAGATATTTTGTGTTAACCCTGTCTCTAGCGAGGAATGGAATTTTGTTATAGAAGCTCATAGAGATGCTTATCCTAATTCCCAAAGGGAAGGACAATCCATTCGCCGCAAACCAAGCAATCTCTATCCCCAAAAAATTCCAACTGGCAATTCAATATGTCCCTGGCAAGTAAGGGCGGCAAAGGCAATCAAGGCACGGATGCTTTATAAGGCAAATGGGGGCGATGGACACAAGCAGTATGACATGACACAAGGTTATGAGGAGAATACATTTCTTTCTATGGAAGAGGAAGACCTTTTTGGCAAAGACGATGCCGGCTTTCCCCTTCTTCCTCTTGGTCAACCTACTCAAGAACCAACACAAGAACCAACGCAAGACCCATCAATGCAAGGAAAAGACTTACCCAGCAGCGTGTTGATGACATCATCACCAGCAAAGAGATCGTACAGATCCCACATCAGCGACAGAGTCAGTAGACAAGAACTCATGAACAAAGAACTGATGTCATTTGTGGAGAAGCAAGCTGATATGAACAGGAAAGACTTGGAGAAGCAAGCTGAGGTGAAGAGGGGAGAAAGACAGGCGGTTGTCACCGTCCTATCCAAGGTTGCTGTGGATATTTTCAGCCTCTTCGCAAATAACACCAAGAAGAGTGCAAGCAAAAATAACAAACATGATGTAGATTCCGATTCCGATTCTGACTTGGATTTCAACAAGAAACCAAAAGCCAATCCAAAAGCCAAACAAGACAGGCACAATTTTGCCAAAGACGACTTCGATTCCCATTCTTCCATGGAATCTGTTGACTGGAGCGTTGAGTCGGAGAAAGAATCGGCGATTCCACTTAAGGATTTGGTTCCTGTTTTAATACCGGGAAGATCCGGAGTAGTTACAGAATTGGAATCAAATAAATTGGAATCAGGATTGGAATCCGAATCCTCAAATAACCGATTGCGATTTGGAACGACTGGATGATTGCTGGTTCCATTTGGAACGACTGGATGATTGCTGGTTCCATTCGGAATGACTGGATTGCTGGTTCAATTTGGAATGACTGGATTGGTCTGTGCAAGAATCTTACAAATCTGTTGCTGGTGTTGAGCAATCGCTTGCTGGTGATAAACAATCTGTTGCCGGTGTTGTCGTTTGATTTTGGCTTGGTGTTCTCGTTCGACTTTGGCTAAAAGAGCCTGAAGAATCTGTTCGTGTTCTTTCGAAATTACCATAGTAGATTAACGATTCGTAGTAGTACAAGTTGCTTTTGGTTTTGCGAGAAAACAAATTATGAGCTTTCCAGATCAAAACTCCTCCTCTTATTACTTGTAACTCGTATAAACTACTCGTATCCTTCTATCCTTCCAGCAACAAGCAACAAGCAGCAACAAGCTCTAAGCTCATAATTCAGCTCATAATTCAAAAACCTAGCAACAGCGAAAGCTATGTCCAAATATAAGCTACTAATTACTACTACTGTGGGGGATCTCAACAATCTACTTCTACTCAACCAATCAAGCGATTGACCATGATCGATCGGCCATGGAGAATCGATACTTGGAACCGACAATCTACTCAACCACCCAAAGCAAAATTCAAAGGCAAAACTTCCATCAGTCCTTAAGTCCAGTTTTCGAATACCTCAAGTCCATCCATCCAAGTTCGATGGCCCACCCAATCACCGGCTCAATGGCTTAGCGCAGCTCCTCAACAGCTCAACGCGTGGCTGGCTACTCAAACATGCCGGTGGCATCTTCAGTTGGCTCGGTGGCATAAGAGAAGTATACCTCCTTCTTATGCATGAAAACATTCAGGAACTGGTTGTGGCCGACAGTACTAGTTTGGTAGTTGTACAGAAGCATCATCATGTTAAGTATGATCTTTTGATCTCCAAAGTCCTCTAAAAGAAGCCTGTCTTTCAATCGCCGGAATTGCCCCTGGATCATTCGCATCCCCCACTCTGATAACTGCCGGAGTGAGGTTGCTTCACGATTCAATACAAGAGCTTCAGCACCAACTTGATTGGATTGCAAACTCTGGATAACATAGTTCAAAAGTCTTACTTTGAATGCTGCGTTGACCGTAAGCATTGCACCATACTCATCGAACATTTCCTGCATCTGGTCATAAACGCTGTAATCTGCAACGGTGCTGTCATGCCAAGACCCAGGACAGTTTAAAGCAGTTATGCGGATTCTCCCATCAGGTGTAAAAACAAAAACACTACTCACGTAAGTGTTGCATGTCCAACCGTTGTAGTACTGGCTCTGTATTAACTGTTATTAAATTATCGGAGTGCTGTATTAAGAGTTTCGGACCATCGGCAGCACCCCATACTCGTTTTTCATGAAGTGCCAGATATTTTGCACCAATTGCGCTAATGTATTCCTCTGTTTCTACTTTGTTTGGAAGTGTAATCCTTGCATTTGGATGGTTCTGTAATACACACAAAAGAATTTTCCCTGAAAACTTAATCCATTTGTACATGACAGTGGATGTACTAAGTCCAAAAGCCAGTGAGGAGATTCTTGCAACCGATCCTCTTGTTCGGAACCAACAAAGGACTAACCCAAGGCAACATGTTGCATTTGCCTCTCCTTTTCTTCCTTTTGGCACTCCATTCTTTGCTAAAGTTAGCTTGCGGATACACTCAGTTTTTTTTATGGATTGTGTATATATTGAATACTGGTTGGAAGAGGTCGAGGAGATCACGGAAGACCTTGTGGTCTACACCACAGCAGTTGAGAAGAGCCTGTTTGTTGCCACAGTTGAAAAGGTAAATGAAGGAGGATTGACAGTACCAGCGAATGGCTACTCTTGGTGTTCTTCTATCTGTTAGACACCTGTCAGAAGGATCTTCATCTTCAGAATTGCACTCGTCTATCATGATACAGAAGATGGAAAGGGTCTCAATTGTTGCCATGATAGCGGAATTTTGCGAAGTATGATTGTTAAGAGGGCGAGGACAACAAGAAGGACAGATTGATTGGAAGAGAGGGAAATTAACATTGAAAATTTCAAATTACGCCGACGAAATTACTATCAGGGAGAAAGATACCTTTTTTCGTCCGTGTGTACCTTTTTTAGTAGTCGGAGAAAGAGGCAGATACCAATTTTTCTTCGGTTGTATCGACAAATTCCTTATTCCAAAAATGAACATGAATATGGGAAGAGTTTTTAGCGCACAGATATCTGTGTCAGCGATTTTTATTCCCGAATACACATATGCATCGTGACACACATATTCTGTGTTTTCGGGAATGGCCCAGCAATTGTACCATGCCGTACCGTAACTACTACGGTACATACGACTTCGTACGTTGTTTCTACGTGTGTACCGTCCGTCCGTACCGTACTGCACGTTGGGTTGACACGTTCGAGCAACAAAATTCGTCCTCGTCCCAACCGAGGAACACACGGATTATGATGGATTGATTCGATTTTCATTCTTCTTCTTCAGAATTCAGAATCTTCACCTTCTTCGTTGGTGTAGGTACTCGTACTCGTACTGTACGTACCGTACGTACTCGTACCGTAAGGTGGGTTGATGTCATTCGTGGAGTCCATCGGCAATAGTACGTAGTACTTGTACTGTATCTACTGTACTCGTAATCGGTATCGGTATCGGACAGGACAAGAGAGCCAGGAAGATTCGTTTACTGTATCGGTTACGCATCACAACAGAACACAACACAACACATCACAACACAACACAACACAACACATACAGTATTCCGCTAGTATCATCCCGCAATCGAGATACGCACCGTCCTCTTGAGATTCGTTGGACACAAAACCGTTCTACTTCGTACTTGATACTGTTGTTGTCGCCACCGCTGGGACTTCCCGGAAACGAGTCGTTTCGAATCTATTCATTTGTTGATTCACTCCATCGAATCTTCAACTTTTACTTATTCTCGTAGAATGACGTCAACGATATCGGAGTTCGTCTCCCGCGGAATCGGAATCGGAACCGAGTGAGTTGTGTGTAGTCGTGCGTTTGTATTAGTGTATCCCTTGTAATGTGGGATGCGACGTGACGTGACGTGGCGTGTGTTTTGTTCGTTCGCTCGTTCGTTCGTTCGCTCGTTTGTTTGTTGTTGTGGATGAATTCGTGCACGCATTCATTCATTCATTCATTCGTTTCGTTCGCTCACTCAATTCACTGCCTCTCTCGACATTGCACGGCCCATGGTATGCTCTCCATTGCTCCCAACGCCCACACCTACCAATTACTCGACGATCAGCCGAGCCAACGACGATGACAACAATGATCGTGATCGTGATCGCGATCGCGATATTGCCCTGAGGGAAGCACTCCTCCCCCCGGCACTCCCCCCGCCGGTGGTCGACCACTCCAACATTAGCAACAGCAGCAACAGCAACAACAACAGCGATCGCAGAACGCCAAGCAGCAGCAGCCGCAGCCGCAGCAGCATCAGCATGAATATCCACCAGATCACGGCCATGGTGAGCAATTTTTCCACCAGCTACAACGTGGTGAGCATCTCGCTGGTCCTTCCCATATTGGCATCGGTCTGCCCGGACGGCGCCATCACCGAGACCGACACGGCGCTGGTGGCGTCGTCGCTGCTGGGGGGAATGATCGCCGGGCAGCTGGTGGGTGGCGCCCTCGGAGATTCGTGCCTGGGACGGATGGGGGCGCTCCGGCTGGTCATGGCGCTGCAGATCGCCGCCAGTCTTGCGAGCGCCGTAGTATATGTGGGTGTGGACGAAGACGAAGACGATGTGGACGCGGGTGTGGGTGTGGGTGTGGACGATACTCCGGATGCAAATGCGTACGCGGGCGTCTGGTGGAACCTGGCCGTCCGGAGGTTCTGGCTGGGGATCGGCTGCGGGGGCGTCTACCCGCTGGCGGCCGTGATCAGCGCGGAGGACCATAGCAACGATTGCCATTCCAACTCGAATTCCAACCCGAATTCCAACTCCAACTCCAATTCGTCGTCGTCATCGTCGTCGGTCCGGCGGGTGGTGTGGACCTTTGGGACGCAGGGAGTGGGATTCGCGACGGTGCCCCTGGCGGCGGTAGTCCTGCTGGCGGTCACGTCCGATCTGAACGTGGTCTGGAGGACGCTGCTGGGACTCGGGGCGGTTCCCGGTGTCGTGCTGGTGGGGTTGCAGTGCCTCGAGTGGTGTCGGCAGCGGGAGGAGGTTGGAACCGATGGCGATGGCAATGGCGGCGGAGCACCCGAACGCGAACGCGAACACGATTTCGTTCCAACAGTGGGTGACGACGACGACGACGACGACGACGATAATGGCGGCGAAGAGGAGATCCCAATCCCCGGTGGGGGGCTAGCCAGCGACAGCGATGACAGCGAAAACAGCGATGACAGCGACTATCACAATCACAATGACGGAGAAGCAGGACGGGGACGGTGGCTGCAAACCCTCCTGCACGAACCCGGCCTGGGCCGCAAGGTCCTCGGGACCGCCGGTACCTGGTTCCTCTTTGACGTCGTCTTTTACGGCAACACGATCTTTCAGCCCATTGTCGTCGCCGCGGCCTTTGGAACGACGTCCCACAATCACAATGACGACGATGACAATGACGCTGACATTGCGGTCCTCCGCAAGACGGCCGTCGACAGCCTCTTGCTGGCGTGCATCGCCCTGCCCGGGTACGCCGTTTCGGGACTGGCGATCGGCACAAAGAAGAAATCCAAGGGATGCTTGACCCTTCTGCCGGCGCAAACCCCCCGGTACGTCATGCTGCAGGGATTCGCGGCCATGGCGGTCCTCTACGCGATCATCGGTGCCAACTGGACCCACCTAAAGGGGGACCACCCGGTGGTATTGCTGGCATTGTACGGGGGAACCTTTTTCTTTGCCAATTACGGTCCCAACACGACGACCTTTGTCCTGCCAAGCCTGGTGTTTCGCCCCGAACACCGATCCACCTGGAACGGTGTGTCGGCGGCGTGCGGAAAACTCGGGGCGCTGGTCGGGGCGACGCTGTTTGCACCCGCGGCGGACGAGCTGGGGGACGAAGCCGTCATGAAACTGTGTGCGGGGGTGGCACTAGTGGCCTGGTGGCTGACGTATCTCGCCGTTGTTCCGGAGGAGGAGGAGGAGGGTGGGGAGAACGACGAGGAGAACGACGAGATCGACGACAACGGGGACGAGGACGAGCCGGGAGACGAGGCTTCTGCCGGAGTTGCAACGCCGGCGGCATTCGACGACGAGGGTGTTGTACCGGTATGATGGATTGGATGTGATTGGATTGATCGAGATGAAAATACGGTACCCTAGTCCATTGTCACCCGTGAAGCGAGTCCGGCCTCGACTCTACTCTACTCTACTCTACTCGACTCTACTATATTCGACGAAATTCATCCGGAGCGTCCTTTTTTCTTTATCTTCTTGTCAATAGGGTTATCAATCAACCACCACATTCTCTTTCAAGACTTGGTAGTAGGATCTTCGACGAGGAACAGATCACATCCAATCCAATCAACAACTATCGGAGGCCCCAGACAGTAGACACAGGACCATGGTCATTACATAAACAGACATCACGAAACCAAACGAAACGAATAATCGATAGATCAAACGACAGACCAATCCAAAGAGGCAAGACGGCAAGAAAAGAAAGACCGTCCGAAAGATAACAAGATGGCAATGCTATACGAAACAAACTACGATCGATTCGAAAAAAATCGGCGTAGCTCAAGTTAATTGCCAACTAGTTTTGGAACAGAGCACAGAGCAGCACCACTACCAACAACCAACAGGTACAAGGACAAGGACAACATGGACAGTTCGAACGAACGATGGCGACAAACAAACAAACCGAACCGACCAAAAAAATTCGACTACACACAACAGTTCAAGATTCGGGAACAAACAAACGGCACAAAAAAAAAAGAAAAATACCGGTTGAACGTAACGGGACGGCAACGAACGGTGCAAGGAACGACCGGTTCGAATCGATTGACGACTACTACTAACGGCACCTGTTGTGCAACTTTTAAATAAAAGGGGCACCTCTGCTCCTACCCGAAGACCGACCTACGGTACAACAACAGCGCCGGCAGTTAATGAAGGAAAAAGAGCACTATATCCAAATTTCGGGTCGGCGAAACCCCTGGAGGTACTCCGATCCAAAATTCGAGCGTTGCGTGCCCTAGTTGTGTTGTGTTGCGCTGCAACCGGACGCTGGCAGAAACTAATAAAGAGCACACACCGATGCGTATCCAGATTAATCTAAATGTGATTACTAACATTAAGCAACGTGTTATGGTGCATTACGTGACGAAACATGGAAATATACATACATTGACGTTGATACGACACGCCGACCCAAGCCGATACGGGTAACAAACAACAACAACAACAACAACATGATACCACGCAATGTTGAATCGCAATGCCAATACAATGCAGCGATGAGGGACAGTGGCAGCATTCTTACAAGCGACGCTGATGCGTACCCAGATTCTAAACGTTGATACTGATCTTCAGCAGAAACGGTGTTCTAACATCATCTGGTGCATGCATCTTTCGAGGCCCGTTTTTCTGAGTTAAGTAGCGGCAGCTAATAAGCACAACTTTTGCTCGTTGTTTGTTCTCACTTCTTAAAAAATGGATGCGTCTAGCAAGGACTAGAATTGTTAAAAATTCCAGCGACCACAACACAGCGTGCTCATCGTTTCTTCACGTAACGTAAATTTATTACTCATTGTTCTTCTCGTCATTATTGGCTTCCATTCTATATACTCAATCGATGATAGAGCCTTGCGATAAAAATCCTAATGCCTGCACGATACTATTCAATGCAGCCATTAGCAAGGATGCCAGAGTTTGTCTCCAGTCTGTTATGTTAGATGCACAAGCCAAAGCCCGGCCTTTCTGAGTAACAGCAACACGCACAACTTGCTCGTTGTTTCTCAATTCTTCGGCTACATATTCCAAGGCCCGGTAATCTTGAGTGTAGCTGCAGCAAGCACGTTTGATACATATTCCAAGGCCCGGTAATCTTGAGTAACTGCAGCAAGCACAACTTGCCCGTTGTTTCTCCGTTCTTCAGATGCATATCTCAACGCCGGACCTGTCTGAGTGACTGCAGCAAGCACAACTTGCTTGTTGTCAGCCAGCACAACTTGCTTGTTGTTGCTCAATTCTTTGGATGCGTATTCCAAAGCCCAGCCAGCCTGAGTTACTGCAGCAAACATAACTTGCTCGTTGTTTTTCAGTTTTTTGGATGTGCATACCAACGCCCGGCCATTCTTAGTAACTGCATCAAGCACAACTTGCTTGTTGTTGTTCAGTTCGTCTTTGGATGCATATTCCAAAGCCCAACCATTCTGAGTAACTGTAGCAAGCACAACTTGCTTGTTGTTTCTCATTTCTTCTGATGCAAACTTCAATATTGAAGAAAGTAAAAAATTTCTGTTGGCTTTCCATTCTGGGTCTAATACCGAGCCATGCCCAGTAACACAGGGTGGGAGCTTCATGGAGAGCGCAATGAGCTTGGAGGGAGTGAGGGTGGGGAGATTCATCCAGAGATGAATCAGAGAGAGCTGCTGGCTGGAGTGGTGTCAGATGCTGGCACCCATTTGTCTGGCAGGAAGGAGTATGTTCCATTATTGAACATGACTGAGGCAAGATTCTTGAAGATGGGGAGGGACTGATGGTGCAGGCACCTCATCATGCAACACTATGCCATAGTGCAAGGAGCTTATGACATTAGAATTGCATTTGCCCTGCAGCAGAGCCATAGCCCCCCCCTACTTGAAGGGATCTAGCAAAGATGGCTGCAGGGGAAATGCTGGTGGTATGGTAGAGGGTCTGAGCATAGACCCTCATGGAAGAGGTGACGGTCTCGGCTTGGACCGGAGTGACAACACCATTGGAGATGTAACTGGCTAGCCTGATAGCAGGACTGAAGGGTGAGTTGCTAGTGGGGCAGCAGCTTCAGAGGTGGAGGACTTAGCGAGCGCATGCTGCAACAGGGCAGCAGAGTGAGTTGCCACTCCTGGCATGAGCAACCACTTCCCCTTGTCCCCATTCTCTATTTGGTGAAGGTGAGGGGTTCAGAGGTAGCGGCTTGGAGCTCATGGACAGGGCCAGCGTGCTGGAGGATCCTGGCACCAAGATAGAAGGTGACATCCTGGAGAAGGAAAGCTTGGTCATTCCTGGTAGTACCGGTGTACTCACCAGGGTGTAGACAGAAGAAGAAGGCTATGCAAATCAGATTGGAAATAACCTGTTGAGGAGGGGAAGGGGGGTCATAGTATGCAAAATGTAGGGCGTGCATGACTATTGTGATGGGGACTGGCTTGACTCGAGAAGGAGCTGAATCCAGCTTGGCATAGCCCTTGAATTGGGCAGTTAACCTGAAGTCAGGACTCCCTGTGGAATTGGTTTGGGAGTCTTTGGACCCCAAGCGGGACAGTGTCTGTCCCACTGATGGTGTCCAATACAGTGCAAGATCTAAGGGTCATGTTGCTACAGCACAGTCGGCCATCATGGATTCTTTTTGCAAAGGCCTCGAAGGTATCCTCATGCTTGATAGTTTTTGAATGAGCACTGCCACCGCTGCATGCCGATAGGAGGGTCCCCCAAAAAGCCTTGTTTTTGCTTGGTGTATTGCAAGCGGCATCTGGGTCATTCATAATCTCCTCATGTCCTGTTGCGGTGAACGTAGCTATTGCATCCGATTTCCATTTTGTCCAGTTCTCCTGTTGACCGTCAAAATCATGTATTGGTTTTGCCTTAAGTAGCTGATATCCAGCCGCTTTTTCTTTTGACTCTTTTACTTCTTGTCGAAGTGCTTCCATCTCATCATCTCTGTTGAGTGTTTCTTGAATTATTCGTCTCAGACTGCTCATCTCTGCCTTGTATCTTCTTTCTTTTTTGCGTCCTAGTTCTCTGGCAGCTCTCATCTCTTCCTTTAGTGCTTTGATTTCTTCCACTTGACGTTTTGCTTCTTCTGCTTGTCTTCTAAGGTCAACCAACTATGTGTCGTGGTGCCTTTTGAAACTTAAGATACTGCTATCATCACTATCTGATGAGGAAGAGGATGATGATGCCAAACGCCGCTCGGCCTGTCTCTCTTGTTCCCGTTGTCTTGGACGCTGTTGACGTCGTCGCGCGTTTGTCGATTGGGACTGATCATCCTCAGTTGCACTCTGCGATGCTTCGTTTACTTCATTTTGTCTCCACCAATCATTGTTTCTCATGATGTAGAAGGCCGGGTAGGTGACTGCACCCAGAGTTTGAAAGAATCTGTTTGTAAATGTTGGCATGTTGTCGTGTAATTTTTCTTTTTCGGTTGTTACGTGTTTTTGTTTTCTTGTTATGTATTTTTATTTTTATTTTGTTTTCAATTTGTTGTCGATAT
The DNA here is from genome assembly GCA_037355745.1 of Pseudo-nitzschia multiseries. Classification (NCBI taxonomy): domain Eukaryota; phylum Bacillariophyta; class Bacillariophyceae; order Bacillariales; family Bacillariaceae; genus Pseudo-nitzschia; species Pseudo-nitzschia multiseries. Next base: position 15,381,226 of record CM074787.1, on the reverse strand, counting down.
TCTTCTAAGTTGTTCTAGCCAAGTCTCGGTAGTATCCGGTGTATTGTGTTCGAGATAATGGCTTATTTCAGTAATTTTGTACAGTGGTGTTAGATTTGATTTACTGGTTCACGTGAGTATAGAATTCTCTGAAGTTCGCGATTGATAAATTCTAACGTCGGTTTTCGTTAGTAGAAGATTTAGATAGGAATCTCATAGGGGAATTCCGGAGTGGATTGTAACTCGTAGGTATGTTTGATATCTAGTTTTTGTATGAAGCTGCAACTGTTAATCAACATCTGTAATTCCGGATTATGAGTTAATTAATCTATTTTCTGTTTTTCCAATGTTTAACCGGAACACACGTATTATCCCGTGTCCTCCATAATGAGACTGCACGTGCATTCTCATGTTGTAGATTAACTAATATTTCGTCGGAGAATTTGTCAGGGAAACATGTCTCACTTTGTCTGTTTCCACCATAATTGGGCTTCGTGTATCTGTTTCATGTATCATTGCTATTTTTCCATATGTCATTGATATCCACATGTATACCATTGACATACTTAGTACCAGATCCTACGCCCCTGAATTTTCATGCAATACCTTCTTGTGATATTTTGCTGTGTCCGATTCTTCTATCAATGATCGATTCATTCGATCGTGACTCATTATTCTGTCATCGTGACCATCAGTTTGTTTTCTGTGATAGACTTCCTTCATCGCTTATATCATTCCATTGGTCTTTATATGCCCGAGTGTCTATCCGTCAGTAATCTAGTCTCACTCATCATTTCATCATCGTATTCGTGACACCGTATATAATTAGATTCGCCGCGCATCTCATTCGTATACATGTGCGCGCGTCGATCTGTTTTCTTATTCATTCATAGTTAACCGCACGTAACGGTTATCTTGTTTTCACTTAACAACACAATTTGCCGGTTGTTAAAGTATAGTGGTGGTCGTACCTTCTTATGGTGGCTACCGAAGTGATGTTTGGTTGGGTAGTCAGCCAGATTGTGCTTACCCGGTTCCCAGAATATATTAAATTGCCCTTGCTCCGCCCGGTCTTTTAGCCAATAGAGGCGCATGTCAATTGCCTTTGACCTTTTTGTTTGATCGTGCCATTCAATATGCCTTCTGCCGTGTTGTTGTCTGTCTTTAATGGTATAGCGGGTTGCGGGTATCCTAGTTCAATCAGACACTGCCGAATTGGTAATGCTTCTCGCGCGTTCAGGAATAGTGATGCCACTTCGGCTTCTGCGGCCGAGGCCATTACGTTCTTTATGATTTTTGCCAAGACATGGATGGCTTCTTTGAATGTGTCGCCTGTAGCGTCCCCTAGGTAGTGGTATCCCCCAGCTCGGCTCCGAGCTTTGGGGCACACTAGGAACGCGGCGGCGCTGTCAACTTGTAGTACCATGTCACTGGCTTGGTATATGATTGTGGCCTTGGGGTTACACACGGCATAGTTGAGGAAGTATCTGGTTGCTGCTAGCGTCGTTTGGTTGTCTTTGGCCGATGCTATATCGTTGAGTGCGTGTAGCATCGTGTTGTCCACTGCCCGTGCGTAGAACAGGAATTTGCCTGTGACTTGTTGTATGAATTTAATCTCCTGATCTGTTAGTGTAGAGGCATCTTCAGTCTTTGTATATTGTATTTTCTCACCGTACTGTACGTCAGTACATCGACGCGTGATGGTCCCGCGAATCGTCTTGTTGGTTTTGCGTGCTCGAATTCCTTTAGTGCTTGTTCTACGTACCCATCCATCGATAGTTGTACCTCGTGTTTATTGTAGTCCCATTGTAGCTAGAAGGACCCCTACGTATTGTTTCCCTGACCAGTCGACCTTGAACGTATACTTTGCGCCGACCGCTTCGACTAGGTGGTCCACGTCCTCTTGCTGTGTGTACTTAATACCAAAATCATCTACGACTAGTGTGAAGCTGATGTCCCGGTATTCGTGGAGGAAGAGACCTTCGGTGTGAGTGGACTTACGGTACCCGTATTGTTGGAGATGATTGACTAGGTCGTCATGGGCTACTTTACCACTTTGTTTCAACCCGTACCAGGTCTTCTTGATACGGGCATATACATAGTCCCCTTGTCAGAGGTCCTCCAAGGCATATGTAGTCCGTACCCTGGGTGGTATCATGTCCCATCTGAATTTTACGAATTCAGGTTCATCGAGTGTAGAGCAGAGGTACATGTTTGATATGTTCCCTGTGCAATATTTCGCCCCCGGGGTGGATACAACGCTGTTCCAATGAGTTTTTATTGTCTCCATGCTTGCTGTGCGTGTGGACATGTTACCATGGTACTCCAGTTGGTCGCCCCCGGCTGTAATTCGTGTCCGGTAGGGATCCGCCTTCTCAGGGCGTATCGCAACTGTGTACCAGGGGTATGTGACCTTCTTGATTGGTGACGAAGTCAAAAATAGTGCATCATTCTTCCAAGAAAATTATCCAGAACCTTCAGGAGAGCTGTTTGATGAACAACCAGTAAGATCACCTGATCTGAAGCTTGAAATGGCTGAGCCTGATGTTAATTTCCTTTTGAAACTGGCTGTTGAGCTGATTCATCCAAAGGCTAAGAAGAGCAACGTGATCTGTAACTGCAGGCCGGTTGAGGTGCCGGTCTGTTGTGTTCTAATATTTCTCTGATATCCACTACGATTGAAGGCTCGGCGTTCAATCAGATCTATTCTGACTACCAGTGGGCTCAGTCAGTTAGATCTTTGGCTTGTAGTTCTACAGTGGGACGCAAGGACGTCCGATGCAAGGTTTAAGGTTGAATAATCAAATAATCTAAAAGTGTGAGCGATTGATCTTGCTGGAGAGCAAGATAGCGCTTTAAAGGTCGTACTGCCGCTAATACAGTACGATACGAGTATTTTTATACGGTAAAATTACCGTGTTGTTGGAAATACAACATGGTATACCATGTAATTCGTGTTGCCGCTAATACAACACGTATTTTGTGCAGCAGAGACAAGTTCGTGAACACAAGGATCGAACCTCTGCTGTCTTTTCTTGAAAACAAAACACTTAACGAGATTGCTAGCATATGCTAGTTTCTGCGTGTGTTCTCTCTTTGATCTTTAAGTATCGAATAATTCGATCGTACGAGTGACGATCATTTGGCTCGCAAGATTGAGCCATTTGGTCAATAATGAGACACTTGGCTCACAACAAGATCGAGCCATTTGGTCAAAAATGAGATATTTAGCTCACAGATTGAGCCATTTGGTCCATGACGTTAAACATCATGATTCGCGTGCAATTAAGCTGGACGCGTGCGAGTAAAGAATGAGATACCACTGTACCATTGTTACATACTTCTACGCCGGACATGAAAGGAATTTAATACTCCCCATGTGTCCATGGGAAAGCATTCTCTAAGATCTGATGCAATCGTCCTGCAACAAATCACCTGTGTTTCCACAGTAGTGAAAGATAGGCTTGAGCAATGGATACACCACTGAATGTCCCCAATGTTTTGTGAGGATATCAGCACAATTATTCTTGCCTGCAAGATGTTGCATGAGGATAAAACCTCTTGCGATCATGCTTCTAACATAGTGATATGAAAGAATGTGATGCCTCTTATGGAGCCTTGCATAAGGGAATGTGGAGGTTTGGATCATCTTTTCATTATCTCCCCATGTGTAGGACGTGTCATGCACTCTAGTACCAAGATACCTGAATGACTGGCGAATGTCAACAATTTGCTCGATGCAGGTTCTAGCAGATACAAATTCAGCGCCAAAGGTGGCTGTTTCAGATGTTGCTTGCTTCTTGGAGAACCACATGATGGGGGTCTTGTTTGCAAAATGCAGGATGCCAGTGACAGCCTTTCCACTTAGGATGTCATGCATTAAGTTTGCATCATAGAAATGAGACAACACCACTACCTTACCCAGGGGTTTAGGAGCATCACTTGGTAGGTCCTCAGAGTGCTCCCCATATATGGTATTGGACCAGTCTGTACTGGTACCTTCAGTGAGTACAAAATCTGGTACGCCCACTCTGAATTGGATTTTGAAGTGTCGAAACTTGGAGATGTAACCATAGATTCGTTTGGCTCTATTGAGATGGCCTTCTCTAGGTTGCACTCGGAAGCTTGATAAGGTCATAACAGCAGTCTGCACGTCAAAACGCCCAATGGCAATGACCCACTGAAGTGAGCCAATCAATCATGCTTTGATACTTTTGGATATCATTATCACTTAGGAATGATGATGAGTCTAGCTCTGGGTGATCATTCTCAGCAAGGGGTGAATGGAACCTGGTGGTAGGTTTGCAGCCAAACATTTGTTCATATGAGGCCTCCATTTTCTTGATGATCTTGATGGGGTTCATGCAGAGCACACCATGTTCATCTCTTTCGAAACCGCATCCCAAATGAAAGTTCATTGGGCCAGAACCCTTTAATTTGAAATTATAGGGTTCAGACTGTAGGATTACCAGAAAGGTTTCAGGATTAGCCATACATAAGCAAAGGTCGTCAACATATGTGCATATGAGCTCATATACTGGCTCCCCATGTTTGTTGTTGCTAGGCTTGATAAAGATTTCAGGCTCTGCCTTGGATCTTTCAAATCCTAGTTCAACAAGGCAGGCAGCAAGTAGATCACCAAAACACTTGCCAGATGATCGAAGTCCATATAGGGCCTTGTAAATCAATAGGAGGTGTCCTTCTAGTGGTCCAAATTCAGCGCCAGCCTTGATGCATACTTTCTCACAGGTAACAGCTTCGAGGTATGCATTACCAATGTCAGTTCCCCATGCTTCTAAGCTATTCAGTTCAGCAAGGAATAGGCACATGCGCAGGCCCCAAAGGGAAACAACTCCTGCATATACACTGTGAACAGGAGCTTCAGTGAGATTGCCATTTGCAACTAGCCGGGCTTTGTGTTGGCCATCATGCTTGACTGCATAAATCATGTGGACCTTGATTTGTTGGAAACCAATGGGTATATTGCTAGCCTTGTAGATACCTTTGTCAATAAAGGTGTCATATTCTTGAAGCTGCGACATCTCCAGAGCTACGGCATCTTGCCATTTGGTGTTGCCATTTGCTGTATCAAACTGGATGGCTTCTTCATGGGTGCGAGGTACCTTGAATCCATACTGGTACTGAGGAGCAGTTCGAAAGGAGCGAAGTTTGGCTTGGTGGATTAGTCTGTCTAGCTTCTTGGTTCTGCGGGCAAGGGAAACAATGCGTTTGAGATGTTTCCAACCAGGTTGATCAAGCATGTTGTTGTCCTTTGCATATTTGGCTACAGTAACAGGGTCGTCTGCAGCTACATTAGAGAGGGGTTCATATGTCCGTTCCATATTTTCCCATTCAATCCATAGGTTGTATTTGGAACCTTTGTATTGAGGATGCTTGCTGTCAAGTGGACCTTGATGACCAAGTATGCAGCGAAATGACCAAAGTTTGCCATCGTCTTGAGTGACATCTCTGTGGATATAATTCATGACAGCATTGTAGGCGATGATATCTTCAAGCTCATCATCTGCATGCTTGCACTTGAACTTGATGAAGTCCTTGTTTTGCTCAATGCTGTTTTCAACGTCAACAACTGTCATTTGTTTCTGTGTGCCATCAGGGAGGGCCATTAGAAAAGAGCGACCTTGCAAGTCAGCAACAGGGATAGCAGGGATGGTGATGGGTTTGCCATCAGTGTCAAATTGGGCATTGCCTTCTTCATCAGTAACAACTACGTCAGATGGGCCTACAGACGGGGTAGCAGGATTGGTGGGTGGAGGTGTGGCTTCACTAACATCAAAATATGCTAGCTCAGGGGGACCAAAATCATCTTCAGTAACAGGGACGCCGTCAGGGGTTTTGCTGAAGATGTGAGGGGTTGGAGGGCCATCAAGAATCTCCCCATAGTTGTGAGGGATTGGAGAAGGTACATAGCTTCGTGTATTAGGAACCTTGGAATAAAGAAAGGTAGGCAAGGAGACAAGACGAAGGAAACGAAGCACCTCAGGGCACAACTGGGGATGATCAGTCCCAATTGACAAACCAGTCGACAAACAGACCCATCCCACGGCGTCAACGGCGCCCAAGAAGACAACTGGAACGAGAGAGACGGGCCGACCGAGATTTGGACTTAATAACTGGTAATTTGAATTATGATCTAATTAGGTTAATCTAAGAATCCGGACCTCTATTGGAGTGTTCCGCGTATTCTCGTGTTAGCCCTTTTTGTTAACAGATGCAATCCCTTGTTATTTGCTAATTAAGCGATTGATTGCTTTATGAACCAATCAATCGCTTAATTAAGCGATTCAGATATTCTCCGGATCAATAGTAAAACGTGTGTGACCAACCAGGCATATCAAGTCTCATTTGTTGGTGATGGATCAATCATGATAGTGCCTTGGCACTTAGTCATGGTAATCCCGTGTCACTCAGTGGGTCGGTACAGTATTTAGCCTTAGCCGGCTGTCCGCGATTACTTTACTTAATGATACTCGTCGCCGATGCCGATGACTGATCTGTTTCTTATTAACAACCGGAATTAGAGTTGTTAAGTGAAGAACAGAATAAATGAGAATACGACGCAATCAGAAACAGTACGTAAATAACCGTACAATCGTTGTCGTACTACGACTAATCGGGATACGCGAGTCACGACACGTGCTACAAATAACCGGGATACACAAGAGTCGTAAACCCAAGCCATAACCGTGAATCAAGTATTAGATACTTATCCCTAATTGGCCATGTGGCTAATTGGTCCGATGTGGCAAACTGAGTATGATAAGAAACAGATTGAACAATCGGCGACGAGTCTCATTAAGTAAAGTAATTGCGGACAGTCAGCTAAGGCTAAATACTGTACGAATATACTAAGTGACACGGGATCATCATGACCAAGTGCCAAGGCACTATCATGATTATTCCATCACCAACACGTGAGAATTGATATGCCCGGTTGGTCGTATATGCTTTACCATCCATCCAGAGAATAACGGAATCGCTTAATTAAGCGATCAATCGCTTAATTAGCAAATAACAAGGGATTGCATGTGTTAACAAAAGGGCTAACACGAGAATACGCGTAACACTCCAATAGAGGTCCAGATTCTTAGATTAACCTAATTAGATCATAATTCAAATTACCAGTTATTAGTTATCATACTCAGTTTGCCACAACGAATTGACGAACACACAATTAAGGTTAAGTATACCTTGGTCGTGTGTTCGTATTTGTGATTACGATTCATAGTGAATCTTGGTTAATCATCCGACAGCGCCGGTACGGTTATTTACGTACTGATTTTAATCGCGTCGTATTCTCTCATTTATTCTGTACTTCACTTAACAACTCTAATTCCGGTTGTTCTCCCCTAAATCCATGCCACGCTTTGGCATTGCCTTGCCAGATTTTATGTCTGGTTTAACGTTTCAAATTGTTTACAAAGCAAAGATATTTTTAGGCATGGATTTGTGTTCGTGGAATTAAGTGGACAGTTATTATTGTTTTACTCGTTTTAATTTTGTACTTAACTTAACATTGTCATGAACTCATTAAGCAGGCTTCTCAGTGCGGTACTGTTGAGTGGTTTTGTTAGTATATCAGCATAGTTCTCGTGAGACTTGATATGGCTGATGGAGATAACTTTGCCTGCTTGGTGTTTCCTGACAAAGTGATATGCTAGTGCGATCGATTTCTTGTTGAGTGTACTTGCTGGATTGGTTGAGTTGATTACGACACTTTTGTTATCCACATGGATTTCAGTTGGCTTGGTAACTTGGATTCCCATGGATCAAAGATGGTACCTCAACATGATGGCTAATGCTACTGCATCTTTGAGTGCTGTGAATTCTGCTCCAAATGTGCTCATATGAACTGATGTTTGTCGTTTTGATTTCCAGTATACTGGCATTGATCCAACAAATGCAATTAGACCAGTAATGCTCCTTCCTGTTACAAGATCATGTGCATGGTCACTGTCACAGAAGATATTTAAATCTAATTCTGCAATTAATGGTGCTGGAAACATCGGATCTAATTCTTCCTTGTAGTACTTGTATTGGTGAGTGAATTCTTCATAGTTCACTGTCGCTTCCCCGATTGACTGAATTTTGGGTGATTGTGGGTCCACTAAGATTCCTTTTTTTTGTATTTCTTCAAATATCCTAGCACATGTCTTGCCATTTGTAGATGGCCTTCTCTTGGTCCGGATGCAAATCTGGATAGCGATGAAATGGCATATGCAATATCTATTCTTCCAGACAATACTATCCATTGTCGTAGACCGATGATATGTTGGAATTCCTTGTGACCTGATTCGTTGAGTAGTTCTGAGTCATCTAATTCTGGGTGGCAGTCTGTTTTCATTGGTAGATTCTCATTTTGTAGAGTAATATTGTATTTGTCTTGATATTTCCTTAGGACTTCTGAGATGTATTTTGTAGAGTTCAATAGTAAACTCCCGTCCTTTATCCTTGTCAAGCTTGTACCCAGATAATATCCAGGTTCAGATTCGATGTTTCTGAGTGCAAATTCTTGTTCGATCAGTGCAATCCAATCCTGAGGCTTCCTTGACACTACCATAAGGTCATCAACGTGTGTTCCAATGTAGTCGTAACTTTTGTTGTCTTCACTCAGTTTCATCCAAAGGTCTGGATCAGCCCTGGAGGGTCTGAATCCTAGATTCATCAGAGTGTCTGCAAAGAAATCAGCGTATGCGCGTCCTGAACCTGCTAGTCCATAAAGAGCTCGGTGTATTTCCACCTTGCAGCCTTTCTTGTCTCCAAATTCATCCGTGGCCCAGCACCATACTTTTTCTTGAACCGGTGCTGTTGGAAAGGCGTTTCCCACATCTGCAGTCATTAAGTCAAGGTTTTGGTGTTGTGCAATGAGGAATAGTAGGTAAACAGATAGGCTGTTGACTTGGCTGGAATATGTATTATATTCAGTAGAATCCACCAAATGCCCCCCTGCAACCAGCCGGCTCTTGTATCGTTTGTCTTCACTTTTGATATCCCAGATCATATTGAGCCTTGCTTGTTGCCATCCTTCGGACTTGGGGAATTCTTTCTCAGCTGGATGATATTTGAAACACTTGAGCCGATCCAAATTGTCCATCTCTTTTTGAATCGAGTCTTGCCATTTAGTGTCTCCAGCAGCTTGATCAATTCGAACACAGTCTTTGTAGGTATTAGGAATTTGTAGGCCAAATTTTTCTTTGTTTTTCTTCTTGGCTTGTCTTTGATTTCTAGACATTTTCTTCGGATTGGTGTTTCGACGCGGTTTTCGAGCTTGTATTAAGTGAAGTCGGCGTGTAATTGCTGTATCTTGCTTGAGGATTGAGCTTGACCAATCCAGTAGGGGGTGGCTTCCCCTTCTTCCACCTGCTTCGATTATGTAGCGTGTTATGTATTTTGCACAGGCAACAGGCTCATCTTTTCGTAGTTGGGGAAATGGAGTGTTCAATACGGTGTTTCCTTCCCGGTCGTCCAAATATTGTGATTCAAGGATCAGTATTCCTTCTTTCCAGAAATGGCCCAGTATTTTTCGAAAAGTAAGGTCCAGATTTGTATCATTACTTTCAAGTATATTATCGTGTGTTTCTGCGTTATTGGTTCTGTCGACTGTACTAGGAAGGGCTTCCTGATCCGAATCTTCGATTTCATGCTCAGTTTCTTCATTTTCTTCCTCTTGCTCCCCTGGATCTGTTTGTTCAGATTCTGGTTTATCAAGTGGATTGTTGCTGGTTGAGTATTCCATTCCAGTAGTAGTTGCATCGAATTTGTAGCCTGGCACTAATAATGGGACTTCATCTGTGCTTTGAATATCGGTGAGATTCTGCTGGTGCTCTGAAGTTGATAGTTGAAATTCCGCTTCTTCTGGATCATCATTCACGTATTCATCTTTAGTTCCAATATTGTTTCTTCTTGTTCTCACAACTGATCGCATTAGGACTTGCCGTTTCTCCTTAGGTGATTCTGGTTCAGTCAATATATAATACGTCATCGCATCTCCTGTTGAGTCAGCAAATGCTAAGAATCTTCCTTTTCTCATGTTACTCTTAGGGGATTTGAAACTTGGATTGTACCACCATATTGGCTCGTAGAAGTGGAATCGTAAATGTGATACATCTGGTGTCCAGCCTTGTGATATTTCTTGTGGGACTTTCCATCCCAATGACTTTTGTGCAGCTAGGTTGTTGATTTGAACACACCACAGGGGGCACCAATTTGCCAATCCGATAGGGGCTTTGAACATTCTCAAGCAATTTTGAATCATTTTTGACAATCGTGCCCATTCTGATTCTGCTGGATTCTGATGATGATAATGTGGCTCTGAAGTTCTTGTTTTGATCATATTTTGTCGCATAATTTCAGTCCATTTGACTCCCTTTTCTGATTTAGCATTGTCACTGATAATGGTATTGGGCGCCCCTTCTTTCACGAAGATAATCCAGCAGGGCATTGGTACATTGTGATTCTGTTTTTAATGGATGGAACGACCACATCTTGGATTTTGTTCCTGCAAAGAATTGACCACCATTATGTCCTTGTGACGTCTTTTGGCTGAAGAAGGTGTAATCACCAGTACTGACGTCCTCATTTTGCCGTTTGTAGTGGAAGGCTTTGAATCGTTTCCTGCAGTGTTTTCTTGGAATGGCCCGATTCTCTTCTTCGATTTCCTCGTAAAATTGGGTGGTATTTTCTAGTGTTTTTCTCACTGTTTCTTCTGGTAGCATTCCAAATCTCTTCCTCAATTCCAATATTGGTAGATTTCCAAAGGCAAATTTTTCCCTCGATCTTTTCCTTCTCAACATTGGGTACTGTCTCATATTCGGTGGTGCCGGCAAGTTTAATTCAAAAACTTCCAATTCCTTCATTTCTTCCTCTGTTGGTTTTGTGATGTGGTAATAGACTTTTTCATCATCGTAACTGAATGGTAAGAATGTATTTTCAATTGTGATGCCGCATTTGTCACTTATTTGGGGTTCCAGTCCATTCACCAATACATTGTGAGAACCCATGTCCATCGTTGTAAGTAGTGATTCCCCATCTGTAAAATCCTTGTCTCGTGAGATAAAGGTTGCGTAGTGTACTAGTAGTATCACTGGTTCCTGGCGTCCTGGAATGAATGCTTTTGTTGCTGCGCTGCATACGGGATATTCCACTAGATCATCATCGTCTTGTGACATGTACGGTTTCATTACTGATGTCATTCCTGTGTCTCCTCCTGTTTTAGTCCATGCCCTGGCCGTAACGGTTGGGCGTTTTCCCCCTCCACTATCAATTACTGCGATATTATCATCCGGTTTTACTTCCCGGTAGCGTCTGAGTGCTTGCGGTTGTTTTTGTCTCCGAGGTGTACCCTGGGCAACCTGAGTATTTTTCTTTCTTACAATTGGATTGGGTTTACTCTGTCTTTTCTTGCCGGTGTTGTTGACGCTATCGCTGTCACTGTCACTGTCACTGTTGCTGTCGCTGTCGCTGTCGCTGTCGCTGTCGCTGTAATCGCTTTCACTGTGGCTTTCTGTTTCGTATAAGGTTGTGTTCGTCGTTTTCAACCGTCTAGCCGTGGAAAAGAAGGATGCGGCTCTTGCCCTTCGGGTTGGATTTCTTCTAGGTCTAGGTCCTGTATTCTGTTGGTTTGTTGCTTCTGGCGTGCCATCTCCCCCCTCAGAATGCAGGTGGAATCGGACTGTACGAAGTTCGGTGCTCCCTGGGGGGAAAAGAGCAGATTTGTCGATGGACCCAATACTTTCTTCTGGATCCTCGTCAGTAGGTGGCAAAGAAGGTGCTAATGGAAGTGGATGCGCGAGGGGTGCCGGTGTAGAGATTCGTCGGACGCGTCTAGGCTTGTTGTTGCTGGAGCGGTAAATATCTGTATTGTTGAGGCCGTCATCCTGTGGAGCGCCAAGAGTAATGTCAGCTGGAGTCGGTGGTGGTGATTCCTGGTGACGCGCAGACCGATTGTAAAGAAGAACCCATTCCTTGTGTGGTTTGCACAAGGTGGCCCATGTTGTGGGTGGGATGCGTAAAATGCCTTTAAGGTTGGGGTGTACCGTAGTGAGAGCGCCGTCAGCGACCGGTGGAGGTGCATGTTGCTGGCGTTTTGTCGGTGGTTCTTGAACTTCTGTAACCCTGCGAATAGATCTTTTATTGTCGTTTTTATCTGCCAGTAAATTCAATCATAGTTCCTCGTCTCGAATTCTAAGCTTCTGCACCATTTCTACCAGGTTCATCTTGGCTCTGCTTTCTTGGAGCTCCATTTTGAGTTGAGCCAAGTCAGGGTCCAATAGATTCCGCGCAAAAGTATTCTTGGCATCACATTCTCGTATGTTGAAGCGTGGGATTTCACTCCCTTTTTGGTAGATACTCTCAAAATTGTTGATATAGTCGGAAATATTGCCGCCAGGGTGTAGTCTAACCCCTTCCAGTTTTAATTTCATTGTTGCTGCATAGGCCTCTTGTTGGGACTCTGAATTGTACCATTCCAACAATTCTTTCCATGCTGCATGCCCATCGCTGGCATCCTTGTGTCTAGTGACTTTGGAAGATGCACTACCTCCACTGCATGCATTCAATAGTGTACTCCATAATGCGCTGTTCAATGGGTGGTCATTGTCAGCTGCTTCACGACTTTCCATAATGTCTCGGTGTCCAGTGGCATGGAGTGTTGCTTTGGTGTCACATCTCCATTTGATCCAGTTATCTTGGCTACCATCGAAATCCTGGGTTTGTCTTGGCTTGAGGCGCTGACGGGCATCCTTTTTGTGCTCCTTCTCTTTTTCCTTGAGTTTAGATAGTTCATGAGTCAATCTCTCGATAGCCCTGTCTCGTTCCTCGCACCTTACTTGGTTAGCCTTCTCTTGGTCATTGCTCTTTGCTTGGTTGGTCATTCTTTCAATCCTTCGTTCTTGCTCATCCCATCTTGCTTGGTTTTTGATAGCCTGGACCGTTTGGTTGTTCATGATGTACATGGTTGCTGGCGCAATGGTACAACCGCAGGTGACTATGAGGATTTCCGATAAAGAGAGCATTTCCAATGAAGCGAACATGATGATGATTGTTACAAGGTTGTTTTTGTTTTCGGAGTATTTTATTTTGTAGGATTTTCTATTGGCTTAGCAGATGAATGGTGCTATTTTCAGTGGTGTCTGTTTTATGGTGTACGAGATAAGCCAAAGTCTCAGTAGATTCGGGCTGTGGTGTTAGATTTTGTTTCGGTGGGATGATCTTTCAGTGAAATGGCCTTTCAGGTTGGATTATTTTTGATAGTCAGTCGATCGCGAATAATTTTCGCGTTCGGATAATTAATTATTACCAGTAGGGTATTTTGTGTAGATTTTCTGTGGACTTTGTCGGATTCAGTTCGAATTCGTATGTATGTATGATATATAGCTTTCGTATGAGGCTGCGACTGTTAATCAATAACTGGTAATTTGAATTATGATCTAATTAGGTTAATCTAAGAATCCGGACCTCTATTGGAGTGTTCCGCGTATTCTCGTGTTAGCCCTTTTTGTTAACAGATGCAATCCCTTGTTATTTGCTAATTAAGCGATTGATCGCTTTATGAACCAATCGATCGCTTAATTAAGCGATTCGGATATTCTCCGGATCAATAGTAAAGCGTGTGTGACCAACCAGGCATATCAAGTCTCATTTGTTGGTGATGGATTAATCATGATAGTGCCTTGGCACTTAGTCATGGTAATCCCGTGTCACTCAGTGGGTCGGTACAGTATTTAGCCTTAGCTGGCTGTCCGCGATTACTTTACTTAATGATACTCGTCGCCGATGCCGATGACTGATCTGTTTCTTATCATACTCAGTTTGCCACAACGAATTGACGAACACACGATTAAGGTTAAGTATACCTTGGTCGTGTGTTCGTATTCGTGATTACGATTCATAGTGAATCTTGGTTAATCATCCGACAGCGCCGGTACGGTTATTTACGTACTGATTCTAATCGGGTCGTATTCTCTCATTTATTCTGTACTTCACTTAACAACTCTAATTCCGGTTGTTAGGACTCATCATCTTCTTCCTCATCAGAGAGTGATGATAGCAGCACTTCAAGCTCTGAAAGAAATCATGCCGCGAAATTGGTTGACTTCAGAAGACAAGCAAAACATCAAGTAGAAGAAATCAAAGCGCTAAAGGAAGAAATGCGAGCGGCCAGAGAACTCGGACGCAAAAAAGAAAGAAGATATGAAACAGAGATGAACAACCTGAGACAAACAATACAAGAATCACTCAACAAAGATGATGAGATGGAAGCGCTTAGACAAGAAGTGAGGTCGGCAAAAGAAAAAGCAGCGGGTCATCAGTTACTCAAGGCAAAACCAATACACGATTTCGATGGCCAACAAGAGAATTGGACAAAGTGGAAATCCGACGCAATAGCTACCTTCGCTGCAACAGGACATGAGGAGATTATGAATGACCCAGATGCTGCCCGCAATGCACCAAGCAAAAACAAGGCACTTTGGGGAACTTTGCTGTCGGCATGTAGTGGGGGCAGTGCTCATTCCAAGATAATCAAGCATCAAGACACATTTGATGGACATGCAGCATGGCAAGAACTTTTGGGCTGGTATGATTCTGACAACCGCAGAGAATCTTACGCTGAGACACTGAAGCTTCGTCTACGATATAACCAGTTGCATCCCAATGGCAATATTTCTGATTACATTAACACTTTTGAACTGACTTATCATAAACTTCAAAAAATTCCACCATATCATATGACTGAATGGGACGCAAAAAGCATCTTTGCTCAGAACATTTGAGACCCAACCCTGGAGAGATTCAAAGAAGAATTGCTGGAAAACAAAACCGACAGGACCCTAGAAGAAATGATTGTTAAGCTCCAAATCCATGACAAAGAACTTGCTCGGACCGCATTTGACAGCAGCAGAGGAAGTCACAAACGCGTCCGGCGCACCCCTGATGGTCCTAACAAACAACACCAAACTGGCGCCTCAGGCACAGGAACTCTTACAGGTACCATTCACCCTAACCTCAAGGGTATTCTTTGCATCCCGCCAGAAACATGGCATGAGCTCTCTCAACTCTACCGTGATTGGGTTCTCAAATACAACCAAGCTATTCGCCACAGCGATATGCCACCCCCAACTCCAGAGGGGGTTACTGTCGGTTCTCCGCAAGACAATGGGTTGAATCACTTCATCCCTAAATCTACTAGCCGTCAATGTAGAGTGCGTCGTGTAATGGCTCCAACCACCAATACGCCTACGATTGAATCACCGCCGACGCCCCCGTCTCCCCCTACTGAGTCACCTACTCTGGATGCCGATAGTGATCAAGATAGCATTGGAACGATTGATGAAACTGAATTATTCCCCCCAGGCACCACTGCTCTCAAAACGGTTCGATTTCATCTACATTCTGGGGGGGGCGATGGTGAGGTAACACAGAATGCAGCGAATTCAACACCAAGAAGAAACGCATCATCTTATTTTTACACAACAAGAAGAAACAAGATGGAACTCAAATCCGACGAAACTGATGAAGAGGATAGCGATGGAGAGGATGTACCAGATCTTGTTGCAAGAACGACTCCTGATTCGGACGATGAAAATGAGATCAACAATAATGATACCAAAAGAGAACAACGGGATCAACGAAAAGCAACCAGAAAAATCTATCAAGAAAGAAGACCGAGAAGAACAACAAGAAATTCAGCAATCACAAATATACATCGATACAGAGAGGTTCAACAAAATGACAATATTACAGTTATTGACAGTGGTGGAGGAAGAAGACCAACGGTTACAGAACAAGCATGGCTTCGAATTGGAGGAGAAACTGGAATGACGTCTGCAATGAGGCCGTACATGAGTAATGATACCAATGCCTATGTGGAGCATCCAGTTTGCAGTGCTGTAACAAAGGCTTTTATTCCAGGAAGAGAAGATCCAGTACTACTAATGGTTCACTATGCCACTTATGTGACCAAGGATAAAGATCAAACTGATGGTGAATCACTATTGACAACAATCGATATGGGTGATCATGGAGTGCTGGTAAATGGAGTGCAACCACAGTTGAGCAAATGTGGGATTACAATCGGAACGACATTCCTACCATTTTCATATGATGATGAAAAAGTGTATTTTCACATTACCAAACCGACAGAAGGAGAAGTGGATACACTGGAAAGATTCGAGTTGAACAGCCCGGCACCACCAGATATGCGAAAATATCCAATGCTGAGAAGGAAGAGAGCAAGAGAAACGTTCAAATTTGCAAAATTACCAATGCTGGAACTACGAAAACGGTTTGCTATGTTACCAGAATTGACTGTTTTGAAAACATTGGAAAACACTACACAACATTATGAAGAAATCGAAGAAGAAAACAGAGAGGTTCCCAGAAAACATTATAGAAAATGATTCAAGGCTTTCAATTACAGAAGACAAAATGAAACAGTGAGCACTGATTATACATACTTTTCAAAGAAGACATCTCAAGGACACAACGGTGGGCAATTCTTCAGCGGCACCAAGACAAAGCTCTGGTCCTTTCATCCTTTGAAAACAGAATCACAATGTACTAATGCGCTACAAGATTACCTTAGAGAACATGGAGCACCCGATACAATCCTCAGTGATAATGCACGGTCCGAAACTGGGGTAAAGTGGACTCAAATTCTTCGAGAACATATGATTAAGACCAGAACAAGTGAACCACATCACAGCCATCAGAACCTATGTGAAGCTGAATGGGGAAGATTGTCCAAGATGGTACAAAACAGTCTACGTATGTTTCAGGCGCCAATCAGTTTAGCGCATTGGTGTGCAAAATGGTGTGTGTCGGTTAACAATTTGGCAGCACGCAAGTCCCTGAATTGGAAGGTACCTTTAGAATTGCACCAAGGTTGGACACCGGATATTTCCCATCTGAGATTTCATTTTTATGAGCCAGTGTGGTATTTTGAGCCAAGATTCAAGAGCCCCAAGAACAACATGTTGAAAGGGAGATTTTTGGGTTTTGCTGAATCGACAGGTGATGCAATGACTTATTATATCTTGACTGAACCAGATACACCAAAACAGAAGCGTCAAGTGTTGATGAGATCCATGGTCAGAACAAGACGAAAGGAAATTGGTACTAAGATGAATATGTGAATGACAGCCCAGAGGCTGAGCAGTTTACTCTTTCTTTGTCAGAGCACCAACAGAATATGGAAGATATCAAGAGTACTGACAAAGTCCCATTGCTATCTTCAGGGGAGAAATTTGAAGCGAGCTCTGAAGGAATGGAAAATTCAACCAGTAAAAATCCAATGAAAGACACTGATGAAAATGACAACGCAGTTTCAGGGGAAATTGATGCAGATGAAGCGGATGTTGATCCGGAAAACATTTTGGAGATGGAAGAAGAAATGTTACCAAGTGATATAGATGGATGCAACAATGCCGAAACCCACCAGGATATCTTGGAAAGCACGGAAGTAAATTTGGATATGGACTTCAGGAAGATTTTGGATCATTTTTGGGAAAATGGAATTTTGGTATTCAAGGCACAATATATTGATGAGTTGCAAGGAAATACAGTTTTGAATACTCCATTCCCACAATTGAAGAAAGATCAACCACTGGCATGCGCAAAGTATATCAAGGAATACATTGTTGAAAGCCGGAGAGGAAATAACAGGCCGTTGAATGTATGGGCAGAGCAAGTAATAAAACAGCAATCGGGTATCCTCAGAAGAATACGATTTATGAAGTCATTAATATACAAGAGTGTTCAACGTGCAGTCAAGAAGAAACCATCCAGGAATCAAAGAATGGCAAAGAAAAAGAATTGCGAAAAGTTTGGACAGAAGATTCCAAATACCTATGAAGAATGTATGCAATTCGATGCTGAAGCTGGTAATACAAAATGGAAAGACTCAATTCAGAAGGAGATGGATAATTTGGAAAGACTCAAATGTTTCAAATATCACTCAGCAGAAAAAGAATTTCCAAAAGAAGAAGGATGGCAACAAGCAAGACTACAGATGATCTGGGATATCAAAAGTGAAGATGGCAGATACAAGAGTCAATTGGTAGCAGGTGGTCACAGAGTCGACTCGAGTGAATACAACACATACTCCAGTCAAATTAACAGCTTATCTGTGTATTTACTATTCTTAATTGCACAACACCAACAACTGGATTTGATGACAGCGGATGTGGGAAACGCGTTCCCAACTGCACCGGTTCAAGAAAAAGTATGGGTGTGGGCTGGAGACGAGTTTGGTGAAAAAAAAGGATGCAAAGTAGAAATACAAAGAGCACTGTACGGGTTGGCAGGTAGTGGTAGAGCTTTTATGGATTTTCTGGCTGACACACTAATGAATTTGGGTTTTCGACCGTCAAGAGCAGATCCAGATTTATGGTTACAGAAAGAAGGAGAAAGCTACACATATATTGGGACTCATGTCGACGATCTCATGGTAATAGGAAGGAAACCTCAAGATTGGATAGCCAGAATTGAACAAGAATTCGCACTGAGAAATGTTGAATCGGAGCCTCAGTATTATCTTGGTACTAGCCTCACAAGAATCAAGGATGGAAGATTACTGATGAACTCTACCAAATATGTCAGTGAAGTAATTCGGAAGTATCAAGAGAAATACTCAGTGACCCTCAAGAAAGAAAATCTGCCAATGAAAACTGATTGTCACCCAGAACTAGATGATTCACCACTACTGACAGTACCTGAACACAAGGAATTTCAACATATCATTGGTCTAGGACAGTGGCTAGTGTTATCTGGAAGAATCGACATTGCATTTGCAGTATCATCTCTCTCAAGATTTGCAGCTGGACCACGAGAAGGTCATTTGCAGATGGCTAGACATATACTGGGATATTTGAAGAAATACAAGAAGAAAGGAATTCTAGTGGATCCAAGACCCCCAAGGATCAGTTCAAATGGTGATGTCAAACTCAAATATGAGGAATTTACACATCATTACAAATACTACAAGGAAGAATTGGATCCAATGTTTCCTGTGCCACTAATCTCAGAAATGGATTTGAACATATTTTGCGACAGTGATCACGCCCATGATTTGGTCACTGGAAGGAGTATCACCGGATTGATTGCATTTGTTGGGTGCATGCCTGTTTACTGGAAGTCAAAGAGACAAACGTCAGCTCATACCAGTACATTTGGGGCTGAATTTACTGCACTGAAAGACGCGGTTGCGTTGGCCATCATGCTCAGATATCATCTTAGATTGATGGGAGTGGTTGTAACCAAACCGGCAGAGATCTATGTGGATAACAAGAGTGTAGTAATCAACTCAACCAATCCTGCAAGTTCACTCAACAAGAAATCAATCGCACTGGCCTATCATTTTGTCAGACAATACCAAGCTGGAAAAGTTGTATCCATCAGCCATATTAACTCGCAAGACAACTACGCAGACATCCTCACCAAACCATTGAACAGTAATGCCTTCAGAAATCTCCTAAATGAATTCATGACAATGTAAAAACAAAGTTAAGTACCACAATTCAGTAATAAAACAACCACACTCAAAATCCATGTCTAAAGAACTATGTTGTATGCTTCCCTCTAAAAATTCAATAGGAATCTAAACCAAGATCATGGATTTAGGGGAGAACAACCGGCAAATTGTGTTGTTAAGTGAAAACAAGATAGAACCGTTATGTGCGGTTAAATATGAACGAATAAGAAAACAGATCAAGGCGCGCACACATACACGGATGAGATGCGCGGCGAAACTAACCACCATGTACGGTGCTACGAGTACGAGTACTACGATTACGAAATCATGAATGAGATTAGATTACTGATGGATAGAAACTCGGGCATATGAAGACCAATGGGATGCAATAAGCGTGCGGAAGGAAGTCTATCACAGAAAACAAACTGATGGTTACGATGACAGAATAATGAGTCACGATCGAATGAATAGATCATTGATAGAAGAATCGGACACAGTGAAATATCAAAAGAAAGTATCACATGAAAATACAGAGGCATAGGATCCGATATTAAGTATGTCAATGATATACATGTGTATATCGATGAAATATGGAAAATATCAATGACATACAAAATGGATAAGAGAAGCCCAATTATGTGAGAAACGGACAAAATGAGACACATTTCTCCGACAAATTCACCGAGGAAATATTAGTTAATCTAACAACACGAGAATGCGCGTGCAGTCTCATTATGAAGGATTGTGTAACACGGGACAATACGTGTGTTCCAGTTAAGCATTGGAAAAACAGAAAATAGATTAATTAACTCATAATCCGGAATTACAGTTGTTATTTCTTATATTGTCCCTAAAGAAGTAGAATAGCCTCGTATAAGCGACTGCTCTTCAAGTCACATTTCATGCGGCATGCGCCAGGTTTTCGCCCGTGCTAGCATTTCCGTGTCCCTTTCTATCTTGGGTAGCAGGTGCGATTTGTTGCTGCTGCTGCTGTTGTTGTTGCAGCAGATGTTGCTGAGGAACATAGGTCTGCTGCTGGGTGACCAGTTGCTGGACGGTTTGCTGAACCTGTTGTGGAATTGGTTGCTGTTGCTGTTGCTGTTGCATTGCAGCCACGGGTTGCATCATTTGTTGCAAGGGCTGCGAAGGCATGGGCATTTGAGACCCCGGGTGCGGCATCACCATCATGAATTGCTGCTGGTGCGTTCCGGGGTTTGCACTCGAGGAGCCTGGAGCATGAGCCGTAGAAGGAGGCATCATCACGGGCATCATCATCATAGGCATCTGCGTAAACGTAAAGGTAAATACGCAAAGGTAAATACAGGGAAGGGGTGAGGTAACATCGAAATTGTAAGAGAAATATCCTCGTATCGAATTCGGCATGTTTCGGCCATTGCCGTGTAACTCTTACCTGTTGTTGAGTAGGATTGTGTTGTGGAGCACTATTCGTAGTGGGGGCGTGAGTGGGATTTGGTGCCGATACTGCAGAAGCTCCGTGAGTTGGAGTCGCCAACGATGCCGTGGTATTCTGATAGGGGGCGAAGGTTGATGTGGTGAATTGTTTTTGCTGGGTAAACATGATGTCCTTGAGCTTTTCGGCCATATCTTCTCCAGCTTTCTTCGTTCGTTCTAGTTGTTCTTGAAGATTGGAAATTTCCTCTCGCTGTTTCTTTGCGGTGCGGTTCAAACGTTCAAGATGCACGATGGTCCTGGCAATAAGATCAACACGGTTGGTTGGCCCAGTGGTGGCGGCAATGGCCATCATGGTTGAAATACTTCCGTATGCATCATCTTTCCGCCCCATTTCCTGGGCTTCTCGTTCGATATTCTTCAATACCTCGGTCAACTCTGCAAATTGTTTGTTCACGTCATTTCGGCGTTGCTTTTCGCGACTTCGCTTCCGTTCCGATCGGAGCTCAGCTTCTTGGGCTGCAATGTGAGCCTCTTGTGTTTTTGCACCCATGTACGATGCTGCATCAATATTGGATCCACCAGTCTGGTGTTTTCCCATCGTAACGTTGCTCGGAATTCGGTGAATGTTAGAAGGAAGAGAGGGAGCGGCCACGGTCACTGTGTGATGCACTCCCTTTCCAAGTGCCGATGCCGCCTTCGCAGCGGCAGTTGCTGCGGCCTCCGCTGCTTCCTGTTCCTGTTCCGCGTTATATTCGTCGGGGATCAATCCCAGTAGTTCGTTAATCTCCATGTCCGAAAAGTTTTTCATGTCTCTTCCCGCGGCCACTGCTGCAGCTGTCGCCTGTGCAGCCGTTGCTGTTGTGACTGCTGAAGTGATGCCTTGTTGAGACTGCGATGTGGGAGTGTTAGAAGGTCCGGGTGCTTCTGACTGAGGAGCGGGTGCTATTTCTTGTAAAGGAAACGCATGCTGTGCCGAGTGGTGATCTCCTGAATGATGGCTCGCAGAAATTGCTGGTGACATGGTTACGTTCAAGATTGTGAATTACAGTATTCAAGCTTGACTTTCTAACCCTTTTCCTTTAATATGGTGCTCGAATGAGGATAATCCGATTTGAAAGGGATAAATGCGAATGCGACGAGTGTTTGGGGTACGTCTATGACGTTTAGATGGAGCTCAGCATAATTATTTGCACACCCATTGCATTGGATTTTGCATGCAACCCCGACTACAAGCAATGATACAAACAGTGAAGATACGGAGTCAACGTCAAAACGCGTTTCGTGATTTTTGGCAGGAGGATGGTTTACTGTAGTAGCGATGGCGCAAATACCAACATACGTATTACGTACAAACTTCTTCTGCGCGATGGAATGGATCGGGAACTAGAGCAAAAACTTCGTGGATGCATCTTTTCTCTGTTCCCTCAACGGTTTTTGCTAGGTCGTGCGAGACACGTGCTTGCCATGGTCATGGCGAACCGCATTGCCTACTATTGCCCATCACATTTCAAAAATATCGAAGCTTAATTGAATCTTGTGGTCATCCATAACGCGAAGTTGGGTTGAGGTTCACACGTGCCAAACCCGTGCTTCAGCGTCTCATTAATTTGCTACAAATCTAAAACCGTGTTAGTACGGTACGAGTACGTACTACTTCTCGGTTCTTTGATGACACTTTTAGGCGCAAGCTACCACAGGTATCGGCGTACAGACGAAACAAACCAAAGCTACTAGTCCACAACACAAACAGCAGACTAGTAATACAGCATCTCTGCAGGCTCAACAGCACCAGGCATGTGTATTTGCTCAAAAAGAAAACACCGTCACAGATTTTGCTTGAGGAAGTTCACTTATTGTTATCTTCCTCCTCATGCTACTGCTGGTACTAGTAGGACTAAGTTGGTGAAAGTTTCTGCCCCATGATGGTTGGTTCAGTTTTTCTTGTTTATCCCTTAATCATTCCGTACGCACAGCGACCTACAAATTGCTCATTTTTGAGGGGCCAAACGAAAGTCTTCACTCTGTCGGATTTCAAATCCGACTTGATATTCTTATTCCTAAAAAAACTGTCTTAGAAAACACTTTGCCCCAGGTCCCTACTTGGTATTTTGGCTGAGCTATTGGCACCGGAAGCTCTATTACACTTGCTTTGTTTTGGGTGTGCGTATAAACTCAAAATTCCTTTTCACCATCATGGAAACAAATTATGAATGGCCACTACACTCTACCAATCCAGCATCCAAGCACATCGCCGTCACCGTCATCAACAGAGGAGCTACAATCCAGTAGAAGAGCAGACTGATTCAGCTTAAAACCAAGGAAATTTAATTTGAACTGATTTCCTTTTTTTGCTCCCACCGTCGTCCTCTTGTCAACAACCATTGGCCATGCCGCGCCAAAACACAACAAATGATGGGGATCCCCCCCCAGCAGCCCCAACGGGCACAGAAAACATTGATATGAGTAATAGTCCACAGATCAGGGACCTTAGCCACCTTGCGTCCGATAAATGATTTTGGACCCCTAATTAAATTTCTCGTAGCTGGGTTCAATAGATTACAGGTAGTTGGTAGCAACTAGTGTGAATTTTGGAGATATAATCAGTTGAATGTTAAAAGTATGAGATAAAGTGAAATCTTGCCAAAACGCAAGATATCTCTTTTATTGAGGTGAAATACGTTGCAACTGCTGTTGTGTTGTGATGAGATTACTCGCTGATTATTTCCATGCATGCATTGATCGTTGATCGTATATATATATATATTGTGTGTGAGAAGCTTCTGACAACGGTTTCCTTCTCCTGTTATCCTAGGAAGATTCCATGATACGTTTATCAATGGAATCAGGGATTACTCACCATAGGTCGTGTGATATTTCTCTAAACCAAAGATTGCTCACTAAACAGGGATTGCTCACCGCCGATTCGCGATGGGAATCAACGCGCCGTGGGAATCGATGTGCTGCGGGAATCAATTACCTGAGTGGTACAGGAATAGGACTCACTGATTCGTACGAATAGAACAACTGCTGTCGTGTAGCTTTGGTACTGCTGGACACGAAAAGAATTTAATACTTCCCATGTCTCCTTGTGAAAGAACATCACGGTTAAATGATGCTTCCATCATCCTGTAGGAGATCTCCAGTATTTCCACAGAAGTGGAAGATGGGCTTGAGCAGTGGATACACAACTGAGTGTTCCCAATGCTTAGTGAGGACATCTGCACAATTATCCTTGCCAGGGATGTGCAGCATTTGGATGAAACCTTTTGCTATCATGCTTCGTACGTAGTGATACGACAGGATATGATGACGCTTGTGCAACCTTGCATAAGGGAAGGTTGCTGTTTGAATCATCTTCTCGTTATCTCCAGACGAATAGGAGATGTCATGAACTCGTGTTCGGAGATATCAGAATGAGTGACGTAAGTCAACAATCTACTCAATGCAAGTTCGCCCTGCAACAAATTGGTGGAGTTGTTAGTTGAACGTTAAACACTAACCCTAAGAGAGTTGACAACGTAACCTTCTAGACGGAGTGTACTGGGGGGGGGGGGGGGTTGGGGGGGGAAAACGTAGAAATATTTAAAAAATCTGAACTCGCACGAATGTTTGAAGTCGATCGAACGAGCGCGCGACTGAACGAATGAGACGTGAATGAGACACGAATGACGCGCGCGACTGAATGAATGAGACACGAATGAGATAAGTGTGGTATTCCAACGCTCACGATTGAAATTACCCACGATTCAAGAAAATCTGAAAAGCAAGCCGGTCTTCAATATTGAAGACTGGATGAAGAACATATCCAAATTCTCTATTTGCAATGTACGTTGAATGTCCATTCAACGGCTCTTTACTGTTATAAGCTTTCTCAACGGCTCCTCGGAGTAGTTGACAGAGCCAGCTCACAATCTGAATCTTAGTTTTTAACAAATACATAAACCTTATTTTAGTACCTTTTTAGAGGCGTACGACACTGTTTAAACAGTCGAATAACCGCTTCGACCCCTTTCTACCGGTAAAGACTACTTCAACTACTACACGAATAAAAATTACCACTACTACACATCTAACAAGAACCGATCCGACGATTGTCCAGTAACAATAAGAAGACCAGTATGTCTTACTCAGTCATTCCCTTCAAGTATGACTTTGATCAAGAGACTATTGACAAAATTGAGTACAAGATTACCCAAGAAGTCAACGGCTCCCAAGAAGTTACCAAGATCAAAATCCCTTTGATTACTGCAGGATCAACCAAATTACAAATTCTTTTCACCATCAATGAGTTCATTAGATCTAAGAAGACCCTCAACCTAACCACAGGACCAAGAATCTATGACAAGTTTGTAGACCTCCTCAGAGACTACACCGACTGTAGCTGGTGGAACAGCTATGTATCAGCCAATATTCCACAGAGAACTGTGGACAACTTCCAGACGACAGTGGAAGCATTCATCAGCTTCAAGTTCAACAGCAACCTTGATGCCTATCAGAATCACAAAAGATTCCTCACCAACATTAAGAAGACAACCTCCATGACTGTACACCAATTTGTAGCACAAGTCAACTTCCACAACCATGTTATTCTCCCATTACTACCGGGACACCCTCCACAAGGTGCAGAGATCAATCAAAGTGACTTTAAGAATCTAGTCTTCGAATCGATGCCAGAGGACTGGAAAGACATCTATCAACAACACCATTCGCCCCATAGAGATTCTCTCTCTGAAATGATGATAAGATTCGAAAGATTCCAATCTGTACAGAATAAAAAGAACAAGAAATCAGATAACTCATCTCAGAACAGCAACAACAATGCCAACAACAATCGTAACAACCGAAATGGAAACAATCGGAACAATCGCAACAATCATCGCAACAACCGAAACAATCGAAACAACAACAACAATAACAGTAACCAACGCAACAACAACAACAACCAACGCAGCAACAACCAAAGCAACAACAACAACAAGGGATCAACTAGGATCTCAAATGACTCACCGTGTCCTATCCATCCTGGTGCCAATCACACTTGGGGTCAATGCTACACCAACAAGTATGGCAGCAACTCCAATCAGTCTAATAACAACACTAGGGACAACAACGACTCGCACGTGAATGATCGCAGCAGCAATTCCAACAACAGCAATCGATCCACTAACTCTTCGTCGCATGGCAGTAACTTCAATGAACCAGAACAACACATGTGTGTCTTCATCAATGAACCAGAAGATACTACCATCCCTGCTACTCCTTGGCCGGATCTCTTCCATGTCGATATGGATATCGATGAAGAATACTACAACACAGATCTTCAAAGGTTTCCCTCTGAAAAGACCGATTCCGACAACAACAAGCAAGATGTTGCCCCTAGCAAGGACAATGTCGACATCGACCTTGCTCCAACCACAGTAAGTGTCTGCAACTCGATCAACGGATCCCTTGGCAAGTACTACTTGAAAACCCTCTTCGATTCCGGATCAACCGACAACCTTATAGTGGAATCAGCAATTCCCTCTGGAATCAAGAAGAACCTCCTAGACCAACCAATTCAAATGCAAACAACAAACGGCAAAACCACTTGCAACCACTACGTAACCTTGGAGAACACCATATTCCCAGAACTATCATACTCCATGAAAGTCCTACAAATCAAATGCTTTGTAGTCTCTCAGAACATCAACTATCACCTCCTTATTGGACGGAAAACCATGAGAGATCTTGGAATGAAAATGGACTTCGAGACTTGTACCATAGAATGGTATGAAAAGACAATGGACTTCCATCCTCGCAATTACTTTGACAACAAGTCCTTGCTCCACAAGGTCATGTCCGCAGAACCACACGCGGTTGCAGAAAGTTACTCCGCCCAATCAATCCAACAGTCTTATGTAGATGGAACCACCAAGTATGAGAAAACTGACCTCCACAAGCTTGTCACCGACCAAAATCATCTCTCCTACCAAGAGAAACAAGCCTTGTTACCAATACTCCTCCAAAATGAAGAACTTTTTGAAGGCTTGAATGACAAAGAATTAGGCATTTTCCCTAATCAAACGTTCCACATTGACCTCCAGCAAGGCGCAACTCCATATCATATAAAACAACCCTATTCCATTCCACTGCACCAACAAGAAGCAGTGAAGAAAGAAATTGACCGACAAGTGAAACTTGGCATCCTTGAACGGTGCTATGCAACTGAATGGGGAATGCCAACCTTTGTAGTGCCCAAACCAGATGGCTCCTGTAGACTCATCAGTGACTTCCGAGAACTCAACAAAGTTACCAAGAAACTCCACTACCCGCTCCCAAAGCTCCAAGACATCTTCCACAGAAGAAGAGGCTTCAAATATGTCACCCTTATCGATGTCAGTATGCAATTCCACACCTTCAAACTCGATGAGGCCTCCACCTGGCTTTGTGTCCTTGTTACTCCATTCGGAAAGTTCAGACTCCTCCGATTGCCAATGGGCTTCCTTAACTCTCCAAGTTGGGCCCAAGGCTGCATGGAACAAATGCTCTCCCACCTGAAGGACATCGAAGTATACATCGACGATATTGGTATCTTCTCAGACACCCTTGACTCCCATTGCAAATCAGTCTCCTCTGTTCTGTCCTTACTGAAGTGTCACAACTTCTCTGTCAAGCCCTCCAAGTGCCACTGGTTTCAATCCCAAGCTCCTTGGCTTGGCCACATCATCTCTCGAGATGGAATTAGACCCAATCCAAACAAGATTTCTCCTATTCTGAAACTTGCGTTTCCCTCAACAACAACCCAACTTCGTTCCTTTGTTGGGATGATCAACTTCTATCGAAACTTCTACCCAAAACGAGCTGAAGTCCTTGCACCCCTTACCGACCTCTCTGGACGAGCCAAAGGCAAAATCTCTCCAACTCCAGAACTCATTGAAGCTTTCAACAAAGCCAAATCGCTTATTGCCAATGATATCCTCCTTGCCTTCCCTGATCCAAACAAGCCCTTCCATGTCTATACTGATGCTTCTGATTACCAGCTTGGCGCTGTCATCCTCCAAAACGGCAAAATCATCCTTTGCTTCTCCAGAAAACTCAATTCGGCTCAACGCAAATACCCAACAATTGACAAAGAGATGCTCTGTGTTGTCGAAGTCTTCAAAGAATTTCGGAACATTCTTTGGGGTGCTGAAATCATCGTATGGACAGACCACATCAACTTAACCAGACAAAATCTTACCAGCCACAGAATTATGACTTGGCGCATGCTCCTTGAAGAATTTTCCCCAGTATTCAAGTATATCAAAGGCAAAGACAATGTCATTGCTGATGCCCTCTCAAGGCTCCCACTTCAGCAAGATACTCCGGAGAAAAAGAAGGAGTTCTTCGGTCCCGATCCAACGGATGACTCGGACCTTGCAACTGACTCAACGGACTCCGATCTTCTCGCTCTTTCTGACTTGTTTCTTAACTACCCAGAAGACATTCCCATGTACCCCTTAGCCTTCGACCAACTCGCCCAAGATCAAGCAGCCAATGCCGATATTGCTACCAATCCTCGTTATACAACTGAAAACTTCAATGGCATCGACTTGAAAGTTGTAGACTCCAACCACGGTCGCCAGAAAATTGTACTCCCTCCAAACAGAGTGCAAGCCACCATCAAATACTACCACCACGTGCTTGGCCATGCCGGCGCAGAACGATTGTATCGAACCATCAACCAATTTGTATATGCCCCAAACCTGAAGGAACAAATCAACGCCTTCTGCAAAACGTGTGACACGTGTCAACGATACAAGAATAGCCACCAAAGCCACGGACAGCTCCCCACCAAAGAACACCAGTATGTTCCTTGGGACACCATTGCAATCGATGGAGTAGGCCCTTGGAAAATCAAGATCCCTGGCCATGGAACAGTCTCCTTCAATGGCTTTACCATCATGGACATGTGCACCAACCTCCTTGAAATCATTCGAGCCCCACAAGTAAACCCAACCGGCCTCATGGCAGTTCATGCCCTCGACAATGGCTGGCTCTCCAGATACCCAAAACCAGTAAATTGTATTATCGACCAAGGAACCAA
This sequence comes from Pseudo-nitzschia multiseries, assembly GCA_037355745.1. Taxonomy (NCBI): domain Eukaryota; phylum Bacillariophyta; class Bacillariophyceae; order Bacillariales; family Bacillariaceae; genus Pseudo-nitzschia; species Pseudo-nitzschia multiseries. Next base: position 15,352,280 of record CM074787.1, on the reverse strand, counting down.
CTTCATGAGCAACGACTTCCAACTCCATCTTGCCAACCTAGGAATCAAAGCCAAGGTCTGCTCAGTCCAGAACCCACAATCCAATGCAGTACTTGAACGCGTCCACGATACGATGAAGTCTGCAATGAGAACAGAGCTCAACACCAACCCTCCACGAACTCTCCAGGAAGCAACTGATATTATTGACACCATCTTCGCATCGGCTCAGTTTGCAGTTAGATCAACCATCAACAAAACGTTTGGAATGACACCCGGAGCCCTTGTATTCCACAGAGACATGTTTCTACCGATTCCAGTAATTACTGACTTGGCCATGGTCAGAAACAAAAGACAAGCTCAAATCGACAAGAATGCTATGAAAGAAAACAGCCACAGGAAGCTTCATGATTACAGTGTAGGAGATCAAGTTATGGTGAAAAATGAAAAGCAAATCCCTGGAGCTTTTGACGCAAGAAGCAAAGGCCCCTACACCATACAGCAAATTCACACAAATGGTACAGTTTCCTTTCTCTTAAGAAATCACGTGATCCAACGCATGAACATTCGAAATCTGAAACCATATCACACCAACTAAAAATTTCTTATCTAAGCAATACTGGTCGCACACGACTAACAAAAATTCTGTGCCACCAATCGAACTTTTACGAGAAGGAGAAGAGTGTGGTATTCCAACGCTCACGATTGAAATTACCCACGATTCAAGAAAATCTGAAAAGCAAGCCGGTCTTCAATATTGAAGACTGGATGAAGAACATATCCAAATTCTCTATTTGCAATGTACGTTGAATGTCCATTCAACGGCTCTTTACTGTTATAAGCTTTCTCAACGGCTCCTCGGAGTAGTTGACAGAGCCAGCTCACAATCTGAATCTTAGTTTTTAACAAATACATAAACCTTATTTTAGTACCTTTTTAGAGGCGTACGACAATAAGAGTCGATCGTACAATGAATCTTGCTTCTACAGGAATGGACCAACATGAATGGAGACGGGAGTGGAAGTGGGAATGAGATTTTACCACTTACCGAAGCGGTTCTCCTTCTTACTAAAAATAGGTCCTTATGTACCAATTCTACGGGGCACAAGGTAGATCCCTACAGCCCATTGGTACAAGGGCACGTGCATCACATCGGAGTATTAGCGGGTCGATGTGATTATTAGTGATTTAGTGTGTGCATTGGAGTATTAGCGGGCGGATGCACCAACATGGTGATTTTAGTAAAAGAGCAATTTCTGCTCACAATTTCAAGTAACGATTTCATGTAATAACCAACAAGTTAGAAAACCAACTACATACCGACTGTTTCACCTACATTTTCAGAGCCCTCCAAACAACGAATGACGTCACTTGATTGGTAGTATACTAGATCACTTGGTAGGATCGATATGAACGTATGTAGCTTGCTTGCTTGATTGGTAGTATAGATTGATTGGTAGGATCAGTATGAAGTATTGAATTACTAAATCGACCATGAATGTTACCACGATCATATGCCGGTGTTATACAATGGTACAATTCCAAGGTGCGCGCAATAAGTAAAAGTGAGACGCGACCAATGGAATGAGGACCATAAGTAAATTACACATAAGCGCTGGTGAGTATCAATCAATACTTAAAGCGCTGAGCAGAGGTACACAATATGGGAATCAAACTTACGACAAAACCCGATCGGTACGAGTATCCCCACAAAAAGTGACAACAAATTAGCAATTGGGAGATATGGTCCAGAAACAATCCGATCATCATAATCTTATCAATAACTCTTTCCAACATCGTAATAGTAACAGTAACAGATAAAACAACAATTAATAACGGCCTAGCGATCTTTGGTTCTATTAGTTATTGATAAGATTATAACAGCAACAACTCAACCCGCCAATGCCAGCAGAGAATACAACAGACATCAACAATTTGCCGACTCATAGAGGAGTCACTCCAGACACTAGCATTGACGCCGGACACGAAATCATATACCTCCGCGGCCGACTAGAGGACCTAACCAAGGACAACTTTGACCTACAAGAGTACACTCACAGTCAAACTGCCCAAATACAGACACAACAACAGCTACTATCGGAATACACAGACGACGATAGTGACAGCGAAGGCAGTGACGACACCATGAGCAAGAAGAAAGACTAGTACTCCATAGTGAAGGACCTAATGGAGCCCACACAATTGAAGCCCATCCAGATACCGACCAGCATCAACGTGTATGAGTACAAGAAGGCCCTCACAAACGCACTAGCGGAAGTGACATCCACCAAATATATACAGGGAGGAGGATATACCCTACGGCCCCCACCAAACCGGCGGAACTCGACAGCACAGTAGAACTGTCATCGGATACATACAAACTATGGAAGAGACAACGAGCCCTATTTGTGGAATGGAACCGGTACAACACGGAGGCATTGCTGCTGACAGACAAGAAGTTCCCCAACATGCTACACGAACTAAAGGACCCCATTTCGGAAGCCTTCCCCCAAGGGATTACGGCCCTGGCAGCATTCCAACACATGGAAAACGAGCTGTGTACGTCAGATGTTCAACGCGACCTAACTGTATCCCTCACCAAGAAAATGAGAGAGCTAAACTACACCCCCAACCCATTGGGACCCAAGGAGTACTTCCGGCTCCTCACCAAATACCAACACCCGATCAACCTCCTACCGACCACTGCCAGGATGACCGCCGCTCAAATGATCGGCTACGAGCACCTGGCTTTCAAACGGAGCAAACACGACCCCATGACGCAGCACCGAGTAGAAGATGCATGGAAGGTACACAGGACAACTGTGGACGTTGATGACGACGAAAAGAAACTAACCCTCTACAAGCAGTTCTGGGGATGCAGGCTCAAGGAATTATACAGCAGTTACCATGCCACATCTGGGACAGCCAACTTGGTTGATGCCCAGAACGACCGGCAACTCGCTCTCATCAAGGACAATCAACGTGCGCTCGTCAGTGTATGCCAGGACCTGAAATCCCAGGCAGAGTCGGCCACGGCGGCATCCACACTCACCATGTCCAACCACCAATTGGAAACGGCCCTATCCACTCTCACTAAACAAATGGGACTACTAGTCGCCAGCCAACAACAGTCACAGCCGGGGACACACCAAACACGCGACCAACCAACGAGTGGGGAACGGCGCCAGCTGCATCAGCCAGCGCACAAGCCGCCAGCTAAATGGAAACAGTACAAGCACTACTGCCACTCATGCGGGGTAAACCTATCACATGATGGCGGGGACTGCTTCCGCTTCAAGCCCAATCACCAAGTAGGGGCCACCTTTGCCAACAAAATGGGCGGCTCCATCCAATGTGAGGACCGATGGATGAAGTGGAGCCACCCAGTCACCTGGGAGACCCACGACGCTCCTGCCTGACGGCGTGGGGAGGAGCAACATAACATACATAATCATAGTAATAGTCACCAGTCAAAGTCATTACTAAGTATCTTACGTTCCCCTCCAAGCAACTACGAACCCAGGTCCAAACCTAATGCCAAGCGCGTTACCTTCGCCTTGCTAACCGCTCCCGCGCCGGCCCCAGGGTACGGAGCCCTCAATTCAGGCGCTACAGATCACTTCATGTCCACATCATATCAGGGTGGAGCACACCAAGATACCCCAGGAGCCCTCGTCGTGGACTGCCCGAACAGCAGCACGATGCACTCCACGGCCATCGATACCCTTGACATGCCGTTGATCCCACACGCAGCGCGGGGCTGCCATAAATTTGACGAGGTAGAACTCCCACTAGTCTCGGTACACAAAATTATGCAACAATGGCTGCTGAGTCACCTTCACAAAACAAGATGTAACAGTCACCGGATCCACCAGCCAGACGGTCTTAACAGGCACTCGCAACCCCCTCCGGGACCTCTACATGGTCCCACTACATCAATCCAATACAGATACAGCAAACACGGCCACGCACACTCCCACAAACGCAGATACAGACAAGTCTCCAAGGGTGCCGGCTAAATCTCTAAGGGTGGCAGACCCCCCCCCAACAATTTCAGACAAACAGACACACACGGGGGCAGGGGCATATCAGATTCAAGTCATCCCCAAACTCATCGCATTTTACCATGCAGCGGCAGGCTACCCCACCAAAGAAACATGGGTACAAGCCATCGACCGCGGCTCCTACGCCACCTGGCCAGGACTGACGTCCCAACGAGTCAACCAATTCCTACAAGCATCAGAGGAAACCACTATGGGGCACCTCCATATGGTACGGCAGGGGGTACAGAGTACAAGGCGTCCAAAGACAAAAGCCAAAACGACGGAGACGAGGAACGGGGGGACCAACTCCGCGTGATCCCAAGGCGGCCGAAAGAAGATACATAACATCAGCGTAGACGTGGTGTCCATGACTGAGATGCAACCAGCCGACCACGTCGGTACAGGGTCTAACAACGAACCCAAGGAACTCATTGCGTGGGACCTACCGGGCAGATATCCAGTCACGTCACGACATGGACACCAGTACGTGTTCCTCATGTACGACTACGACTCAAACTATATTGACGCGGAGCCTATCCAGTCACGCAAGAGCGAAGATATATTACGTGGGTTCATGGCGTGCTACACGCGAATGAAGGAAGACAACGTACATGCAAAAATAGTGCGCATGGATAATGAGACCTCCAAGAAACTGATCACCTACATCACAAAGAACAACCTGGATTACCAACTAGCGTCGCCAGGTGACCGCCGCCTCAACCATGACGAAAGAGCTATACAGACATTCAAGAACCACTTCATAGCTGGATTAAACGGGGTAGACGACAACTTCCCTGTGGATGATTGGGGTCTGTTAATACCACAAGCACTCATTACCCTCAATTTGTTACGGGCGTCCCACACACAACCAAGATTATCAGCTTATGAGCTACGACAAGGGGTATATGACTACAACAAGCACCCTTTAGCCCCTATGGGTTGTAGGGTTATCATCCACGATAGAGCCCAAGAACGAGGCGCATGGCAAGATCATGGCACTCAAGGTTTTTACATCGGTCCGGCCCTGAAACACTACAGAAATTACACATGCATCGGGGAGTCCAGCCGAGCTACTAGAGTAAGCAACACAGTGGCCTTCTTTCCCAAAACAGATATGCCGGAAACCTCCTCAATGGACCAACTACTTATGATTCTACAAGATCTAAAGGAAGTTACCAATAAGCCCCATCCACCAATCCCGTATGCGGAGCAAGGAACACAAATAAATGAGGCCCTTCGGAATATACAAGACCTACTACAGATAGGGGCGCGGGAACCCTTAAATGTAGCGTTACAGAGAACCCAAGATAAGCCCGATACAAGAACAACCTCTGATGATAAGCTTCCGGGGAACGTGCACGAGCCTCCAAGGGTGCCAAACAAGCCCAATACAAAATCCATTGCTAAGCCCCGGAACGTTCGCGAACCTCCAAGGGTGCCAGCAGCGCCCCAACAACGTAGCGCCCGCCAAGGACACTCCTGGGCCATAGGAACCATCATCAGGAAGAAGTTCAACAGGGGGTGGTTCGAAGGAGAAGTAGTGAGCTATGACCATCACAACCAGTACTACCAAGTAAAGTTCACAGATGGAGACCTAACTGACTACACTCACGCTAAAATCTCGCAGGATTACAAATCGGACAAATACTACTCCAAACCAAAAGATAAGCCCAAAGCACTTATGGGGATATACCCACGGGCCGCGGTACGTTTCCCGGTACCAAAACAGGCCCAACGCCTAACGGTCGCCCCATATAGACCCCAACTAGCGTGTGGGGGATCCATATGGGATGATGACTTGAACAAGTGGGCAGCTTATCGTGACCTCATCAAGCACCCCAAAGCTACAATACAAGAATTGTGGCTTAAGTCAGGGGAAGACGAGTTCGGCCGGCTTTTCCAAGGCTTCCAGCCCAACCACATCAAAGGGATGGATGTGTTGGATTGGATCAAGAAATGTGATGTGCCCATACATAAGAAGGTTACATACCCCCGGTACACAGTAGCGATACGCCCCGAAAAGGCCGATCCCTACCGGACAAGAATCACAGCTGGGGAAGACCAACTGGAGTACCACGGTGAGGTGTCCACGCAAACGGCAAGCATGGAAACCATAAAAACCAATTGGAACAGTGTGGTGTCCACCCCAGGGGCTAAGTACTGTACTGGTGACATATCCAACATGTACTTATGCTCCACACTCGATGAACCCGAATTCGTGAAGTTCAGGTGGGACATGATTCCCCCGCGTATCAGGGTAGCATACAAACTAGAGGGGCTCAAACAAGGAGACTATGTCTACGCCTGCATCAAAAAGGCATGGTATGGACTAAAGCAAAGCGGCAAGATAGCACATGACAATCTAGTGGCGCACCTACAACTCTATGGTTACCGGAAGGCGCCCCATACTGAGGGCCTATTCCTCCATGATGAGAGGGACATCAGCTTCACCCTAGTCGTGGATAATTTTGGCATAAAATACACACAACAGGATGACGTGGATCATCGAGTTGAGGCCGGCGGCGCCAAGTACACCTTCAAGGTCGACTGGACAGGACAACAATACGTTGGGGTCCACCTGCGTTGGGACTACAGCAAACGTGAAGTACAACTGTCCATGGATGGTTACGTGGAACAAGCATTAAAGGAATTTGAACACGTGAGGCCCACACACACGTACGCAGGACCATCACGCGCGGACGTACCAGCCTACCGCTAAAAAATACAATACGCAAAACTCGAGGACACGACCACGCTATCGGACGAGGAGATAAAATTCATACAACAAGTCACGGGAAAATTCCTGTTCTACACGCGAGCAGTTGATAACACAATGCTACACGCGCTCAATGATATTGCATCAACCCAGAACAACCACACAGCGTTGGCTGCCACAAAATACTTCCTCAACTATGCAGCATGTAACCCCGACGCCACTATCATCTACAGAGCCAGCGACATGATTCTCCGGATAGATAGCGATGCAGCGTACCTAGTGAGTCCGGGAGCCAAGAGCCGCGCCGGGGGATATCACTACCTCGGGGACACTACCGACAATACGTTCAATGGACCAATACTGATGTTAGCCAAGATCATCAAGAATGTAATGGCCCCAGCAGCAGAGGCCAAAGTGGCATCGTTATTCCTAAATGCGAGGGAGGCGTTACCAATTCGACAGTGTCTAATTGAACTAGGTCACCCACAACCGGCTACCCCATTGAAAACAGACAATAATACTGCGGAGGGCATATTGAATGGCACAATTAAACAGAAACGGTCCAAGGCTATAGATATGAGATTCTATTGGTTAAAAGACAGGGCTGAACAAGGGCAATTCAATAGATTCTGGGAACCAGGAAAACATCATCTAGCTGATTACCCCACCAAACACCATCCGGGCAGCCACCACAAAAAGGTAAGACCAATATATCTGTATGGATCAGACAGTCCAAGGACCATCCAAGGGTGTATTGAATTACTAAATCGACCATGAATGTTACCACGATCATATGCCGGTGTTATACAATGGTACAATTCCAAGGTGCGCGCAATAAGTAAAAGTGAGACGCGACCAATGGAATGAGGACCATAAGTAAATTACACATAAGCGCTGGTGAGTATCAATCAATACTTAAAGCGCTGAGCAGAGGTACACAATATGGGAATCAAACTTACGACAAAACCCGATCGATACGAGTATCCCCACAAAAAGTGACAACAAATTAGCAATTGGGAGATATGGTCCAGAAACAATCCGATCATCATAATCTTATCAATAACTCTTTCCAACATCGTAATAGTAACAGTAACAGATAAAACAACAATTAATAACGACCTAGCGATCTTTGGTTCTATTATGAAGGTAGCTTACTACAGTATGAGTATGTACTGGATGGGGGGCCGGGGGGGGGGGGGGGGGGGGAGAACTAAAATTAAAAATTAAAAAAATAGTTTCTTTCACCCCCTACTAAAATTAAAAAAAAAAGTTTCTCTTGAACCAAAATATTAAAAAAATATAAAAAAATAGTTTCTTTCACCCCCTCAAAAATGAAGTACGACACAAGCATGGCATGTAGTATGAGTATGTACTGGATCTAAAACAAATCTTTTGAAAAACTAAAAATTGAAAACATAGTTTCTTTCACCCCCTCAAAAATGAAGTATGACTCAAGCAAGGTATGTAGTATGAGGATGCACTGGATTTAAGAACAAATGCAGTCACCTACTCTAATCGTTGTTGTGATACAGTACGTACCAGTATCTTGTAATTATCGGTAGCTCGTACTGGTACAACTTGCTTGTTCGAACTTAATTTTTTTAAGAATGATGTCACATGATTGGTAGTATAGATCAATTGGTAGGATCAGTATGAACATATGTAGCTTGCTTGCTTGGTTGTACGGGTAGTTTCCAACTGTGCCTTTTCAAATAAAAATGGAGCAATCAATGCCTTGATTGGTAGAATTGAATCATACAATTGAATCATAGCATCGAATCGTGGATTTGAGTCAAAGAATGAAATCATAGACTTGAATCATAGATTTGAATCGTCATAGACTTAGCCTTGAATCATTGCATTGAATCATTGCATTGAATCATTGCATTGAATCACAGATTTGAAGCAAAGAATGAAATCATACACTTGACTCATAGACTTGAATCATATACTGCAGTAAAAGAATTGAATCATTGAATTGAATCATAGACTTGAGTCATTGAATTGAATCATAGATTTGAGTCAAATAATGGTATTAATAGAACCAAAGAACGGTCTGTTGTTATTTTATCTGTTATCTGTTACTGTTACGTTGTTGGAAAGAGTTATTGATAAGATTATGATTGGATTGTTTCCGGACCATATTAATCTGCCAATTACTAATCTGTTGTCTCTTATTGTTGGGGTATCGATCGACATAGTTCATACCTTTATTCAGTACCTTAAGTATCGATTGATATTCACCGAAGCATATGTATAATATACTTATGATCTGATTTCCGTATGCGCCCAATTATATTACTTATTGTGCGCACCCTGGGTTAGTATCACTGAATATTTGTATCCCCGGCACATATCTTCATATCCGTATATTTGCCGTGCGTACGTGTATATTTGCTGTGTGTACGCTGGGGCTTATAGGACAATGGGCCGTCAGCCGTGTGCGTCTGTTTTGGTACTGGAACACGTATTGGGTCCCTTGGGAACACCCCCATAAGTGCCTTGGGCCTGCTCTTGGGCTTAGAGTAGTATTGGTCGGATTTGTGGTATCAGGATATTTCACCATGCGTGTAATCTGCTTTATCCCCATCAGTGAATCTGACTTGGTAATATTGATTGGTTTGGTCATAGCTTATTACCTCTCCCTCGTACACCCACTGTTGAACTTCTTCCGGATGATAGTTCCTATGGCCCATGGGTGTCCCCGGCGGGCACTTTGGTGCGCATTGGGCACCCTTGGTGGTTCGTGCGCCTTGGGCGGCACCCTTGGAAGTTCCCGAGTGTTCCGTGGCTTAGGAGTGGATTTTGTGTTGGGCCCGATGATATTTGGTACTGTCGGTCCATCACTTAAGGTGCGTTGGTCCCCTAAGTGTAGTAGGTCTTGTATTTTGCGTAGGGCCTCATTGATCTGGGCTCTCTGTTCGGTATATGGAATCGGGGGATGGGGCTTACTGGCGACTTCCTTTAAGTCTTGGAGGATCATGATTAGTCTGTCTGTGGAAGAAGCTTGGGGCATCTCAGCCTTAGGGAAGAAGGCTGCTGTGTTGCTTATTCTGGTGTCTTGACTTGTTCCCCCGATACATGCATAATTCCTGTAGTGCTTCAATGCTGGGCCTATGTAGAAGCCCCTTGTTCCGTGGTCCTGCCATGCCCTGCGTTCTTGGGCTCTGTCATGGATGATAACCCGGCAGCCCATGGGGGCTAATGGGTGTTTGTTGTAGTCGTATATCCCGCGTCTGAGTTCATATGCTGATAGTTTGGGCTGCGTTTGGGACACACGAAGAAATTGAGGGTGATGAGTGCTTGTGGTATTAGTATTTTCCAATCGTCCACCGGAAAAGCGTCATCCACTCCATTCAAGCTTGCTATGAAGTGGTTCTTGAATGTTTGTATTGCCCGTTCTGCATGGTTGAGTCGGTGGTGATGCTAGCTGGTAGTCAAGGTTGTTCTTTGTGATGTATGCGATCAACTTCTTGGAGGTCTTGTTGTCCATGTGTATTATTTTGGCGCTCACGTTGTCTTCTTTCATTCGCGCGTAACATGCAGTGAATCCTTGTAATATATCTTCACTTTTGCGGGACTTAATGGGTTCCACATCAATGTAGTTGGAGCCGTAGTCGTACATGAGGAATACGTACTGGTGTCCACGGCGTGACGTGATAGGATACCGGCCTGGTAGGTCCCATGCGATGAGTTCCTTGGGTAAGTGGTTGGTGCTTGGTGGTACTCGGGAGTTGTTTGGTTGCATCTCAGCTGCGGTCACCACGTTAACACAGATGTTATGGATCTTGTTTTGTGCGGCTTGGCGCGGTTCTGTGTCTGTGCATACGGCTTTTGTTTGCGTTGCGTTCCTCCTTGGTTTGCAGGTGCTCTGTATTCCTTGTCGTACCATTTGGAGGTGCCCCATAGTGGTTTCTTGTGATTCTCGTAGGTATCGGTTGACGCATCGGGCCGTCAGGCCTGGCCAGGTGGCGAATGTACCTCGTTCAATAGCCCGTACCCATGTGTCCTTTATCGGGTAGCCGGCTGCTGCATGGTAGAACGTGATGAGTTGGGGGATGGCTTGAATCTAATATGCGCCCGCCCCCGTGTGGATCTGGTTTATGGAAAATGAGGGGGGGGGGGGGGGGGGGGTCCGTCACCCTTGGAGATTTTGCCGACCCCCTACTAGTATGGTGCGTGTTTTTGTGGAGTGGCACCATATACAGGTTCCGGAGTGGGTCCCATGTCCCCTCCATTATGGTTTGATTGGAGGGGTCCGTAACTGCCACGTCGTGTTTGGTGAAGGTGACCCGGCACCCACTGTCACATAGCTTAGGGACCAAAATCAGGGGCACCTCGACCTCTTTGAATTTGTGGCAACTCCAAGCTGCCGGTGGGAGCTGGGGGAGGTTGAGTGTGTTGGTGGCAGTAGAACGCATGGTGCTGCCATTGGCGCACCCTACGATGACTGCTCCCGGCGCTTCTTGGTGGGAGCCCCCTTGGTACGAGTGTGGTAAAAAGTGATCTGTGGCCCTGGAATCGAGTGCTCCATACCCCGGGGATATAGTGGCCCCATGTAGGGCAAATGTGACTCGTTTGTTGAGCTTGGGGTCTCGGTCGTGACGCGGAGGGGCACATAGTATACTTAGTAATGGCTTTGAATTGGGACTATGATTACTATGATTAGATATGCTACTGTGCGCCTCCCCACACCATCAGGACGGTGATTCGTGCGTTTGTCTGGTGATGGGGTGGCTCCACTTCATCCACCGGTCCTCGCGTTGGGTGGACCCGTCCATCTTGTTGTTGAATGTGGCTCCAACCTGGTGGTTGGGTTTGAACCGGAAGCAATCTTGGCCATCGTGCGAGAGGTTGACCCCACACGGATGACAGTAATGCTTGTACTGCTTCCACTTGGATGGCAGTTTGGCCTGTTGTAGTGGGCGCCCTTGTGTCCCCACGGATGGCTGTTGTGGCAGGCGCCCTTGCGTCCCTACTGATGGCTGTTGACTCGCCATTAGTAGTCCCATCTGGTGCGTCAGGGTTGATAAGGCAGACTCCAACTGGTGATTGGACATGGTGAGTGTGGATGCTGCCGTAGCCGACTCAGCGTGGGACATTTTAGAATTGGATCACAGATCACAGAATTAAATCTTAAACTTGAATCATAGAATTGAATCATAAATAAGAATCTTAGACTTGAATTATAGACTTGAATCATAGATTATAATGGGTGATTCCCGAAATAGTCTGGGTAGGGGCCCAGATTCAATTCTGTACCATTTTGACCCAGATACTGGTCAATGTGAGCTCACGTCGACCAGTATCTGGGTCCCTACCCAGATTTTCCCTGGATTTCCTTCGGAATCCAAGCACATGTTAATATTAAACCGAGTACGTGTTTTGTGTATGCGCTTGGTTATTTAATTTCTTATTTCAAATTCCTTATTCTAAAAATGAATGTTGCACACTGGCCCGCCAAAATCTGGGTAGGGTGATTTTCATTCCCGAAATACAAAAATCTGGGCCCCTACCCAGACTATTTTGGGAATCACCCAATCATTGATTTGAATTGCCGAATTGAATTATAGAATTGAATTATTGAGTTGAATCGTTGACTAGAATCATTGATTTGATTCATAGATTTCAATCGTGGAATTGAATCATTGAATGGAATCATAGTAGAATGGGATCATAGAATGGAATCATAGAATACTACTAATATGTAAGAAAACTACGTACACAACAACTCCACAGGGCCCCTGCAAAGCACTAATTTTGCCAGTCCCCGACCAAAATATAACTCAGTCATCAACCAAAAAACTCACCAGATTTGAAGACAGTGCAAATCTTGCCAGTCCCCGACCAAAATATAACTCAGTCATCAACCAAAAAACTCACCAGATTTGAAGACAGTGCAAATCTTGCCAGTCCCCGACCAAAATATAACTCAGTCATCAACCAAAAAACTCACCAGATTTGAAGACAGTGCAAATCTTGCCAGTCCCCGACCAAAATATAACTCAGTCATCAACCCAAAAACTCACCAGATTTGAAGACAGTGCAAATTCTGTCAATCCCCAACCAAAATATAACTCAATCATCAACCAAAAAACTCACCAGATTTGAAGACAATGCAAATCTTGCCAGTCCCTGACCAAAATATAACTCAATCATCAACCAAAAACCTCACCAGATTTGAAGACAGTGCAAATCCTGTCAATTCCCAACCAAAATATAACCTAAAAACTCACCAGATTTGAAGACAGTGCAAATCCTGTCAATCCCCAACCAAAATATAACTCAATCATCAACCCAAAAACTCACCAGATTTGAAGACAGTGCAAATCTTGCCAGTCCCCAACCAAAATATAACTCAGTCATCAACCAAAAAACTCACTAGATTTGAAGACAATGCAAATCTTGCCAGTCCCCGACCAAAATATAACTCAGTCATCAACCCAAAAACTCACCAGATTTGAAGATAGTGCAAATCTTGTCAATCCCCGACCAAAATATAACTCAATCATCAACCCAAAAACTCACCAGATTTGAAGACAGTGCAAATCTTGCCAGTCCCCAACCAAAATATAACTCAGTCATCAACCCAAAAACTCACCAGATTTGAAGACAGTGCAAATCTTGCCAGTCCCCAACCAAAATATAACTCAGGCATCACCAGATTTGAAGACAGTGCAAATCCTGTCCATCCCCAACCAAACTAAAACTTAATCATCAACCCAAAAACTCACCAGATTTGAAGACAGTGCAAATCTTGCCAGTCCCTGACCAAAATATAACTCAGTCATCAACCCAAAAACTCCCCAGATTTGAAGACAGTGCAAATCCTGTCAATCCCCAACCAAAATATAACTCAGTCATCAACCAAAAAACTCACCAGATTTGAAGACAATGCAAATCTTGCCAGTCCCTGACCAAAATATAACTCAATCATCAACCAAAAAACTCACCAGATTTGAAGACAGTGCAAATCCTGTCAATCCCCAACCAAAATATAACCTAAAAACTCGCCAGATTTGAAGACAGTGCAAATCCTGTCAATCCCCGACCAAAATAATACTCAGTCATCAACCCAAAAACTCACCAGATTTGAAGACAGTGCAAATCTTGCCAGTCCCCAACCAAAATATAACTCAGTCATCAACCAAAAAACTCACCAGATTTGAAACAGTTCAAATCCAGTCAATCCCTGACCAAAATATAACTCAATCATCAACCCAAAAACTCACCATATTTGAAGATAGTGCAAATTTTGCCAATCCTCTATAAAATATTTACGCAGTCAACTATTCAAATATTGACCAGATCTGGAGCAAATGTATGTCCCAGGTATGTAAGTCAAGCAAATTGGAAATTTATTTAACTATTTAAAATCTACATGGCTCTGAATATCCAGTTTCTTATCCAAAGTGATTCAACAGTTTCACTACAATATTCTGAAACAGGCTGATAATCCTTGTAACAACTCACGCCATTCAAAAATCCTATGAAGAGGCATTTAAAGCAAAAAATAAATTGATTGCTTTTTCTCAGGGAAAATTCAAAGCAAAAGTTTGCTGTATCTGTGACAGATACATAAGAACAGGTGATGAAAAAAGCTTGACTTTAGTTCGCTAGCACATCCATATGTTAGAGATTATTTTCACAAAAAGAAAATCAAGGGGGACAAGATGCCATTTAAATTTGCTTCTGTGTCAGCTAGAAACCAAGTTCTGAAACAATACACACAGAAATGCATTGCTGGGACTAAAAGAATCCACAATGAAAGAATTGCATTCAGTGATTTCATTTTGTCACCAAAAACATATGCTATTAAGCCTTCTAGTGATAGAGAAGCTATCTCCCAATTTGGGTGCTGCAGCCAATGCTGTAATGGTATTGAGAGCATGAAAAAGAACAATAATAAACAAGCCAAGCTTCCAAAATATGCTATAGCAAATGGACTCTTGCATGGATATCCTCCTAATGAACTATTAGATTTGACAGCACCAGAACTTGCCATTATCTCAAATGTGAGAATCAGCCAACACATATTTCATTTCCATGCTTGACAGCATCAAATGATTAAAGGGTATCACTTTTTGAGAAGAAACAATTTGGAATATACAAGTGGCGTTATCAATTATCTGGAATTAATTGGGAAAAATCAAATTCAAGTGATCCTAACAGGATCATTCACTAACCAACAAAAACTGGGAGAAAAAAGAAAATGGAGTTCAGAATTCAAAAAGTGAAAAAAGCATTGCATTAGATGAAACAAAATATGGGTTACCTTGAAGATGAAAACATAAATGATACTCATATCATTTTACCTCTTTTTGTTGACAAGACCAATCAGATACCATCTTCCAACTCAAACATTGAACAACAATTTGAAATGCATGTCATCTTTCCTGATGAGAATCTACCTAGCACAACCAATGGAGGATTTGACACAGATAAACATTTCAAGGACCACTGCATAGAAGATCTCATTGACAAGAATGCCACCATGATCTGTAGGACATCCAAGAACATACTGAAAGATTATGAAGGGAACAATTTCTTGCCTTCTTTCCCACTTCAATTTCTATATGGCATTGGATCTGTTGATGTGGATGGAGAAGAGAGAATGAGCCCTGATTATCTGAAATATTTATCAGAGTTATCATCACCATGCTTCCATCAAGGTGAATTTGTAGCAATTTTGTACAATTTTGTACAAAGAGTCAAAATGGTGAAACATTCCTATTTAAAAACAACAAAAAACCTGAGGTGCAACTTTTCACAGCTTGACCCAGTTCAACTCAAACAAGCATCAATCAATTTTCTAGATGGAAATGTGGTGCCAGAAACAAATGAAGTGTTGTTGCTCTAAAAATCGACCAAAAGGTATATGATGTTAATATTTAAAGAGATGTGAGCTCAGAGAGAGGCTCTTATTTTTACTATGTATTTTCACTGTATCGGGGCTCTCTGCTGTATTTTGCTTGGTAGAGATCTTCCCCGGTTATCTGTTACTGTTATTTTCATCGTACCGATACTGCTGTTGCTGTTGCTGTATTAGCGTCGTGTCGGTCTTACTGTATCGGTCATCCAGTGGTATCGGTCATTCATGTTGTTAAGTATTCTGTTCGATGGGGCGTATGCTTGTTCACGGTATATATGCTAGACATGAGGCCCATCTGGAATCGGTATTGATTTTCTTGATTGCAATAAGTAATTTCCTCACGGGATATCAAGTATATTCTTTTGAATGTACTTATGGATTCCAAGTGTTCACTTATTGGTCAGGTCTTTGGATATGTCTTGTTTCTAACCGATTACTGTCTTTTGTTTGTAGTCCTAAGTGATATCATTTTTACCACTTAGGGATTTCCAAGTAGTGGAGGTGCGTTTGGTTCTAATGCTATATCAGCGGAATATTCGTCTTTCGTACTCCGCACCTCGGTCGTCGTTTTGTCGTCTTTTCGATCGAATTTGATGCCGACAAAGTCCGTATTTTTTTTGCCGACAACACACCCCTTGATCCAATACTCTACTTACATGGTATTGGATTACTGTCGGAGTATATCATCTTGAGGTTTATCAATTGACAGGTTAAACGTTCGGGTCGAATCGACGTGTTATAGATTGATAGATCGTACATTCGGATCGGATCAAATCGTCGTCCTATCGATTGATCGATCAGACGTTTAGAATCGGTTCTAACGTCGTCCGAGTAGAACCGTATCAACGCATATTCATAATCGATTGATAGATCGAATGTTCGAATCGAGTCATAACGCGCGAGCGATTTAACCTGGGTAGTGCCCCATGATAAATCTTGCGTGTCGGGCGTGCAAGATCCATCCCAATGGTTTGGTTAGGTCATCAGCTGGGTTGATAACTCCAGGGATATGAATCATCTTGATTTCACCATTTTCTTTCCATGCTTGAATGGCAAAGAACCTGATTTCAATATGTCTGGTCCTTCCAGTTGGCTTCTGGGCATTGATGATTTCAATTGCTGATGCATTGTCTTCATAGATCGGAGTTGGACCAACTTGGATGAATCCTAATTCCCTGAGTATGGATCTGAGATATCTGGCTGTTTTGGCTGCTGTTACTGCAGCAATGAACTCAGCTTCGGTAGAACTCTGTGCAGTAAGTGACTGAGCTTTGGATCTGTAAACAATTGCTCCACCAGCATAAGTGAAGACGTATCCTGTGGTGGACCTCCGGTGTTTTGGATCATTTCCATATGCGGCATCCACAAAACACATCAGTTTGGCTTGCTTGATGTCTTCCGGGAATGTTGGGAGTGATGGATCTTGGACTGCATCGTTGTATGGTTCCCCTGGTGACAAAGTTGGCTCGGCATTTGGTCTGTAGAATCTAATACCCCAAGATCTGGTTGTTCTGAGATAGCGGGCTATGTTCTTCAGACTTGAATAGTGGAAGGCAGTGGGATTGGAACTGTATTTTGACATTAGAGTCGCTGCGTAGCCAATGTCTGGCCGGCAACTCACATATGCAAACATCATTTCACCTAAGAGTGTCCTGTAGGAGAAGCCAGATGTGGATTGCAATTCAGCATGTTCCTTGGTGCCTTCTAATGGTCCATTCGTGTGTGATTGAAGTTGACTCAATACTTCCGTTGATAATGGTGCTGAAGGCTTGGAGTGAGGTTTCATTTTAGAGTCAGTCTCCCAACCATGGGATGTCATGATTCTGTCAATGTAGTTCGCACAGGACAGTTCAATGTAGTCAGCTGTCTGTTTGACATCAATTCCATTGAAGTCTTCAAGCAATCCCATTTTTGTGAAGGGGACAGCATCTTCTCTAGGAAGCTTCAGCTTTGCGCCAATTATGTCATAGATCTTGTCAGATATGGATTCTGATGTGCAAGCCAGTGCAAAATCGTCAACTTGTCTCAGCATGTAAACCGTTTCACCTTCAAAAACTGTCGTGTAGATCGTCCTGTCATGTGTGGTGGTTTTGAAGTTGAGATCAGGGCCTTTCAATATTTTGTTGATGTGGGTTTCCCAGAGTCTTCCAGATTCTGGGTGGCCTTGAAGTGCTCGAAGGACTGGAAGCACCAATCGTCTGTCTATGTCCTTGCCATGCTTGTGTCTGTACCATTCTGCATATGCATCATCAATAGTCATGTATGTAGGAATGTTGGGTCCAGGACTATGCGCGTAGGCGTCTGCAGCATCACCCCCGTACACTTTGAGGTTGAGGCTTGCAGCAATAGCAAAGAATAACCTTTGAATGGGATGTTCAACACATGATGAGTATGACATTGCTATGGCATGCAGGGTTGGGGCTGCATATTTGCTTCCATTGCAACATTGCCTGGCTCTTCTGACACCATTTCTTTTCACACTGTATTGCCAGTGAGGTCTGAGAATGATAGCGTCGGGGTCCTTAGGGTATTGAATTGGTGATCCAAACATTTCCAAATCTTCAAACTGATCAAGCTGTTTTCGCTCCCCAGCTTGCCATTCAGGCCATGTAGATAAAGGCTTGAGATTCCTTCGAGTGAAGTGCCCTAGTGCTTGTTCTTCAGGTGTAGTTACCTTGGAGTTGATGGCCTTGATGAAAAGTTCAATTTCTTCAGTGGACAGTGAATCTGCATCTAGTGGTAATGCTTGATTTCCTGATTTATGAAGCTTGGTGATAGCTCTGAGGGATGCAATATCAATAGTAGGAATGACAACATCCATGTCGTCTTCAGTTGGTGCCAAGTGTTTTTGGATGGAGGCATGGAGTGTTTCAGTGCTATCAACCTGGTTGATTCTTGATTGTATCAGCTGCTTGTATTTTGTACCAATGCGCTGGATAGCTTTGATGGATGAAATCCGGTCCAAGAATGGTGGATCTTCTTCAGCAGTGGGTTCCTTCCAGGAGGTATTGGGAGCAAATAAACCATATTCATTTGAGTGTTTCCTGACCTCCTTCATAGACAATTTCTCTTCAAGTGCAAAGGTGATTGGTGTATCTATTGAAGAATCCTGCACCCCTCGATCGTGATTTGCCTGTAAGGCTGTAGTAACATCAGCAGCAGTAAAGACACGATTGTGATTGATAGATACAATATAAGCGCCGCGGAGCCTGGAGAGAGTCCTCTTGTGGGAGGAGAAAAGCTTGGAGGCAGGACTTTTGGGAAGGATGTCAGTGATGTAAGCTCTGCCAAGCAGTGAGTCATTGGCATAGCGAAGGCCAAACTTGGGATCAGCACAAGATGGAGAGACAGTGAGTCGAAGATTGGTGAGGTCTGCAAAGGGGGAAATTGAGAATTGGAAATCACTGGATGAGACCTCACGGGGTTCCGCAGGAAGTGGAGTGTTGTCATCAGTCCGGAGCAGGTGCTTGACATTGGTTGGAAGATCTGCAAGAGGTAAGTCATTCATCCCTTCATCAAATCTGACATGAGTGGCGATCTTGACTCGATGCGTTTCAGTGTCATACCAAAGAATGTTTCTTGTAGTGTATGGGACGAAACCCAGGAAGATGCCTTTTCGTGCATTGGGTTTGAGTTTAATAGATCTTTTGCCTGGAGGTCTAACCCAAACTCTACAACCAAAGGTTCGGAAATCAGTAAGGTTTTCCTTACGGCCAGTTGCCAATTCCAATGGTGAATGTAGTTGGTTGCCTTCAGGGAATGCATTGGACAACCGAAGTGCATGGTAGAAAGCAAAGGGCCAGAACTTGATGGGCAAATTAGCTCCAGACAGCATGGTCCTCATGGAGTTAGCAAGAGTTCGGTGAGCTCTTTCAACTGTACCATTCTGGTGTGAAGCATCCGCACCGGTTGGAAAGATTGAATATCCAAACGCAGAGAAGAGGTTTCTGATGTCAGGATTGTGATAGAGTTCTCCACCTTGATCAACTGAAACATACTTGTTGGCACAAGTTGGGTTGTGCTGGGCGAAGAAATGTTCCAACCAGTGTAGTGGCGCTGCTTTAGAGATTCGCGTATCTCCATATTTCATACCAGTATAGTGGTCTGTGATGAGAATCCAAGCAGTTTCTCCATGAATGCCTTCATAATCGCGCTTGCGTTTGCTGTTGGAGGATTTGGTACCTGAGAATGCAAAATCAATAGATAAACCTTGAAACGGTTGTGTGGCCTTTCGTGTGGAATGTGAGCCAGCAGGTGTTTTGGTTTGCTTACATTGCATGCAAGTTGGGCATTGGTCAAGAATGCTGGTTTGACGCTTGAACTTTGGTACTCCAATGATGTGCTTATGAGCATGATACAGAAAGTCATCGCATGGGTGTCCCAATCGTTGATGCCACAGAAGTTTCGATGTCTTGGTTTTGATGGCGTGGATGGGGATATTTTTATCCACAATCTTGGTGAAGAACAATTTAGCATCAAACTTTGGCACGTCGCTGGTATCAGACTGAGCTTGAGCTGCCTCTGTGCATTTTTGCAGTGTGACAAGATTGGTGTATACATCATATCTGTAGGTGCGAATGGCTTCTTGGGAAGCCAGTTCACAAGCTTCCTTGAATTGCATGTCAGTAGCCAGAGCATAGGCTGACGATGTTGCACAATTAGCATATGGAGATGTAAGATCAATGTCTGGGATCAGTACTGGGTGGGTATAGCATTGGCCATCAATGATGCTTCCATGGAGGACAATGCTGTTGGCAGTGTTCTGCTTGTGATGACAAATAATGGTGAGGTTGCCGTTTTGTGGAGCAGATGAGTCAAGGTTGTCAGTGAATGATTTATGGATTGACTGTCCACTGAACTGACATCGCATGCGAGATGTCATTCCACAGAGATCGTTCTCACTCAGTAATGTCGTTGACAGGGAGGGAGAATAGTAGAAGAAGACTTTGATATAACCAATGTGATTCGGTGCTGGGATATGCAAATATCCTGAGCCTTCAGGGATGCAGGTAGCTGCGTTTCCTCCTATTGCTGCTGTAAGCCTGACAGGACATTTCCTTATCCTGGTGTAAGGTTTGTAACCGTGCAGGATGTGTTTGAGATTTGTGCAGGAAACCTTTGCACCGGTGTCAATCTGAGCCCTGATACCCTGTTGGAAGTAGGCTGTAGCTGCAATGGGGTCCGATGGGACTAGGGATTGCACATTGTATGTATCAACTGGCGTAGGGTTGTCCCTATCAAAATTGGGATCCTGATTGGTCGTCAGGTGTGATTCCAATGTAGAGGTCGTAGCCCCGAGAGATTCCATATCACAGTAGACATCAATTGGGATTGATGACTGGAGGCTGTCCTTGGGAAGGAGGTTGACGGCACCAATTATGACAGATTCGTGGGAGCTGACACTGCTGGAGTCCAAGGAGGGGCATAAGCTGTTCACTTGGGGTGCTGTGACGTTGTCAAATCCATGAGGATCATCTTGAGGTGATGTCATAGTATGGCTCCAAGAAAGACTTTCTATTCTTGGCCATTGCAAAAATTTTGGGTTTCTACTGTAGCATCAGGTGAAACCTCATCTTGATCTTCATTGCCAATGTTGATCTGAGAGATTTGTTGGGTGGAATCTAAGAGTTGTTGGGTCTGTTTATTGGATTTGTTCAGAAAAACAGCCGCAGCAATCCTATGTTTCTTCAGGGACTCAATATCTTGCAATGCAGGACAATTATCAAAATTGTGACCGGTCATGTGGCAAACAATACATTTTCTGGATGTGTCAAAAAGACTAGGTTGTTTATTGAATGCCGTGATAGCATTGAAGTATGCTTGGTGGAGGAAGGGATCGTCAGATTCTTCGTCCATCTCCGGGTAGCCAAGTGATTCAATCAGGCTGATTGAGTGAGAGGTCAGAGTAGAAGGTGTTCTAACAGTGCTGTTGCTAGCGCGCTTTTGAAATTTATCATTGCGCCGGTGACCTGGTCTGGTACCTGAGACAGGCAATTGCTTGGGCTGGATTGATCTGGAGGTGTTCCTCTTGTACTTTTGTTCAGCCTTGATCTCTTGTTCATAGGTTTGAAGGGTTTGTAGAAGCCTACCTGCCTTGTATTTGTCTCTTTTGAATTGATCATCAGAGTCGCGTTCATCTTCTGTCTTTTTGAAGAACTCTTCTGAGAGGATGGTTCCTGCAATTAGGTTGCTGACTTCTTCTGTTGAACTGATAGTGCTGGGTTGGTTTTGGAGGAACACTCTAAGTCTCAGATAATCCTTGTACCGGAAGTAGTATTCTTCAAGGGATTCATTTGCATCTTGGTTGGGAGGGTTTCTGACCATTCTGCTGGCGTTGGATGGCCTTTTTGAGTTGGGATGTGTTTGAGCAATAACTGTGTATAGCGCTTCATATCCCTGTCCGCCTTCAAAGCTCTGAATAGTGGCCTTCATACTTGCACATGAGTCAGGGATGATTTTATCAGTTCTTAGTGCAGTGTAAATGAGATTTCCCCATTCATTGATAGCCAATTCATATCTTGAAGGTAGGTCGTGCGGAAGGTCATCACCAATTGTGAATCCTCTGAGATGGTCAGCTTCACGTCTGAATAGATAGTATGGGTGCACATAAATATGATGTTGCTGGGAATGAGCTGTGATTTCTCGGTACCATTTTCTAACCTGGGGGTCCGTTGCGTCCTTTAGTTGTGGGAATCCTGAGAGGAACAGTTTGTCTCTAGCAGCTTCCTTGGACTTGTCAGAGGCTCTGGTCAAATCAAAACAGTCACCACTTCTAGTGATCAGACGTTGGTCGTTTCTACCACTGCCTAGGTTGTGTAGGTAGTAGTTTTGCCTGATGACCGTTTCATTTCCTGACGAGTCGGTGTAGGTGATTGGGAAGTCCTTCATATCATCTCTGGTGAGGAATTCATCTCTCTTGTAGTATCGGTCCTTGACAGGTGGTGGTAAGGTTGCTGGATTCCATGGTACGTCGAGTGACGCTTGGTGGTTGGCGCCGGCATTGTTATTGTTGTTGCTGTTGCCATTGTTGACCAGTTGTTGTAGTAGGGTCGTAATTTGTCCCATCTCAGTAGGGGAGACAGTTGCAGCCGTTGCGGCGGGTGTATCTGGAACGTCTGCCTCGTCATCTGATGGTGGGTCTCCAGTGTAGGCTTCCATGAATAGGTCTGGGCGCCAATGTTTTTTGAAACGCCAGTGGGTAATTGTGATTTCGATTAGAACAATTGGTTCATCATCTGTGTTGGTCCGAATGGCATGCTTCGCAGCAGCGTCAAATTCTGTTTTGTATCTCATTTGTTTTGTAGATCCGCCATTTCTGACATGTTTGATAACGCATTTGTCGAGGAGATTTGCAATGTGGCCTTTTGTTATTTCATCCGGCGGTGGCTCCACTAGGTTGATGGCAATAGCCTTTGCAATGCAATTGAGGATGTGGAGTTGTGGATCCGGAGCTATTTCTAGTGGTCCTTCTTCTTCTTCTTCATCCTCGCGGGTCACAAAGAATTCTGAGAGTTCATCTTTGCCAATGATTTCAGAGTAGGCTTTGTTTAGGGATGTGGCCGCAGTTGGGTTGCTAGCACTTGCAAATCGGAATTCGATTCCAAAAATTGGAGTCCAGTCAAATGGAGCTGTTGGCATGGTTCAATTTGTTTGTTGTTAGCGGGGGAATAATCGTTGTCGTCGTAGAAAACCGTCAGAGAAACAATCGATCGGGCGGTGTTCTCGTAATTAATACGTCGGGGTCGGCGTCGGAGTCGCTTGTTTGTCCGGAGACGGTGATAATCCGTTGGGTTGGCGACGGTAAAATGTCCGGAACGATATGATGTATTCGATTCGCGTTGAATCGTTGGTGGAATGCTTCGGTGTTGTGTTTGGTTGGAGAAAACACTCGGCGTCGATGGTAATTAACCGGACGATCGTCGGAGAAGCAATCGATTGGCGTGGATGATACCGATAATTAACCGTAGCCGCCGGTCACAGATGTCCGGAACGTTCGTCGGAGAATCAATCGTCGGTGTGGTTCTTGTATTGACCGGTATTGGTCGTGGATTACAAAAGAAGATTCTGGTAGGATCTGTATGACACCCCTTGATGCACGAGCAGGGGGAAAGGAAAAGAGAGAAAGAATGAGACGTGGGGAGGCCGAGAATGTGCCGCAGGGAGCTAAGCACAGAATTTCCTCTGGATGTAACCGACAGTGGAGGTGCTGAACGGCCGGAGATAGGTAGCTTAAGGTAAACACTGGTGCTCTTGCGGGACACAAGTGTAAGTTATAAGGGCTCTATAACCTGTTGTTGCTCTAAAAATCGACCAAAAGGTATATGATGTTAATATTTAAAGAGATGTGAGCTCAGAGAGAGGCTCTTATTTTTACTATGTATTTTCACTGTATCGGGGCTCTCTGCTGTATTTTGCTTGGTAGAGATCTTCCCCGGTTATCTGTTACTGTTATTTTCATCGTACCGATACTGCTGTTGCTGTTGCTGTATTAGCGTCGTGTCGGTCTTACTGTATCGGTCATCCAGTGGTATCGGTCATTCATGTTGTTAAGTATTCTGTTCGATGGGGCGTATGCTTGTTCACGGTATATATGCTAGACATGAGGCCCATCTGGAATCGGTATTGATTTTCTTGATTGCAATAAGTAATTTCCTCACGGGATATCAAGTATATTCTTTTGAATGTACTTATGGATTCCAAGTGTTCACTTATTGGTCAGGTCTTTGGATATGTCTTGTTTCTAACCGATTACTGTCTTTTGTTTGTAGTCCTAAGTGATATCATTTTTACCACTTAGGGATTTCCAAGTAGTGGAGGTGCGTTTGGTTCTAATGCTATATCAGCGGAATATTCGTCTTTCGTACTCCGCACCTCGGTCGTCGTTTTGTCGTCTTTTCGATCAAATTTGATGCCGACAAAGTCCGTATTTTTTTTGCCGACAACATGAAGCCTTTTTTCTATCTAAAATAAGGGGAGTTACAAGTTCAATGGGAAATACAAATGCAGCTTCTGATATTGCTAGAAAGAAAATGTTTCAATTGATGGCACATTATGGATTGCCTTGCATTCTATTCACCATCACTCTAAATGATTCAATCAATTTTAGGATCAGAGGGATGTCAAAATCCAAGGATGAAGTAGTTACTTCTGAGGATTTCCCAGATCTTTTTAAGTGAGAACAACCACCAATTGATGATTGTGATCTTTTTCAGTTTGTGACAGAGTGCTCATCTATAAGAACAACATATCCAGGTCTTTGTGCTATTGAATTTGAAAATATTTTGGAAATAACCATCAAGTTCATATTGGGATGGGATAACAAGGAAGGTAACATCGAAGATATGGGTTTATTTGGAGATTTAGAAGCATATAGTGTTGCAGTTGAAGAACAAGGACGTGGCACTCTGCGTGCACTTTTTGTTTTGTGGATAAATAAATGGAATGATCTGCTACAAGATTTGCATACAGAGGACAAGCAAGATGGGGCAATAGAGACCATGAAACACTATGCACAAAATATACTGACAACAAAATTGTTTCAGAACTTTTTATTCTATTCAGTGCAGGAATCCTGAGTGTTTGAGTTTGGTTTCAGAATCTTTTGAGAAATGCACAGAACAAGATTTAAGGAGCTTGAGACTTAAACATGGTCACACATCACTGGGTGACAAAGCAATTTTTAAATGTAGAGCCTGCTCTAAACTTTACACAAGTGAAGATTTGGCGCGTGAAAGCTTAGATTTCCTCAAAAGTATACCAACATCAAATGGAACTGGAGAACAATATTGCATGTATCACAAGTTTTGGAATGGTGTGAGTAAGCAATCTAAATGTCAGGTGACAATGGAAATGGCATTGCATAAAAAAACTGCTGCCCAAATTAAAAGTGGTCTTTTCCCACGCCTTGGATCAATGAAATACAAAAGAAACCTTCACATTGTGAATTTGCTCTGCAATTTGCATGCTTCAACACATGCAAGCTCATGTCACAAGAAGGACAAAAATGGTGAATGTAGGTTCAGGTTCCCTCTTCCTTCTTGTGATGAAACAAAGATACATTTTGAAGATGAAGAATTAACATCTTTTGATTGGACAGGCAAATGCACCAAGAAACAATTGTTTGTCTGGGAAAATGAGAGAACACATCAGGATTGTTTTGCCAATTCAAACAATAGTATTGTAAGTTCTATTTTTCAATGCAACAACAATGTTATTTGGGGGGTGGATGGTGCAGGGATTTATTACCTTACATGTTATGCCTCAAAAAGTACACAATTGGATGATAAAGAAAAGATCAGTGCAGTTGCAGAAAAAGTAGTCAAACAACTTGGTGAACAACAGAGACAAGAAAATGAAAATGTCACAATGAATGATGAAGAACACGATGAACCAAACACAGTAAACCACAGAAATGACTCTACAGCACAACTAAATGAAACAAATGAAGAGGATGATCTGATCAGGGAAAAGGTTGGAATAAGAGCTATTCTAAATGCATTGTTCAAAGTGACACAAGATAACATCACCTCAGCACCAATGGCTACCTACCTGACAAGAAACCATACAAGATTTAGGTTCTCAGAAGAGTTTTCAACATTGGTGTTGAGCAATTGTATTGAGAATGATCATGTTATTGATGGTGTTCTAAAACTGAAAGAAGCCAATGAAAGTGATGATGAGGAAGACTTGCCAGTTTATTTATCAAAAGTTGCAAATTATGTTTGCAGACCAACAAAACTAGAGGGTGTGTGTCTTTATGATTTTGCATCAAAGTATTATACAAAAATGAAAAGAAGTAGAACAACAATGAACTTTACGGATAACCATCCCTCAAGAAACCATTCATTTTGTGATGAATACAAAAAACCTAAACTTCCAGGTATCTGTCACTATGATTTGAAAACGACATCAAACTTTAGGAACAAACAAATTAGGGATTTTGTCCCACAGCATGAAAATGAAGAACACCAGGAAATTGCTTTAGCAATGGAAGATTATGCTAAGAGAGCAAGTGTGTTATTTTCTCCATTCAGAAAGCTTTCTGACCTCCAATTGAATTCCAAATATCTTCCCTATTTTCAATCTTTTTTAGCAAATGGTTTGCTAAAACAAGAGCATCAGAATATTTTGAAAAATATTCAAAGGACACATAACAGCCTGATGGGTGGACGTGCAAAAGATGCACTAGAGAGAGTGACCTTACCACCAGATACTAGGTGGACACATGATGAATCAAATGCAGAAGACAACAACAGAAATAATATCAATATCTTGGATGAATTGGATCTTTTTGGGGACACAGTTTTAGGATTGGATGATGACAACTGTTTTAGAACGAGTCATAATCTATTTTCCTTCAAGACATCAGTCATTACTAAGGCAGGAAGCAATCATTGTGGACACAATTTGATTAAGGCACCAAATATTGACCAAACAAAAACAATATTTTGTTCATCTTCTAGAGTATCATTGATGGAAGATGGTGAAGATACAGATATGGGCAGGGATTGGCGTGAACTTGACATCACAAACATGATTAAAGTGATGGTAACACACCATACTGTTGTTACAAATGAAGAGATCACAAACTTATCTGCCACGGGTACTTGTGAAAACATGATTGCATATGGTAAAGAGATATTCAATGGTGACAAACATCAAGTGATAGCATTTTTATACATTGTCTCTGGATTTGTACTGAGAGTTTATGAAAAACAAAAGAAAAACGGAATACAAAAAACAAGAAACACAAGGAGAAGATTATCTGGTGAATTGGGAAGACTTACACCATTCAATGAATTTGGTGAAGAGGAAGAGAACGATGATTTTGACTCATCTATTTCAAGGCGTGACAAGATCAACTTCAGTACAACAGTTCAGATGTTGAGAGAAATACACGAACATAGACAACAATCCATAGCATTTCTATCAGGTGCAGGTGGTACAGGGAAAAGTCGTGTGATCAGAGCAATTCTGTCTTATTGCAAGGAATTCTGTGAAAATTTGAACATCAAGTTTACAAGGCAAACAATTGTTGTTACAGCTTCAACTGGATGTGCAGCAGTGTCAATTCATGGTAGCACTCTTCATAGTGCTTGCCACATTCCAGTGAAAGAGAACGATTCATCACTTGAAAAATTAAGTGAATTCAAAGAAGATTGGATTGACACAGAAATGATCATTATTGATGAAATATCCTTTGCAAATTGTTCATTGTTAAACAGGCTGCATAAAACATTAAATGAATTGAAAGATGCTCCAAGATCAAATACATTGTACGGTGGTATCAATGTACTCTTTGCTGGAGATTTCAATCAGCTACCACCCATAAATGGAACCAAAATATATGATGAGCAACATACAACAATTTTCAGAGATGCTGTCAACGTGATGCTGGAATTAAAAACAAACCACAGGTTTCAGGAAGATGCATCATATGGAAAATTGTTAGAAGGAATTTTTAAAATTGGGCTTGGTGAAGAAGATGCTAAGCTTATCAACTCAAGGAAAGTGATTGAGAGTGATTCTTTACCAATGGCAATATCTTATGCGGTAGCAAGAAACAAAGACAGGTGTGCAATCAATGATGAAATTTTGGCCCTTCATTTACAACAAACCCATTCCAAGAACATTCAAGACCCTATTCCCTTGCACACCATATGCATTCGCGCATCCAATGTTGAATACAAATATGACAAAAGCAGAAAAGATTACAAGGCCTTTCCAGATAAAGGAGATATATTTTACAGTTGTTGCTCTGATGCAGATGTTACAGAAAGAAGAGAAAGTACACATGTTGATCCATTTCTAAAGCTATATATTGGTTGTCCCATCATGATAACAAACAATATATCTGTTGAAGAATCTATAGCTAATTATACAATGTGTGAATTTAAAGGTTTGACATTGAAACAAGAGATGAACAGGTTTGGAGCACTTGAGAGTGTTGTGATCAATGGCTATTATGTCAATTGCATTGATGCTGATAAAATTGAATCTATACAAGTTATTCTTACAGATACCAATACTCCAGAAGAACAACCCATATACAACCTCAAATTGCCAGAAAAAGATATTTATGCCTTGTGCAAGTATCCTTCTCTGTTTAGTGAGTACATCAGTCACAAATCATCAAGACAGAATTTGGGCGTCAAACTGAAACAATTCCCTCTCAACATTTCCCATGCTAGAACTGTGCAAAAATTACAAGGGCGTCCCATAGACAATATTTTGGTTTCAAGTTGGAACTATAGGATGCAACATTGGATATATGTTGTTTTATCAAGATGTAAAACATTGAATGGATTGTACTTGAGGGATGAGATAGATCATACCAAAGTCAAGGGAATGTGTAAAGAAATTAAAAATTTCTATGATGAATTCCAGAAAGAAAAACAACCACCATCAGTGTTGATTGAAAAGGTTACCAATAGTTTCTAACAATAGTAAATGCTGCCCGTCCACGACCAAAATATAACTCAGTCATCAATCCTAAACTCACCAGATTTGAAGACAGTGCAAATCTTGCCAGTCCCCGACCAAAATATAACTCAATCATCAACCAAAAAACTCACCAGATTTAAAGACAGTGCAAATCTTGTCAATCCCCGACCAAAATATAACTCAATCATCAACCCAAAAACTCACCAGATTTGAAGACAGTGCAAATCTTGCCAGTCCCCAACCAAAATATAACTCAATCATCAACCCAAAAACAGATTTGAAGACAGTGCAAATCTTGCCAATCCCCGACCAAAATATAACTCAGTCATCAACCAAAAAACTCACCAGATTTGAAGACAGTGCAAAACTCGCCAGATTTGAAGACAGAGCAAATCTTGGCAATCCCCGACCAAAATATAACTCAGTCATCAACCAAAAAACTCACCAGATTTGAAGACAGTGCAAATCTCGCCAATCCCCGACCAAAATATAACTCAGTCATCAATCCAAAAACTCACCAGATTTGAAGACAGTGCAAATCTTGTCAATCCCCAACCTAAAAATAACTCAATCCTCACCAGATTTGAAGACAGTGCAAATCCTGCTACGATTGAATTCTATGATTAAATTCTAGGATTCAGTTGGATTCTACGATTGAATTCTATGATTGAATTCTATAATACAATTGAACTCTATAATTCAGTTGAGTAATTTCAATCGTGAGCATTGGAATACCACAGAATTCTACGATTCAATTGGTCGGGTTCTATGATTGAATTCTACGATTGAATTCTAGGATTCAGTTGAATTCTATGATTCAGTTGGTTGCAGAATTCTACAATTCAATTGGTCGGATTCTATGATTGAATTCTACGATTGAATTCACCAGATTTGAAGACAGTGCAAATTTTGCAATCCCCGACCAAAATATAACTCAGTCATCAACCAAAAAACTCACCAGATTTGAAGACAGTGCAAATCCTGCCAATCCCCGACCAAAATATAACTCAATCGCCAACCAAAAAACTCGCCAGATTTGAAGACAGTGCAAATCCTGCCAATCCCCAACCTAAAAATAACTCAATCCTCACCAGATTTGAAGACAGTGCAAATCCTGCTACGATTGAACTCTATGATTAAATTCTAGGATTCAGTTGGATTCTACGATTGAATTCTATGATTGAATTCTATAATATAATTGAACTCTATAATTCAGTTGAGTAATTTCAATCATGAGTGTTGGAATACCACAGAATTCTACGATTCAATTGGTCGGGTTCTATGATTGAATTCTACGATTGAATTCTAGGATTCAGTTGAATTCTATGATTCAGTTGGTTGCAGAATTCTATGATTCAATTGGTTGGATTCTATGATTGAATTCTACAATTGAATTCTACGATTCAGTTGAATTCTATGATTCAGTTGGTTGCAGAATTCTATGATTCAATTGGTTGGATTCTATGATTGAATTCTACGATTGAATTCTACGATTCAGTTGAATTCTATGATTCAGTTGGTTGGATTGTATGATTGAATTTTACAACTCTCTCATCGTCTGGCAAAGTTTACTTGCTCTAAGACAGATTTTAATAGTATGATTTTTATCTATATTCAGGTTAAATTGTATGGTTACGTGCAATCATAAAAATGAGAGTTTGCTACCATAAAAATGAACGTGCGCCACTAGATATTACTATTGCTTTTAGACAAAGCATCTCATTTCCGTTAATAATTGTTTGGCTAAGCTTTTTAGCGATTTTTAGTCGTAGCGTTTGTACCAAGGCTACTTGTTAAAAACAGATTTTTTAAATATTTCTACGTTCCCCCCCCCCCCCCCCCCCAGTACACTCCGTCTAGAAGGTTACATTGTCAAATCTTAGGGTTAGTGTTTAACGTTCAACTAACAACTCCACCAATTCAGTTTTGTTCTTTAAGGTGTTCGTGTGTTTCACTTGGTATCACGTCCTTGAAACACACTGATTTCAACAGTGACTCTGATTAGTGCTTTGCAGGGGGCCCCCTGTGGAGTTGTTGTGTACGTAGTTTCCTTACATATTTGTAGTATTCTATGATTCCATTCTATGATTCCATTCTATGATTCCATTCTATGATTCCATTCTATGATCGCATTCTATGATTCCATTCAATGATTCAATTCCACGTTTGAAATCTATGAATCAAATCAATGATTCTAGTGGATGATTCAACTCAATGATTCAATTCTATAATTCAATTCTGCAATTCAAATGAATGATTATAATCTATGATTCAAGTCTAAAATTCAAGTCTAATATTCTTATCTATGATTCAATTTTATGATTCAAGTCTAAGATTTAATTCTATGATCTGTGATCCAATTATAAAATTCTAGTCTATGATTCATTTGTATAATTCAATCCTATGATTCCATTCTATTATTCTATCCTATGATTCAAAACTATGAATTGAATGAATGATTCTAGTCTGTGATTCAAAATTAATATACAGTTCTATGGTTCAACAACAAGCCAGAGATTGAATTCTGTGATTCAATCCTATGATTCAACTCTAACATTTTATTCTACGATTCAATACTATGATTTAATTCTATGATTCAATTATATGATTCAATTATATGATTCAATTCTACTAATCTAGTCTGTGATTCAATACAATGATTCAATTCTACAATTCAATCCCATGATTCCATTCTATTATTCCATTCTATGATTCCATTCTATGATTCAAATCAATGATTCTAGTATGATTTAATTCTATGATTCAAGACTATGACTCAAGTCTAAGATTAAACTCTATGCTTCAATGCAGTACTTTAAGTCTATGCTTCAGTTCCATGATTCAATTCAATTTAATGATTTAAGTCTATGATGCAAGCTTATGATTCCATTCTCTGACTCAAACCGAGAATTCATTTCTATGATTAATTTCTATGATTCCATTCTATTACTCATCATTCTATGATTCAATTCTATGATTCAATTCTATGACTCAATGCTTTGACGCACTTCCATGATTCAATTCCATGATTCAATTCTATGACTCAAGTCTTTGATTCAAGGCTACGATTCCAGTCCATGACTCAAATCTACAATTCAATTCTGTTACTCCATTCCATGATTGAAGTCCATGATTCAATTTTATGATTCAATTTTATGATTCAAGTATATAATTCAAGTATACAATTCAATTCTTTGACTCCAGTCAATGATTCAATTCAATGATTTAAGTCTATGATTCCAGTTTATGATTCCATTGTCTGACTCAAACCTACAATTCATTTCTATGATTAATTTCTATGATTCCATTCTATTACTCATCATTCTATGATTCAACTCTATGACTCAATGCTTTGACTCACTTCCCTGATTCAATTCTATGATTCAATTCTATGATTCAATTCTATGATTCAATTCTATGATTCAATTCTTTGACTCAAGTCTATGATTCTTGTCTATGATTCATTTCTATGATTCAAGAGTAAGATTCAATTCTATGATTCACTTCCATGATTTGAGTCTATGATTCTAGTCCATGACTCAAATCTACAATTCTATGACTCAATTCCATGATTCAACTCATTTAATCTTTAGTTTTTCAGATACTAAATTAACTAATCATTCAATTGCACCACACTTGGGGGAGGGGGGGGGGGGGGGGGGGGGGGGGACGCGATTCAACCATCGCGTCGTCGTCGTCGTCGTCGTCGTCGTTGTCGTTAAGCTCCAAATCGCGTGTTGGTTCCTGTTCCACCCTTCTTGTTGCTTGCATCCGTTTAATTTATTCAATCTTCCCATCATCCAGGGCTGTTATCTCCAGCATCTCGTCTGGAGTCAATATTTCGCACCTCGGTTTGTCGCCGTACCCGACAACAGGGAAAAATTCGAATGTAGTCTGACTCATTCATGTACAAATTGTACCAAATCTAAAAAGTCCGATTGTATTTTTCACCAACTCTCTCATCTGGCAAAGATGACGACGAGGACTAACTTCATCTAAGACAGATTTTGACTCAATCGGGGTCGTATCGGTCAGTCACGAGGAATATTGTTGTCGTATGCCTCTAGAAAAAGGTACTAAAATAAGGTTTATGTATTGGTTAAAAACTAAGATTGTAAGCTAGCTTTGTCAAATACTCCAAGGAGCCGTTGAGAAAGCTTGTAACAGTAAAAAGGCGTTGAATGGAAATTCAACGTACATTGCACATAGAGAATTTGGATATGTTCTTCATCCAGTCTTCAATATTGAAGACCGGCTTGCGTGGCATTGTATTTCAGATTTTCTCGAATCGTGGGTAATTGCAATCGTGAGCGTTGGAATACCACACTCTTCTCCTTCTCGTAAAAGTTCGATTGGTGGCACAGAATTTTTGTTAGTCGTGTGCGACCAGTATTGCTTAGATAAGAAATTTTTAATTGGTGTGATACGGTTTCAGGTTTCGAATGTTCATACGTTGGATCACGTGATTTCGTAAGAGAAAGGAAACTGTACTGTTGGTGTGAATTTGCTGAATGGTGTAGGGGCCTTTGCTTCTTGCGTCAAAAGCTCCAGGAATTTGCTTTTCATTTTTCACCATAATTTGGTCTCCTACACAGTAATCATGAATCTTCCTGTGGCTGTTCTCTTTCATAGCATTCTTGTCAATTTGTGCTTGTCTTTTGTTTCTGACCATGGCCAAATCGGTGATTACAGGAATTGGTAGGAACATGTCGCGATGGAAGACAAGGGCTCCGGGTGTCATTCCAAACGTTTTGTTGATGGTTGATCTAACTGCAAACTGGGCGGAAGCAATCACGCTGTCAATGATGTCGGTGGCTTCCTGGAGGGTCTGTGGAGGATTGGTATTGAGTTCTGTTCTCATTGCAGACTTCATGGTGTCGTGGACTCGTTCAAGTACGGCGTTGGATTGTGGGTTTTGAACTGAGCAGACCTTGGCTTTGATTCCTAGGTTGGCAAGGTGGAGTTGGAAGTCATTGCTCATGAAGTTGGTTCCTTGGTCTATGATACAATTTACTGGTTTGGGATATCTGGAGAGCCAGCCATTGTTGAGAGCGTGGACTGCCATGAGGCCGGTTGGGTTTACTTGTGGGGCTCGAATGATTTCAAGGAGGTTGGTGTACATGTCCATGATGGTAAAGCCGTTGAAGGAGACTGTTCCATGCCCAGGGATTTTGATTTTCCAGGGGCCTACTCCGTCTATTGCAATGGTGTCCCACGGAACGTATTGGTGTTCTTTGGTAGCAAGTTGTCCATGGCTTTGGTGGCTATTCTTGTACCGTTGGCACGTGTCACAAGTTTTGCAGAAGGAGTTGATTTGGTCCTTCAAGTTTGCGGCGTATACGAATTGGTTGATGGTTCGATACAATCTTTCTGCGCCGGCATGGCCAAGCACGTGGTGGTAGTATTTGATTGTGGCTTGCACTCGGTTTGGAGGGAGAACAATTTTCTGTCGGCCGTTGGAGTATACAATTTTCAAGTCGATTCCGTTGAAGTTTTCAGTTGTGTACCAAGGATTGGTAGAGATATCTACATTGGCTGCTTGGTCTTGGGCGAGTTGGTCGAAGGCTAAGGGGTACATGGGAATGTCTTCTGGGTAGTTAAGAAACAATTCGGAAAGAGAGAGAAGATCAGAGTCCGTTGAGTCAGTTTCAAGGTCCGAGTCGGCATCCATTGGATCGGGAGCGAGAGGGGAGGACCGAAGAACTCCTTCTTCTTCTCGGGAGTGTCTTGCTGGAGCGGGAGCCTTGAGAGGGCATCAGCAATGACATTGTCTTTGCCTTTGATGTACTTGAATACTGGGGAAAATTCTTCAAGGAGCATGCGCCAAGTCATAATTCGATGGCTTCTGAGGTTTTGTCGGGTGAGATTGATGTGGTCTGTCCATACTATGATTTCAGCACCCCAAAGAATGTTTCGAAATTCTTTGAAGACTTCTACAATACAGAACATCTCTTTATCGACTGTTGGGTATTTCCTTTGAGCCGAATTGAGTTTTCTGGAGAAGCAAAGGATGATTTTGCCATCTTGGAGGATGACAGCTCCGAGTTGGTAGTCAGAAGCATCAGTATAGACATGGAAGGGCTTGTTTGGATCAGGAAAGGCAAGAAGGATATCGTTGGCAATGAGGGACTTGGCTTTGTTGAAAGCTACAATGAGTTCTGGAGTTGGAGAGATTTTGCCTTTGGCTCTTCCAGAGAGGTCGGTAAGGGGTGCAAGGACTTCAGCGCGTTTGGGATAGAAGTTCCGATAGAAGTTAATCATCCCAACAAAGGATCGAAGTTGGGTTGTTGTTGTTGAGGGAAACGCAAGTTTCAGGATAGGAGAAATCTTGTTTAGATTTGGTCTAATACCATCACGAGAGATAATGTGGCCAAGCCAGGGTGCTTGCGATTGAAACCAGTGGCATTTGGAGGGCTTGACCGAGAAGTTGTGGGACTTCAGTAGGGACAGGACAGAAGAGACTGATTTACAATGGGATTCGAGCGTATCTGAGAAGATACCAATGTCATCGATGTATACTTCAATGTCCTTCAAGTGTAGGAGCATTTGTTCCATACAGCCTTGGGCCCAACTTGGAGAGTTGAGGAAGCCCATTGGCAATCAAAGCAATCAAAACTTTCCAAATGGAGTAACAAGGACGCAAAGCCAGGTGGAGGCCTCATCAAGTTTGAAGGTGTGGAACTGCATGCTGACATCAATAAGGGTGACATATTTGAAGCCTCTTCTTCTGTGGAAGATATCTTGGAGCTTTGGAAGCGGGTAGTGAAGTTTCTTGGTGACTTTATTGAGTTCTCTGAAGTCACTGATAAGTCGACAAGAGCCATCTGTTTTTGGCACTACAAATGTTGGCATTCCCCATTCAGTTGCATAGCATCGTTCGAGGATACCAAGTTTCACTTGTCGATCGATTTCTTTCTTCACTGCTTCTTGTTGGTGCAGTGGAATAGAATAGGGTTGTTTCACATGATACGGAGTTGTACCTTCTTGGAGATCAATGTGGAAGGTTTGATTAGGGAAAATGCCTAATTCCTTGTCATTCAAGCCTTCGAAAAGTTCTTCATTCTGGAGGAGTATTGGTAACAAGGCTTGTTTCTCATGGTGAGACAGATGGTTTTGTTCGGTGACTAGCTTGTGGAGGCCAGTTTTCTCATACTTGGTGGTTCCATCCACATACAATTGTTGGATAGACTGGTTGGAGTAACTTTCTGCAATGGCATGTGGTTCTGCAGACATGACCTTGTGGAGCAAGAACTTGTTGTCAAAGTAGTTTCGAGGGTGGAAGTCCATGGTCTTCTCATACCATTTGATGGTGCAAGTTTCGAAGTCCATCTTCGTTCCGAGGTCTCTCATGGTCTTCCTTCCAATGAGGAGATGGTAGTAGATGTTCTGAGAGACTACAAAGCATTTGATTTGTAGGACTTTCATCGAGTAGGATAGTTCTGGAAATATGGTGTTCTCCAAGGTTACATAGTGGTTGCAAGTGGTTTTGCCATTTGTTGTTTGCATTTGGATTGGTTGGTCTAAGAGATACTTCTTGATTCCAGAGGGAAGTGCTGATTCCACTATGAGGTTGTCGGTTGATCCAGAATTGAAGAGGGTTTTCAAGTAGTACTTTCCAAGGGATCCATTGATTGAGTTGCAGACACTTACTGTGGTTGGAGCAAGGTCGACATCTGTGCTGCTGGGAGCAACCGCTTGCTTGTTGTTGCCGGAATCGGTCTTTTCAGAGGGAAATCTTTGAAGATCCGCGTTGTAATATTCTTCGTCGATATCCATATCTACATGGAAGAGATCCGGCCAAGGAGTTGCAGGTATGGTAGTTTCTTCTGGTTCATTGATGAAGACACACATGTGTTGTTCTGGTTCATGGTAGTTACTGCCGTGTGAAGAGGAGGTAGTGGATCGATTGCTGTTGTTGGAATTGCTGCGATCATTCACATGCGAGTCGGTGTTGTCTCTGTTGTTATTGGACTGATTGGAGTTTGCGCCATACTTGTTGGTGTAGCATTGACCCCAAGTGTGATTGGTGCCAGGATGGATAGGACATGGTGAGTCATTGGAGATCCTAGTCGGCCCTTTGTTGTTGCCTTGGTTGTTGCGTTGGTTATTGTTGTTGTTGGTTTGAAAGGTATCAATATGCACAAAACCAAAAGAAGACATCATCAGATAACCCATCTCAAAACACCAACAACAGCAACAACAATGCCAACAACAACCGTAACAACCGTAATGGAAGCAACAATCGCAACAATCGAAATAATCGCAACAACCGCAATTGGAATAACAACAACAACAACAATAATCAACGCAACAACAACAACAATAACAATAATCAACGCAACAACAACCAAAACAACAACAAAGGGCCGACTAGGATCTCCAATGACTCACCATGCCCTATCCATCCTGGTACCAACCACACTTGGGGCCAATGCTACACTAACAAGTATGGCACCAACTCCAATCAGTCCAGCAACAGAGAGAATACCGACTCACATGTGAATGATCGCAGCAATTCCAACAACAGCAATTGATCCACTACCTCCTCTTCACATGGCAGTAACTACCATGAACCAGAACAACACATGTGTGTCTTCATCAATGAACCAGAAGAAACTACCATCCCTGCAACTCCTTGGCCGGATCTCTTCCATGTAGACATGGATATTGATGAAGAATATTACAACTCAGATCTTCAAAGATTTTCTTCTGAAAACACCAATTCCGACAACAACAGGCAAGATGTTGCTCCTAGCAACGCCAATGTTGACATCGACCTTGCTCCAACCACAGTAAGTGTCTGCAACTCCATCAACGGATCCCTTGGCAAGTACTACTTGAAAACCCTCTTCGATTCTGGATCAACCGACAACCTCATAGTGGAATCAGCAATTCCCTCTGGAATCAAGAAACACCTTCTAGACCAACCAATCCAAATGCAGACAACAAACGGCAAAACCACTTGCAACCATTACGTAACCTTGGAGAACACCGTATTTCCAGAACTATCCTACTCGATGAAAGTCCTACAAATCAAGTGCTTTGTAGTCTCTCAGAATATCAACTACCACCTCCTTATTGGAAGGAAGACAATGCGAGACCTTGGAATGAAGATGGACTTCGAGACTTGCACCATTGAATGGTATGAGAAGACGATGAACTTCCACCCAAGGAATTACTTCGACAACAAGTCCCTGCTCCACAAGGTCATGTCTGCAGAACCACATGCCATTGCAGAAAGTTACTCCAACCAATCTATCCAACAATCGTATGTGAATGGAACCACCAAGTATGAGAAAACTGACCTCCACAAGTTAGTCACTGAACAAAACCATCTGTCTCACCATGAGAAACAAGCCTTGTTACCAATACTCCTCCAGAATGAAGAACTTTTCGAAGGCTTGAATGACAAGGAATTAGGCATTTTCCCTAATCAAACGTTCCACATTGATCTCCAGCAAGGCACAACTCCATATCATGTGAAACAACCCTATTCCATTCCACTGCACCAACAAGAAGCAGTGAAGAAAGAAATCGATCAACAAGTGAAACTTGGTATCCTAGAAAGATGCTACACCACAGAATGGGGAATGCCAACATTTGTAGTCCCAAAAACAGATGGCTCCTGTAGACTCATCAGTGACTTTCGTGAACTAAACAAGGTCACCAAGAAACTTCACTACCCGCTTCCAAAGCTCCAAGATATCTTCCACAGAAGAAGAGGCTTCAAATATGTCACCCTTATTGATGTTAGCATGCAGTTCCACACCTTCAAACTTGATGAGGCCTCCACCTGGCTTTGCGTCCTTGTTACTCCATTTGGAAAGTTTTGATTGCTTTGATTGCCAATGGGCTTCCTCAACTCTCCAAGTTGGGCCCAAGGCTGTATGGAACAAATGCTCCTACACTTGAAGGACATTGAAGTATACATCGATGACATTGATATCTTCTCAGATACGCTCGAATCCCATTGTAAATCAGTCTCTTCTGTCCTGTCCCTACTGAAGTCCCACAACTTCTCGGTCAAGCCCTCCAAATGCCACTGGTTTCAATCGCAAGCACCCTGGCTTGGCCACATTATCTCTCGCGATGGTATTAGACCAAATCTAAACAAGATTTCTCCTATCCTGAAACTTGCTTTTCCCTCAACAACAACAACCCAACTTCGATCCTTCGTTGAAATGATTAACTTCTATCGGAACTTCTATCCCAAACGCGCTGAAGTCCTTGCACCCCTTACCGACCTCTCTGGAAGAGCCAAAGGCAAAATCTCTCCAACTCCGGAACTTCTTGAAGCCTTCAACAAAGCCAAATCACTCATTGCCAATGATATCCTCCTTGCCTTTCCTGATCCAAACAAGCCCTTCCATGTCTATACTGATGCTTCTGACTACCAACTCGGAGCTGTCATCCTCCAAGATGGCAAAATCATCCTTTGCTTCTCAAGAAAACTCAACACCGCTCAACGGAAATACCCCAACAGTCGATAAAGAGATTCTGTATTGTAGAAGTCTTCAAAGAATTTCGAAACATTCTTTGGGGTGCTGAAATCATAGTATGGACGGACCACATCAACTTAACCCGCCAAAATCTTACAAGCCACAGAATTATGACTTGGAGAATGCTCCTTGAAGAATTTTCCCCAGTATTCAAATACATCAAGGGCAAAGACAATGTCATTGCTCATGCCCTCTCAAGGCTCCCTCTCCAGCAAGGCACTCCGGAGAAGAAGAAGGAGTTCTTTGGTCCAACTCCCGCTCCCGATCCAACAGATGACGACTCGGACCTTGAAACTGCAATTGACTGTGACTCAACGGACTCTGATCTTCTCTCTCTTTCCGAATTGTTTCTTAACTACCCAGAAGACATTCCCATGTACCCCTTAGCCTTCGACCAACTCGCCCAAGACCAAGCAGCCAATGTAGATATCTCTACCAATCCTTGGTACACAACTGAAAACTTCAACGGAATCGACTTGAAAATTGTATACTCCAACGGCCGACAGAAAATTGTTCTCCCTCCAAACCGAGTGCAAGCCACAATCAAATACTACCACCACGTGCTTGGCCATGCCGGCGCAGAAAGATTGTATCGAACCATCAACCAATTCGTATACGCCGCAAACTTGAAGGACCAAATCAACTCCTTCTGCAAAACTTGTGACACGTGCCAACGGTACAAGAATAGCCACCAAAGCCACGGACAACTCGCTACCAAAGAACACCAATATGTTCCTTGGGACACCATTGCAATAGACGGAGTAGGCCCCTGGAAAATCAAGATCCCTGGCCACGGAACCGTCTCCTTCAATGGCTTTACCATCATGGACATGTGCACCAACCTCCTTGAAATCATTCGAGCCCCACAAGTAAATCCAACCAGCCTCATGGCAGTCCATGCCCTTGACAATGGCTGACTCTCCAGATATCCCAAACCAGTAAATTGTATCATAGACCAAGGAACCAACTTCATGAGCAATGACTTCCAACTCCACCTTGCCAACCTAGGAATCAAGGCCAAGGTCTGCTCAGTTCGGAACCCACAATCCAATGCCGTACTTGAAAGAGTCCATGATACAATGAAGTCTGCAATGAGAACAGAACTCAATACCAATCCTCCACAGACTCTTCAGGAAGCCACTGACATCATCGACAGCGTCTTTGCATTGGCTCAGTTTGCAGTTAGATCAACCATCAACAAGACCTTTGGAATGACACCCGGAGCCCTTGTATTCCACAGAGACATGTTCCTACCAATTCCTGTAATCACCGATTTGGCCATGGTCAGAAACAAAAGACAAGCGCAAATTGACAAGAATGCTATGAAAGAGAACAGCCACAGGAAGATTCATGATTACTGTGTAGGAGACCAAATTATGGTGAAAAATGAAAAGCAAATTCCTGGAGCTTTTGATGCAAGAAGTAAAGGCCCGTATACTATCCAGCAAATCCACACCAATAGTACAGTTTCCTTTCTCTTAAGAAATCACGTTATCCAACGTATGAACATTCGAAATCTGAAACCATATCACACCAATTAAAATTTTCTTATCTAAGGAATACTGGTCGCACACGACTAACAAAATTCTGTGCCACCAACCAAGTCTGTACGAGAAGGAGAAGAGTGTGGTATTCCAAACGGTCACAATTGAAATTACCCACGATTCAAGAAAATCTGAAAAGCAAGCCGGTCTTCAATATTGAAGACTGTATCCATGAAGAACATATCCAAATTCTCTATGTACGATGTACGTTGAATTCTGATTCAACGCCTGTTTACTGTTACAAGCTCCCAACTGCTCCTCAGAGTAGTTGACAGGGGAGCTAGCTCACAATCTTAGTTTTTAACCAATGCATAAACCTTATTTTAGTACCTTTTTCTAGAGGCATACGACAATTCTTACAAAGGTTAAATCTTGTGGTTACGTGCAACCATAACAATGAGAGTTCGCTACCATAAAAAGGAACGCGCGCCACTAAATATTACTATTGCTTTTAGATGAAGCATCTCATTTCCGTAAATAATTATTTCAATTCTGTTTTAAAAGTTTTTAGTTGTAGCGTTTGTACCAAGGCTATGTAACAATAATCCTCGTGACTGAACGATCGAGTTGGGATTCCAAGTTGAAGGGGATTCTAATGACCATAAGAAGATTCCCAAATGACCGGAAGAAAATCATATTTCCGGAGGAAGAGGGAATTATGACTCTTCCAGAAGATCAATTCACATCTTACATACCAATTGGATAATTTTATAATTTTATATTCTTCATTCTAAAAACGTACGAGTTTAAGTGTTAATCCGAGCAGTCAATTTGAGACAGCTTTTTTTTCGACCCCCTTGTACACCCATAGATTTGGGTCCTGTTAGTCTTATTGATCTTACTCTCCATCTGGAACTTCTCGACCAAAGTAATCACCGCGCCAGAATTGGCAAGAGCAAGAGCTTTCCATAGATACCCAATTTGCAGGGGTTGCGCGCGCCGGAACCCCTTCGGACTTTATGATTCTTCTGGTCAAGAAAATCACGAAAAGTTGAAAAAACTCCATTAACACACCCATCACAATACCAAGTTGTCTCAACCCAACCATTCCTTAACCATACCACCTCAGCCGCTCGCTACTCAGGGTTACCTTCCTTATACCAAGATCAACAAGACCTGCAAGTTTCGGATCGATTGGACGCGTCCTACAGGAGAAAAGAGCTTTAACAACAGCAACAACGAGTCGTCGCTGAAGGGGGAAAAACTGCGAAAACTCCCAAAATCCTCCCATAGCAGCAACAAGGATCCCTCTGCTCGCGCCAACAACAAGCAAGCCCCACTACAGGGTAAATCGATACTTATCAAGTACAAGAAGACCCCCAAGTTGGGGCTCAATCCGACCTGTCGTTTTGAAAAAAACAGCCACAGCCACAGTGACACCCCCTAGGGCAAGATTTTGAGGTCAAAAAATCTCCCCATAGCAGCAACAAGGATCCCTCTGCTCGCGCCAACAACAAGCAAGCCCCACTACAGGGTAAATCGATACTTATCAATTACAAGATGCCCCCCAAGTTGCAGATTGATCCTCCTGGTCGTTTTGAAAAAAACAAGAACTCCAGCAACAACACCCCCTCCCAGGGCAAAAAGTCTTCCCCTACAACACATACAGTTGGTGCTGTGGCAAATGGCGCTGCCCTTCCCCCTTGCATGTTAACAAATAACGCGGCTGTTATTCTAAACCATTCGCACACTGGTACTATCACTACAGCAACTGCTATGTTAATTGCGGGATTTACACAGGAGGAGAGCAAGAATCGGTCCCTACAGAAGAGAGTATTGCGGAAGAAGGCAAAACTTTTGGAAGGACAACAAAACAAGAAGGCTGCACCCCCTCCCGCCCCCCCCCCCCCCCCCCCCCCTCCCCTCCCGCCGCCTGCTGTTGTTGTTGTTGCTGGATCAAATGGTAGCAGCGTTTCGCCTGTAACTTATCCAAGTGGACTGTTGGACTCCCCCCTCCAAAAAAAACAATGAATGACAACAACAACAACAACAACAACAACAACAACAACAAAAGAGCCCATACGGCCTCAAGCAACACCAATGGAAGCACATCGTCGACGACGACGACGACAACGACAACGACGACGACGGCAACGGCGACGGCAACAGGAGCAGCGCCAGCAGCAAGCACAACAGCGTCTACAGCAGCGTTTTTGGAAAAGGAACCCCCCCCCCCCCCCCCACCCCACCTTGCAAAAGGAAGAAACTAACTCCAACTCCATTGTCTTTGAAAAAAACAAGAAGGACTCCCCACCAAGCCCTATGTTCTAAAGCAAATGAGCAAGCTATCAGGATTCAATTTAATCATGCCTGGAGGGTAGCAGAGGAAAAGTTGGAGCAGCAGCAGTTGGTGGAGCTCCCCAAGGGAGTAGAACGGGTGTCATCAACGGTTATCTGTGACGAGGTAAATACGACGTACGGTACGAACATCAACCCAGTCACATTGCGGAATCGTCTTCGTCAAGGACTCAAGGGTCCACCACGGAGGGGCCGGCGGCCAGTACTTCCAGACGCGGTGGAGGATGCTCTTGGCAAAGCAATTGAAACTTATGTTACATTGACGGCGGCTTGGATGAAGGACAAACCAAATTGTCAGATGGACATTCACAAGCTGACGGCATGCATCACTACCGGTTTTATTCCAGCACCGCTTACCGACTCTGTTTCTTTATTCAAGCGCTTGGAACCTAAGTTTGCAAATGCGGTGGAAGTGTCAAACCAGAATTCGCAGATGGAGGAACGCCGGGCAACGTAAGCAACAAGTAAAAATATTAACCAATGGTTTACAACTCTAAAAACTTTCTTTCTTGATATGGGCTTTGCCCGCTTGCCAACGGACGAGGAGGTTGCTGGGGGACACGAAGGAGAGCTCTATTTCCCACCTGAACAACTTCGAAGGATAATCAATGTGGATGAAACGGGCCTGTCACTCGGTACAACCACAAGTAAGTCCGGCGGTCAACCCGTGACACACTACGGACCAAGCAACAAACATCTTCCTGTTGGTGCAAACCGGGCTAACAAGAGTAGTCACCGCATAACTCTTATCTGTGG
Source organism: Pseudo-nitzschia multiseries (assembly GCA_037355745.1). NCBI lineage: Eukaryota > Bacillariophyta > Bacillariophyceae > Bacillariales > Bacillariaceae > Pseudo-nitzschia > Pseudo-nitzschia multiseries. Next base: position 15,308,133 of record CM074787.1, on the reverse strand, counting down.
GAGTTGCGCTTCGGGTGATCCCATCCCCCCGCATTTTCAGTTAAAAAGTATGGCTAAAGATGATGCAAACAAGAGGATTCAATATTCGTTTTTGGAAGAGCTTGAACACAATTTGGTAACCGGAACATGGGGCTTCACGGAACCCACAGAGCGGTGGAGTACTGTGAATTGTAATGCCAGTGCTGGAATGGATGGTACGGAGTTTACAAAGGTAGTGAAGGATGCATATATGCCGTTGTATCCAGACCTTGCCCCCATTCCTGGAAAGCGAGTAGTGATGCTGGTAGATTTGGGTCCGGGATGCGACGATGATGACCTACAGATTGTTACAGCAGCAGAAGGACTATACATACTCACCGGAGTTCCAAATACGACTCATATTTGGCAACCAACAGATATGAACTACGGACCATTTGAAACTTTTTTTCGCAAGAACAAGACAAAATTGAACAACTTGCGGCTTGCAAGAAAACTCACAATGCGATCAGACGATATTCCACGGCTTGTATTCGGAGGACGGGAGACACCAACTTGCACGTTGACAAGCGCATACTACAAGGCTTTTTCTGTCCAAAAATCGAAGGCTATCTGGCGCCACGTAGGCATCGTCCCTTTCACACACAAATTTCTAGAGGATCGCAATGTAGCTCGTGAGGTGACAACCTTACTGGATGGTTCTGTAGACCATACAGCGGATCCAATGACGGCAAAGTTGCTTGACCTCGAACTTCGCAACAGCAGCGCAGTAAACTATCTCACTGAGTATGGTTTGAAAGGTGAAGCATTTGCTGTAGTAAAAGCACCGCGAAACAACGGGAAAGACAAGATTGCATCTACAAAACCGGGTTTGAAGGAAAGAATATTGAAAATTGCAACGGCAAGGACGGCTGGACAGAAATTTCGAATCACGGGCGGGTTCGTCATGAACTCGTATGACATTTGGAAAGCAAAGGTGTTGAAGGAACGCTTGAACAAAATTGCCGTACTGAAGACTACAAAGGCGCGCGCCGCTCAGTTTGCAAAGAAGAAGGAAGCAGCTGAGGCCTTAGTTGCAAAGTGTGGGGGCGAATTTGCTAGGCTAGCATTGCAAGCATTGAAGGTAGTGTATGAATGGAAGCTGGGAAAGAAGGTTGGTGCTGGAATGAAAAAAGAACATGTTGTTGCTGCTCTAGTGAAAGCAAAGGATGATGCGCCGGTCGGCGTGGTCAAGTGGAGTGAGGAGCGCAATGGCGCTGAATTGGAGTGGCTGGAGAAAGAAGAGATCAAAATGAAAGAAACAGAATTGGGGAAGGCTATGGCAGAGAAATTATAGAAGTGTGTTCAAACAATTAAGGAAGTGACTCCAGAGATGCTGGAGATGGCAGCCCTGGATGATGGGAAGATTGAATACATTAAACGGATGCAAGCAACAAGGGTGGAACAGGAACCAACGCGCGATTTAAAGCTCAGAGCAGTGTAATGGGGCGTCGTCGTCGTCCTCGTTGATGACACGTTGTTTTGCCCTTCGACGCCGAAGCTGTTGGTTGAATCACGTCCCTCCCCACCCCCCAGTGTGGTGCAATTGAATTAGTTAATTTAGTATCTGTTATTTGTTTGTTATTCAGTACTGTTAAAGTAGTTGCAATTAGATGGATTAGGAAGGAAAGAAGTGAGGAGTTTCGAGTTTTTCTGCAATAGAGGTGCAAAAAAATCGTCTCGGAAATTTCGAACCGGTCCGAAATTGGTTCGAAATGAGTCATGAGACAAATTTAAATCATGAGTGTTAATTCAAGGTTTTGCTTACAGTACAAATTCCACGTGCACCTAAACTCGTACCGATAGTTGATACACTGTAATTACATGAAGACTATCCAAAACGAAAATAAAAATCACGATACCGTGTTGTACCACACGAAGAAGTCGCAGAGAAGAAACGGAACTAGATGAAATCAACCATTATCAAACAACGTCAAGACTATCCGATACGAAATACCATGATAACGATAAGAAGGGGCATTGGCCGGAGCAGGGGTAGTGGCAGCAGTGTGTTGCGCACCCAGTGGGTGATTTACTGTTTCCTTCTGCTGACGGCGATCGTCGCGCTCACCACGGAAGTCATAGGGGTGGGGGACTCCATATCAGGCGCCTTTGACTTGTACGCAATTGCTGATATTCATTCTCCGATCGCACAACAACAAGCTCCATCGTCGCAACAATCACCACCACCAGATCCTGTTGTTGTTGCTGCTGCTGTTGTAACACCCAAAACCCAGCAGCAGCAACAGCAGCAGCAGCAGCAGCAGCACCGCAACCACCACTGCGTCAACGCCGATTTTCACCCGCAGCACGAGGTGGGGGTCTGGACGATGCTGAACGACAACATGGCGTACGTGAAGGGCGCCGCAAAGCTCGGGGTCGGCGTCCGCGCCAAGACCGAGACCCCGCTGGACCTGGTGGTCATGGAACTGCAATCGAAACCGCTGAGCGAAGCGACGTGGACCAATATATTGGCACCGGTGGGCTTTATCCGGTGCACCGTCGAGAGCATCCCGGCCCCCCGATCGACGCGGGCCGATCTGAAAGAAAAATTTGCCGTCCTGCACGTCTGGGCGATGGAGGTCTACGAGACGGTCGTCTTTCTGGACGCGGACACGTACGCCCAGAACGGCATCGACGAGCTGATCCACATGGATCTGCAAGGCAAGGCATTGGGGGTCACCAAGGACATTCGCAACAAGAAATGGGTCGAGACCTTCAACAGCGGGGTGATGGTCCTCCATCCCTCCCTGAGTGAGCACGAGCGGTTGAAGGAGCTGCTGTACAGCGGGCTGGAATACGATTTCGTCATGTCGGACCAGGGATTCCTCAACGAGGTCTACAAGGACAACTGGCACGAGATTGGGTTTTTGAACAATGCCAACCTCGCGCTGTATCGGTTCCAGCGCGCCTTTTGGGACCAACACGACCTCAAGGACATCAACATCATCCACTACACGATGCAAAAACCGTGGAATTGCGGGATCAAAGGTCCCTACGGACCCATCTGCAAGGTGTGGCACGATGCCTAATAATAATAATGATGAACAAATAAATAACAATAATAGTAACGCAGTAATAATCATAATGATAATAAAATTGTGGACAAACCGAAATCGAAACAGTAACCAAACAGTAGCCCAAACATCTATTGCTTTGCGTTGCGGCAAAATGGGACTGGTTTTGCTTTGCTTTGCTCGTAACGACAGCGGATGCTCCGTTTCGTTTCCGACGTGCTGTCGCAGACGCAGACGCAGACAGTAACTTCTACTTCTAGAAGCAATTTATACGGTAGACACCGTTCTGCATTTTATTTCAACACTGGTAATACGGTATGGAACACAACAGAAATAACTACTGTCTAGTTGTTGAAGGCGCACCGGTGTTTCTCGCTTTCTGTTCTGTTCTGTTCTGTTCTGTTCTGTTCTGTTCGGTTCGGTTCGGTTCGGTTCGGTTCGGTTCGGTTCTGTAGGGTCCATCCCGGAATGTGTTACAGAAATAATTTACTACAGAGGAACCCAGGACCACCCGGGAGGAGGAGTGCTTTCACTGCTGCTTTCATCGCCATCGTTGTCGTCGTCGTCGCGGTCGTCGTCCGCCGGAGCCAACACCCGCTTCGCCTCCCGCCTCTCCCAGATTCGTTCCACGATCGGATCCGCTCCCAGGGGCCGGCCGACCCTCCGGACCCCCACCAGCCTCCGGAACGACGCAGACGACGTCGACGACGACGCAGACAATGCCAAAGGCGTTCGCAGCACTCGGTTGGCGTCGAACGGGACCAGCTGCACCGTGTCACCCTCCACCAAAAAGTCCGCCCATTCCGATCGCTTGCCGTCGTTCGAGTTGCTCGAATCGTCCGTGGTCGTCCCCCGGCAAACGACGGACCGTGACGACGATAACGATTGCCGCCGCTCCCAGTACAATTCGCCTCCTCGTCCTCGTCCTCGTCGCGCCAACCGTACATCGTCGGGTTCGGTATCGTTCTGTTGCTGTTGCAACAATCCCCGGGCCCGGAAGGCCACCCCGTGGGCCTCGAGGCTCGCACCGATGCCCATCCCGCGCGCCCAGTAATATCCGCCGGCGTGGTGGTTGGCTAGACCGATGCCGAGGTGGGCACCCCCCGGGCAGTGTGTTGTTGCGTGTGCGTCGACGGTCCCGATGATCTCCGACCGTCCGGAACCGTGCTCGGCGGTGATACCATCGCGGGCGCTCGTGTCGGTGACGGACGTGTGCACAAAGACACATCCATCGAAATCGAAATCGAAATCGGGAACCTGGACCTGCTCGTCCGAGAACAACGACGACGACGACGACGACGACAGCAGTGCCAGAGCCTCGTCCAGGCCCCCGAACGCAGTGGCATTCGCGTTTGCGTTTGCGTTTGTGTTCCGGAGGGCGGTCTCGGCCAGAGACAATTCGATCAGCAGCGTTGGTGTGGGCAAATCGCTCAGGAGATCCCCCACCCGGATCGTGGTTTCGTCGTCGTCGTCGTTCGCCCTGCTGCGAATGCGAGTGCTCGTTGTGCCACACAATCTGGGGCAACACAAATTCGAGCTCGAACCCGATCTCGAACCTCGGGAGTACGGGTGGGTCGGTCGTCCGTGTCCGATCTGTATCCCAGGGGACCGCAACAGCAACAACTGTGGTTGAGGCGACGATAGTGTTACCGAGACCACCACCTCCTGTACCGCAAATCCTTCGAGTTCCGTGACGGAGCCGGCGAGGAGCACAACCCCAACGATGAGCCAACACCGAACCAGAAACACAGCCGATACCATCCCCGTCCTCTTCCTCGTCCTCATCATCCCTTGGAATATTGTATCGTTATTATTGTTTGTCTATGAGTAATTACGAACGAGTAGACGATAATGGGTGATTCCCGAAATACCGTACTTTTACGTACTACATAAACACGAAATTTTCTACTTAACCAGTCTTTTTGTTACAAATCATAGTCAACGTGAGCTCACAAGGTTCAGCAGGAGGATCCGGAAAAATAGCAGGAACATCCGGTGTAAGTTCAGAAAAATCGGAATTGGAATCAGAATCGCCAAACAAATCATTACCATTAGATTAGATGGGTTGGGAAAGGCGACTCCATTAATAACGACTGGTTCTGCATTGGTCGGTCGAAGAAGCTTACGAATCTCTTGAATCTCTTCTGGGTGTCGACGAAGCTCGCGCTGGTGATAAAGAATCAGTTCCCTGTATTCACGTTGGGTTGTGGCTCGGTCTTTTCTTTTCGCTTTGGCTAAAAGAGAGCGGAAAAGATTTGTCTTTTCTTCTTTGGAAAGTACTACCACCATTGTCGATTGTCGATTGGAAGATTACGATTACGATTAGTAGATTAGTTAGTAGTAGTGGTAACAAGTTGCTTTTGGTTTTGGAAGAATTCCAATTATGAGCTTTGCAACTTGCCAAAAAAATGAAATAATGAATTACTTGTAGAAATAATGAATTACTAGCAACTACTAGTAATATCTCCTGCAATCGTAAAGTTGGTAGGAGTACATGAAAGTCTCAAATCAGTCGGAATCAAATCGATAGGAGCCAACGATTCCCACATTGATTCCCATTTTGATTCCCATTTCCATGTATGGAAGAACTGATGGGATTAACCCGTCCGGTGCTGTGTTGAACCCCTCTTAAGGAGTTGAACCCCTCTTCAGGAGCCGTGCGGTTTTTACGAACCCGAACACCAAAAGCAAAACTACTCCGGATCAGCAGATCAATCGAAACTACTCCATATCGTAACACTACTCGTATAAACTACTTGAAGCTCTAAGCTCATAATTCCAAAAGTTACCAACAGCGAAAGCTATGTCCAAATCTACAGCAAAACCTAGTACTAGTTTGTAAATTATTAATCATTATCTACTACACTTAGGATCGACCATGGAGAATCGATACTTGGAACCGACAATCTACTCAACCACCCAAAGCAAAATTCAAAGTCGATAACGGATCGATCGACCATGGTGGAGAACCGACAATCTACGCAACCACGCAAAGCGAAATTTGAAGGCGAACCACTCAACGGCTCAATGGTCGAAGAGGCCGGTGGCATCTTCCGGTAGGTTGTCGTCATAAGAGAAGTATCCGTCCTTCTTATGCATGAAAACATTCAGGATCTGGTTGTGGCCGACAGTACTGGTTTGGTAATTGTACAGAAGCATCATTAAGTTCAAAATGACCTTCCTATCGCCAAACGTCTCCAATAGGAGCCTGTCTTTCAATCGCGGAAACTGCCCCTGGATCATTCGCATCCCCCACTCTGATAACTGTGGAAGGGATGTTGCTTCTCTGTTCAACAGAATAGCCTCTAGGGTATCCGGATCATTCTGGGAACTTTGGACAAGGCATTGGTGTCTCCCTGTGGCAACCCTAAATGCAGAGTCAACACAAACCATAGCTTGGAACTTGACAAACAGTTCTTCTATTTTATCATAAACACCATGATCGGTGATCGTGCTGTCATGCCAGGTACCGGGGCAGTTGTAACAGCAAATACGAATTCTCGCATTGGCAGCAAAGACAAAGACACTGTTGACATACGTGTCGCAGACCCAGCTGTTCTAATACCGGCTCTGAATCAACCAATTGGAAGACTGCTGAATTTTGACTTTGAGTCCATTGGCGGCACCCCAGATACGGCATTCTTTTAGTCTTGGGTATTTGGCACCAATCGCGCTGATGTATTGCTCCAATTCTTCTTCAGTTGGAGGTCTAATCATTGCCTTTGAATGATACTGCAATACGAACAAAAGAACTTTTCTGGAGAACTTCAACCATTTGTACATAACAGTAGAGGTGAGTCCAAACGCCATAGACACAGATCTTGCGACAGATCCTCGTGTTCGAAACCAATGAAGTACTAGACCAAGACAGCAAGTTGCGTTTGCCTCGTGCTTTCTTCCACACCATACTCCATTAGCATTAACCTTCCTTTTCCGAACAGCATCGGTGTATCTATCAACTGTGTAACTATCAAATGTTGGTTCAAATAGACCGAGAAGCTCTCTAAAGACTGTGTGGTCGACACCACAGCAGTTGAGAAGAGCCTGTTCATTGCCAGAGTTGAATAGATAAAGAAAGGGAGACTCGGAATGACAGCGTAGGGCTATCCTTGGTGTTCTCCTATCTCTTCGACGCCTTTCTTCCACAGCGTCATCATCATCATCATCATCCTCATCTTCTAGAAGATACAAGCAAACAAGCAACTCGAGTGACATATTCAACGGATGGGCAACTATTTATGTTGTCGGTTGAGTACCTATTGTCAGTTGAGTCGCTGAAATAGTGAGTCGCTGAAAATGAAAAATTTGATCGTGAAGTCACTGAAAAATCTGAACGTCACTGAAAAATCTGAACGGATTAAACCCACATGTTTAATCGTATGAAGAAGACAAATTTGGCTGATATTATTGTCCATGTCATCAGATTCCAGATTCCAAAATGAGATTTATGCACTTTCCCGCCAAAAAAAGTATGTACAAAATTCTCATTCCCGACATACTAAAAACAGAAGTTTATGTACGTTACAAAAAAGTATTTCGGGAATCACCCAATATCGTCTACTCGTTCGTAATTACGTAACATATTATGTTACGTGCTCGTACGAGCTCGGGAGTATCGTATCGCGCTATCACTTATTTCTAATAGTGCGTGATAGCCTCAGTAGCCAACCTACTTGTAGCACTGTGCGTGCAATGCTTGTAGCTATCACTCACTACGTTTGTGATAGCCTCAGTAGCCTACGAGTACCTACTTGTAGTACTGGACGTGCAATGCTTGTAGTTCATAGGTGGGTTGGTGGGTTAAGCAATGCTAGAGGGGGATCCGGGAATTGCCAGCCTGTTGCTAGTTTGGGCAGGCTGGTCCGGTCCCTTGGTTGCTTTGCCCCCCACACACACCGGCGCACAGCTTCGGCTGTTAAGCCTTTTCTGCCGTTGCTGGGCCATTTGCCACAGGGTGGTGGGAGCTGACTGGAGATGGACATGGAGGGGACATGGACCAATGGGGCAGCGATGTTGGGGAGAATCATCATGGATGAGTTAGGAAGATTCCTAGGAGGGGAATTAGAGAGAGCTGCTAGGTGGAGTGGGGGCCGCAGCCGGCACCCATTCCTCTGGCAGGAAGGAGTATGTTCCATTGTTGAACATTACAGAGGTAAGATTCTTGAAGATGGGGAGGGACTGTTGATGCAAGAACCTCATCATGCAATCACTGTGCCATCGGGCAAGGAGCTTGATGACGTTAGAATCACATTTGCCTTGCAGCAGGGCCATAGCCCCTCCTGCCCAAAGGGATCGAGCAGAGATGACTGCAGGGGAGATGCCTGTGGTGGGGTAGAGGGTCTGGGCATGGACCCGCATTGAGGAAGTGACAGTTGCTGCTCAGACTAGGGTTAACACTCTCTGGTCAAAGTAACTGGCAAGCTTGAGGGATGGGCTGAAGGGGGAGCTGCTAGTGCAGCAGCTCCTGAGATGGAGGACTTGGCAAGCGCACGCTGCGACTGGGCAGCAGAGGGAGTCACCACTCCTGGCATGAGCCACTACTTCACCTTTGTCTCCATTCTTCTGTGTGATGAAGGTGAGGGTAACAGAGGTAGCAGCCTGGAGCTCATGAACAGGGCCATCGTGGGGGACAATTTTGGATCCAAGATAGAAGGAGACCTCCTGGAGGTGGAATGCTTGGTCATCCCTGGTAGTACCTGTGTACTCACCAGGCCGTAGACAGAAAAAGAAGGCTATGCAAATCATGTTGGCAATAGCCTGTCGGGAGGGGGGAGGGGAGTCATGGTATGCAAACCGAAGTGCTGCATGACCAGGATGATTGGAACCAGCTTGACCCTGGAGGGGGCTGGATCCAGCTTGGCATATCCCTTGAGCTGGGCCGTTAGCCGGAAGTCCAGACTGCCGGTGGAGTTGGTTCTGGGGTCCTTGGCCCCCAAGCGGGCCAGCGTCTGGCCCACTGACCTGATGGTGTCCAATACTGTGCAAGATCTGAGGGGCTTGTGGCTGCAGGAGAGGCGGCCATCATGGAGCCGTTTGGCAAAGACTTGGAGGATGGGGATCCGATCTTTAACAGACTGGAGGAGGGGGTCGAAGCCATGAGACAGACAGAATTTAGCCCATTGATTTCAATGGGCATCCTTTTGCCTGGCATAAAGTTCAGTGACTGAAGCTTGCATGGTCTTCTGGATAGCGCCAAGGTCAGCGCAGAAAGCATGGGAGGTCAGAGGTGGCATAAGAGCCAGGGCAAGTCCTGTGGATAGGTGGTGTTGAAAAGATGGAGCAAAGCAGTGTCAGAGAGCTCCGAGCAAGAAAGGAGGTCAACGAGGTGATTGGCAGGGCCTGGGATGTAATCCCTGAGGGGGACATATTGGTGGATCCTCTGGTGCAGGGCTTGGATCCTGAGGAGGTAGGCAGCAGCAGGCTCCGCAGTGGTGGTGGCGCCTTTCCTTTGCCAATAGACAGCAGCTGTGTTGTCGTAGCAGTTGTGGGTGGTGCGGTCCTGGACACAGGCGGCGTGGGTGAGAATGTCATTGTGGGCAATAGAACCAGCCAGCTCAAGGTCACTGTTGTTGATGATGCTGTCGGGGTTGTCAAAGGAAACCAGTTGGGTGGATACCCTATGCATGCCTTCACATGATGGGCTGTATGGCGCCATTGGGGAGCGGCACAAAATGGATGCCCCCCATGCCAGACCCCAAGGCATCACAGGCGCCCAGGGTGGCCGGGAAGGTATCTGGCACTAGCTCAGCAATGGCCGTGGGCCTGTTGGAGAGGTCTTTGGCAAGCCATTGGAAGTCTCAAAGGAAGCTGTGTACGCGCTTGGTGAGCCGGATGCGTTGCCTGCCAGGTTCCTGGTGGCGGAAGGCTTCTTGGAGGATGGAGAAGAGGCCAAGGGAGCCAGGGATGGCAAGAGCCATAGACCGGAGTTCCCCCAGGACTTGGTGCCATTGTTTGATGGGGACATGGCGCTGTGTGGGTGGAATGGAATGAAGAATCTCTTGTAAGCAGGCTACTTGATGGGGTGGGAGGCTGATGGTGTTGTGGATGGAGTCGATGAGCCAGCCAAGGATAACTTCTTGGTGGTCCAAGTGGCGTCCCCTTGGAGCAATTTCTTGAGGGAAGCTGGTTCTTGTTGAAATGGGGTGTTAGTGGCATCCAGGGGCCGGAAGACTTTGTCCAGCAATTGGAAGAGAACCCGCTTGATGGCTCATCTGGTCCATTGGTTGCCCTGAGCAAGGCCACAGAAGTCATCCACATAGACATCCCAGTAGCAGACTGGCCTCTTGCTGGGGTTCGTGCTCTGGGCATTCGTGCTCTGGGCAGGAGCCGGGGAAGGGGAACTGACTTTGGCATCTGCTGGATGGGTTTTGGAGAGGAGATCCAGGCGGTGAGGCTGGAGGCGAGCCTGGGCAAGGCCAGTGGAGAGAGTGACATTGGCCAGGTTGGCAATGGTTTCTGTAAAGGCGCAGAAGTTTGGGGGACTGGACTTCCATCCCATAGGGTTGGTGAGGGGGGATTCCAATGAGGGGAGATTCCCCCTGTCTAGAAGGGATCAGTACGCCCAGTTTCATTATGTCTTCTGGCTTCAACTGGACACGGTAGAAGCCATCCGCGCGGTCAATCTTGGACATACATACTAGACCGAACCTGTTGTTGGCCCAGTGCAGCCTGGTGAGGAGCCGGGGAAGTGTGCATCCAAACTGCATGGCCCCGGGTGGGGCTAGTCGGATGGTGTCTTGGTTGACGTCAGAGTAGGTGTAGTCAGAGATCATGCGGGGGCGCCTGCCTTGTTGTGGGACAAGCCCCAGAGGGCTGAGCCGGAGGTTTGGAAGGTCTTGGATGAGGCTGGCTGGGAGGACAGTCCATTGCTGCTTGTCCATCATGTCTGCATACTCCTCACGAAGGAAGGCAATGCCTTGGTGGGAGGATTGATGAGGCCCTCTGCTGATGGCCGCTGCAATCCTGGCCTGGTCCCAAGGGGGCCCAGACATGGATGCTGGGGTGTCTTCCCTCCCATAGTGGTCAAGGAGGCTCCCCGCTGGATAGGGGAGAGTGCCCACCTTGGGGTGGATGTATCCTTGCCCGCGGATGGTTCAGATGAAGTCATCCCAGCTAGGGCTTTGATTGTAGAGCCGGATGACGCGGGCGACGTGCAAATCCAGCCTGTCTGGCGGGGGTACGGTACTGGGTGGGGCGGCGAGGCCGCGTGGGGCGGCTAGGCCGCTGTTGAGAGGTGGGGCCAGCATCGCGCTGGGATTGGCCAGCTTGTTGCCGGGAGGGGCCAGCATGTCGCTTGGGTTGGCCAGCGTGCTGCCAGAAGGGGCCAGCAAGTTGCTGGGTGGAGTGGCCAGCATATTGCTGGGTGGAGTGGCCAACACGTTGCTGGGTGGAGTGGCCAGCACGTTGCTGGGTGGAGTGGCCAGCACGTTGCTGGGTGGAGCGTCCAGCGCGTTGCTGGGTGGAGTGGCCAGCACGTTGCTCGGTGGAGTGGCCAGTACGTTGCTGGGTGGTGTGACCCCGTCCGAGAACTGTTTCTCTACCCCCCGCGGGCTATCGCGCGGTATTTTTACAATTCTTGACCCTATTTTTTAAATTTCCTATCTTTTTAGGTCGCGTGTCTACTAAAAAACCTCGCGCGTCGCACACCTTTACTTTCGAGACAATATCTCGTCACTCCTCAAACAAAATAGCTATTTTAGGGTTAAGGATATCATATTCTTTTCGTGTCAAGCACTATTTTGTGTACAACTTATGCACGAATCATGACTATTTTTATCTTCTCAACATGTTGCCACCATATAACGGGCGTCCCGACTCCAACTCCAACTCAAATCCAACTCAAAAAAATCCCATTTTCATTTCAATGGATAGGGACCTGTCCCCCCCCCTTGTATCTCATAAACCAAGAACTCCAAAAAGTTGGTAGGATAGGCAAACGATTCTGGACAACAATACTAAGAAGGCCTGCAAGTCTCAAAGGGATCTGCCGTATGCGTTAGATTAGAAGCAATAGGAGGGCTTAGCAGAGGACTCCAAATCCGAATTTTCACCTCCACAGAAAACACCCCCTCCAAACCCAAGGGACAGCAGATATCTCCATACTGAAGGCGCCGCGGGCAACGATATTGCAGGGATCCCTTCATTATATCGAGAAGAACAAGGCCTGCAAGTTTCGAATCGATTGATTGAGTGGATTGGAAGTATCTAACCGGCAAAGCATTGGACACACAAGGTCCATTTTGAAGGTAAACAAGGAAAAAAAACGGTGAATATTAATATCTCCATACTGAAGTCACCGCGGGCAACGATATTGCAGGGATCCCTTCATTATATCGAGAAGAACAAGGCCTGCAAGTTTCGAATCGATTGATCGAGTGGATTGGAAGTATCTAACCGGCAAAGCATTGGACACACAAGGTCCATTTTGAAGGTAAACAAGGAAAAAAAACGGTGAATATTAATATCTCCATACTGAAGGCGCCGCGGGCAACGATATTGCAGGGATCCCTTCATTATATCGAGAAGAACAAGGCCTGCAAGTTTCGAATCGATTGATCGAGTGGATTGGAAGTATCTAACCGGCAAAGCATTGGACACACAAGGTCCATTTTGAAGGTAAACAAGGAAAAAAAACGGTGAATATTAATATCTCTATACTGAAGTCACCGCGGGCAACGATATTGCAGGGATCCCTTCATTATATCGAGAAGAACAAGGCCTGAAGTTTCGAATCGATTGATTGAGTGGATTGGAAGTATCTAACCGGCAAAGCATTGGACACACAAGGTCCATTTTGAAGGTAAGCAAAGGAAAAAAACGGTGAATATTAATATCTCCATACTGAAGTCACCGCGGGCAACGATATTGCAGGGATCCCTTCATTATATCGAGAAGAACAAGGCCTGAAGTTTCAAATCGATTGATCAAGCACATTAGAAGAATCAAACCGGTGAAGCAGATTGGGAAAATTTGGTTGTATTTCAAGGAAGCAACCCAAATAACGGTGACAGCAGATATCTCCATACCGAGGTCGCCGCTGCCAGCGATATTGCACAGACCTCTTCATTATATCAAGAAGGAGACGTCCTCCAAGTTTCGGATCGATTGATTGAGAGGAATAGAAGAATCGAACCGGTGAAGCAGATTGGGAAAATTTGGTTGTATTTCAAAGAAACACCCCAAATAACAGTCACAGCAGATATCTCCATATCAACGACACCGACAGCAACGATATTGCAGGGTCCGCTTTATTACATATATAAGAACACGCCGCCCAAGTTTCCAATTGATTGATCCAGCGAATCAGAAGAATCGAACCGGTGAAGCAGAGGGGAAAAATTTGGCTACATTTCAAGGAAGCAACCCAAACAACAGTCACAGCAGATATCTCTGCACCAACGGCACCAACAGCAACGATATTGCACGGTCCGCTTTATTACATATATAAGAACACGCCGCCCAAGTTTCCAATTGATTGATCCAGCGAATCAGAAGAATCGAACCGGTGAAGCAGAGGGGAAAAATTTGGCTACATTTCAAGGAAGCAACCCAAACAACAGTCACAGCAGATATCTCTGCACCAACGGCACCAACAGCAACGATATTGCACGGTCCGCTTTATTACATATATAAGAACACGCCGCCCAAGTTTCGAATTGATTGATCCAGCGGATCAGAAGAATCGAACCGGTGAAGCAGAGGGGCAAAATTTGGCTACATTTCAAGGAAGCAACCCAAACAACAGTCACAGCAGATATCTCTGCACCAACGGCACCAACAGCAATGATATTGCAGGGGCCTCTTCATTACATATATAAGAACCCGCCGCCCAAGTTTCGAATTGATTGATCCAGCAGATCAGAAAAAAACGACTCAACATGGATGGGAAAGATGATGGGCAAAATTTGGCTAAAAAATGGGCTTCCAAGCCCCGGCCCGGTTGCTGTTGTTGCTTCCGTGATTCGTTGGAGGAACGTTTCCGTGAGTAGCGTTTCCGTGATTCGTTGGAGGAGCGTTTCCGTGATTCGTTACCGAGCGCTGGTGGAGGAGGAGCGTTTCCGTGATTTGTTGGAGGAACGTTTCTGTGAGTAGCGTTTCCGTGATTCGTTGGAGGAGCGTTTCCGTGATTCGTTGGAGGAACGTTTCCGTGAGTAGCGTTTCCGTGATTTGTTGGAGGAGCGTTTCCGTGATTCGTTGGAGGAGCGTTTCCGTGAGGAGCGTTTCCGTGATTGGTTGGAGGAACGTTTCTGTGAGTAGCGTTTCCGTGATTCGTTGGAGGAGCGTTTCTGTGATTCGCTGGTGCCGAGCGCCGGTGGAGAAGGAGCGTTTCTGTGATTCGTTATCGGAGGAGCGTTTCGCTGATTCGTTTTTGCTTGGAGCGATTCCCGGTGGAGGAGTAGGAGCGTTGCCCTTATTTGTTGTCGGAGGAGCGTTTCGCTGATTTGCGGAGGAGCGTTTCGCTGATTCGTTTTCGCTTGGAGCGATTCCCGGTGGAGTAGGAGGAGGAGCGTTTCGCTGATTCCCGGTGGAGGAGGAGGAGCGATTTGATACCAACAATTCGTTGCCGCGCGCCGGTGGAGGAGGAGCAAGTTTGGTGGATCCCCGGTGGAGGAGGAGGAGCGATTACCGGTGGAGGAGGAGGGGCGATTCCCGGTGGAGGAGGAGGAGCGATTCCCGGTGGAGGAGTAGGAGCGATTCCCGGTGGAGGAGGAGGAGCGATTTGATACCAACAATTCGTTGCCGCGCGCCGGTGGAGGAGGAGTAAGTTTGGTGGATCCCCGGTGGAGAAGGAGGAGCGATTACCGGTGGAGGAGGAGGGGCGATTCCCGGTGGAGGAGGAGGGGCGATTCCCGGTGGAGGAGTAGGAGAGATTCCCGGTGGAGGAGTAGGAGCGATTCCCGGTGGAGGAGGAGGAGCGATTTGATACCAACAATTGAACAAAATGGGTGAGTATCTATTGATGTACTACATAGAGTAAATAATAACAACAGCATAATATGATAATGTACATGCCGACCGATTCGTAATTATCACCAAACAGGAAAATTCTCCGCACCTACAGTAGAAGATTCGTTGCTTAAGATTCGTTGCTTCCGATTCGATTGTTGCTTCGATGTTTTCGATTAGTTGCTTCCAATTAGAACTGCTTCCGATTCAATCCATTGCTCCCAATCCGTTGCTTCCGATCCTTTGATTCCGATTCGTTGGTTCCAATCCGGTCCTATGAAAATAAGAAGAAAAGCCAAAGTTAGAAAATACATCATCTGTAATTTGGTTGCAATTTCATTCCTTGTTACCGTTTGTATGTTTACCGTTTATTCGTACCGTCGTTCCGACACTCGACCCGATGAAATTGTAGTTGCTGCCGTAGAATACTTCTTACTCCATGTCACGAAAAACAGTACCTTGTTCCTGTTGATATAATTGCAAGGGACAAAGCCAGTTCATTGATTTCAAGACGTATATGTAAGGCTGTAGTCCAAACAATATCTATCCAGCAAATCCCCTTCTCGTCAAATGCTAACTACTTCTTTTGCAGTACAAGGCTGTTATTTCGGACTAAAATATCTGACAACAGATCCTCCGGCTCAAAAGAGGTTTTGGATCAAACGTTCTCGGACGGAGTGTTGATTACAAGAACCAACACCCTAGTCAAATAAGTCGGATGTAAGAAGGCAGATTATGAAGTGATTTTTTTTTGTTGCGAGGTAGAAAAAGTGATTTTTTTTGTCGCAAGGTAGAAAAAGTGATCTTTTTTGTTTGTCGCGAGGTAAGAAAAGTTTATTAGTGTTTGTGTGGGAAAGATTTTTTTTTGAAGAATCTCCTACGTACGACGTTCGAAAAAGAATCTCCTACATACTAGATTGTACGGTATGTATGTACGTTCGAAAAATAATCTCGTACGTACGATGTTCGAAAAAGAATCTCGTACATACTAGATTGTACGGTATGTATGTACGTTGGAAAAAGAATCTCCTAATTTTCGGCAGGGGTAAAGAACTTGCGAGAAGTCCACATAAAAGACCCAATAATTACTGAATTTTCGAACATTATGTAACCCTAACCATATTCGAAACAACTTTTCCACACAGAACGCCAAAATCTTAAGGTTTGACTCTACAAATGGCAAACATGGGGGTATTTTGGGTGCAATTCCAGGGCACAAAAAAACTTATTTGGTAATGACTCCAAAAAGTATCCGGTCCAAGCAATGAATACATTCATCATGACTCATTAAATGCATATTGGGAACAACTTTGTCACATAGAATGACCAAAATCTTTAGGTTTGACTCTACAAATGGCAAACATGGGGGTATTTTGGGTGCAATTCCAGGGCACAAAAAAACTTATTTGGTAATGACTCCAAAAGTATCCGGTCCAAGCAATGAATACATTCATCATGACTCATTAAATGCATATTGGGAACAACTTTGTCACATAGAATGACCAAAATCTTTAGGTTTGACTCTACAAATGGCAATCATGGGGGTATTTTTGGTGCAATTGTAGGGCAAAAACTGAGTAATTGGGTAATGACTACAACAATATCTGGTCCAAGCCAGGAATACATTCATCATGACTATTCCAATGCATATTTGGAACAACTTTGTCACATAGAATGCCCAAAATATTAAGGTTTGACTCTACAAATGGCAATCATGGGGGTATTTTTGGTGCAATTCCAGGGCACAAAGTTACTTATTGGGTAAGGACTCAAAAAGTATCTGGTCCAAGCCATGAATACATTCATCATGACTCTTCCAATACATATTGGGAACAACTTTGTCACATCGAATGACCAAAATCTTAAGGTTTGACTCTCCAAATTGCAATCATGGGGGTATTTTTGGTGCAATTCCAGGGCACAAACTAACTTAGTGGGTAATGACTCCAAAAGTATCCGGTCAAAGCAATGAAAACATTCATCATGACTCATTAAATGCATATTGGGAACAACTTTGTCACATCGAATGCCCAAAATCTTAATGTTTGACTCTCGAAATGGCAATCATGGGTGTATTTTGGGTGCAATTCTAGCGCACAAACTGAGTTCTTGGGTAATGACTACAACAATATCGGGTCCTAGTCACGACTGCATTCATCATGACTCATCCAATTCAATATGGGGAACAACTTTGTCACATAGAATGCCCAAAACCGTAAGGTTTGACTCTACAAATGGCAATCATGGGGGTATTTTTGGTGCAATTCTAGGGCACAAACTGAGTTATTGGGTAAGGACTCAAAAAGTATCTGGTCCAAGCAATGAATACATTCATTATGACTCATCCAATACATATTGGGAACAACTTTGTCACATCGAATGCCCAAAATCGTAAGGTTTGACTCTCTAAATGGCAAACATGGGGGTATTTTTGGTGCAATTCCGGGGCACAAACTAACTTATTGGGTAATGACACAAAAAGTATCCGGTCCAAGCAAGGAATACATTCATGAGGACTCATTAAATGCATATTGGGAACAACTTTGTCACATAGAATGCCCAAAATCTTAAGGTTTGACTCTACAAATGGCAATCATGGGGGTATTTTTGGTGCAATTCTAGGGCACAAACTAACTTATTGGATAATGACTCAAAAAGTATCGGGTCCAAGCCATGAATACATTCATCATGACTCATCCAATGCATATTGGAAACAACTTTGTCACATAGAATGCCCAAAATCTTAAGGTTTCACTCTACAAATGGCAAACATGGGGGTATTTTTGGGGCAATTCCAGGGCACAAAGTAACTTATTGGGGAAGGACTCAAAAAGTATCTGGTCTAAGCCATGAATACATTCATCATGACTCATCAAATGCATATTGGGAACAACTTTGTCACACAGAATGCCCAAAATGTTGTGGTTTGACTCTCCAACTGGCAAACATGAGGGTATTTTGGGTGCAATTCCAGGGCACAAACTACCTTATTGGGTAATGACTCAAAAAGTATCCGGTTCAAGCAAAGAATACATTCCTCGTGACTCATCAAATGCATATTGGGAACAACTTTGTCACACAGAATGCTGGAAATGTTGTGGTTTGACTCTACAAATGGCAATCATGGGGATATTTTGGTGCAAATCTAGGGCACAAACTAACTTATTGGGTAATGACACAAAAAGTATCTGGTCCAAGCCATGAATACATTCATCATGACACATCCAATGCATATTGGAAACAACTTTGTCACATAGAATGCCCAAAATCTTAAGGTTTCACTCTACAAATGGCAAACATGGGGGTATTTTTGGGGCAATTCCAGGGCACAAAGTAACTTATTGGGGAAGGACTCAAAAAGTATCTGGTCTAAGCCATGAATACATTCATCATGACTCATCAAATGCATATTGGGAACAACTTTGTCACACAGAATGCCCAAAATGTTGTGGTTTGACTCTCCAACTGGCAAACATGAGGGTATTTTGGGTGCAATTCCAGGGCACAAACTACCTTATTGGGTAATGACTCAAAAAGTATCCGGTCCAAGCAAAGAATACATTCCTCGTGACTCATCAAATGCATATTGGGAAAAACTTTGTCACACAGAATGCTGGAAATGTTGTGGTTTGACTCTCGAAATGGCAAACACGATGAGGGTATTTTTGGTGCAATTCTAGGGCACAAACTGAGTTATTGGGTAATGCCTCCAAAAGTATCCGGTCCAAACTATGAATACATTTATCAGGACTAATCAAATGCATATTGGGAACAACTTTGTCACTCAGAATGCCAGAAATGTTGTGGTTTGACTATCCATATGGCAAACATGAGGGTATTTTTGGTGCAATTCCAGGGCACAAGCAGTCACATTTGGTAATGACTACCAAAGTTATTGTACCAGGCCATGAATGCATAACACATGACTTACGAAATGCATGTTGGGAACAACTTTTAAATGCATATTGGGAACAACTTTGCCACACACAGTACAGACAATGTTGTGGTTTGTAGATACAAATGGCACACAAGACAGTACGGTATGTTAGGTGCAGTCTACGAGATTCTACATGTGACTAGAGGATTGAAATACATAACCTTAGTGTGATCAAAAGTTTCCCTTCTGAAAAAATTATGGCGCAGGAGGGCTGGCTGGCACAGGTACGTGATCTACTTCTACAAATATAACAGCGCGCCCAAAACCAGACAACACACAGAAGAAGTTAGGGAAAACAACATAGTACAGAACCCACGGAAAAACTCTACACACAAAACATCGTACACATACTACACAAAACACCGTACACACACACACACACACGACACACACAACACACACAACACAAAACACCGTACACAACCCGACAAAATTATTAGTACACACACAAAACCACACAAAAAGAAACACATGATTCTTGATCGGCACCGTATTCAGTAAATAAAATACAAAAAATATGAATGCTATCGGAAAGACACGACGAAGCAAAAAATCCGAGGGGAAGACCCTTCGAAACAACAAAACCATCCGGCCCGGTGATCATCAAAATACAGGGGACAACAACGGTAAGAAAAAAAGAGTGAAAACAAACACCGCAATTACTAACAAAGTGTGTAACAGTAATACCACAACTATGAACGCATCAAAGGGCAACAGTAAAAAAAATGGTACCGACAACACAATTTCTACTACTACAAACACGGAAGAACAAAACACCATCAACCAGAGTAACGAACCAGCACTGAGCATTACCAACACAACCACCACTACAGTAACGAACCAACAGAAAGAAGGAACAAAAACCAATGTGGTAGAGAAAACATCTAAAGGAGAATGCTGCGATTTAGAGGATGTTGCGGAACTTGTCATGAAAAAAATCCAATATGACAAATTGGCACAGGAAGTGGCAAAACACTTACGGCAACAAGAGAGGGAACCACCTATAGGGGTGGGAAAGGTAGTAATGGTACCTAAACAAACGGAGGCAACCATGCAGGGAGAGGGGACTGATAATGCCGGCGACACAAGAGAACAAGCAGTAAGTACAATTACAGACGAATATGGGCTTATAATAGACAACGATATGCTTAAGGCTTTGAGTGATATGACTGAAACAGTGGACAAGCAGCTAAGGGATTACGTCAAAAAACATTGGTACCCCAACATGAAGTTCCCTATCAATGACGAGGTAACGGCGCATGTAATACAAAAAGCTGTTGAAGCAAGTGCGGTTATGAAGCCAGCAAATATTCCACTTGCGTCATTCTGTTCCTTTTACAGGAAACGAGTAGGGACAGTACTGACCGCATTGAGGCACAACTCACAAACATTAGCGAGAAAAAACTGGATAGGTAAATACAGGTGGGAGAATTGGTTGTTGAAATTAGGAATTTTGGAATCTATTTTTGGTCCGACAACACTAACATGCTGCCCGTTGATACTGATGATACTTCCGTACAGACGATTACAGAAAAGGTCGAGTCCCTATCACATTCCCTGGTACTGTGGCAGTTATTGAAGGCACAGAATATGAGGACACAGGTATTTTAAACCCTAAATACAGAACATACAAAGACGCGGAAGATGAAGATTTTTATTATTTCGTTACAAGAATCATGTCGGCAATCAATCCGACAAATTCCAATTTCAAACAACGGAAGGAGAGGCACTTGCTGAGTGATATATTTACTATAGCAGATGAAGCATTTGCATTGGTACTGATCTACAATGAGCATCATGTATGGGTGAATCAGCAGCGGCGAAAGGGTGATGCCACAATTCCGGGACAAAAAAAATTCTGCGATTCTGACAGTGGAAGCAGAAATGGATGGATGGAGGAAGGACGTGAGTTGTTCAGTGACTTGTGCGACAAAATTGGCGAGATGCGAAAACACCCAGAAACAGGAAGGAAATTGGAAGAAATGATGAGGGACAGATTTAGGAACGAAAGTTCAACAGATTACACCAACAATAAGCATGGCGATGCAAATATTACTAGTAGCAGCTCCACTAATTGTAGTGGAACAAAAAAGAAAAAGAAAAGAAACATCTATATTGATCCGGCAATAACAGCATCGATGAATGAAAGTTTATCTATTGGTGAACTAATGTAGAAAATAACAGTACATACATAATACAAACCTACTAATAATCTTGAACTTAATTTTGAGAATCTTAGAAATTATGGAGGATTCGTAATACGTTGCAATAGGAATAAATAAAGCATAATAGAATCTACATTTTAAAAAGGGAATATTGTAGTCGAGAAATAGAATTCACAATTAGGAGAGCAGAATTGAATTGTTGTTTGGTAGATTAATATTTTGGAATTAATACTGACTCAAGATTTCTTTTTTATTCGTGAATAGAAGTAAGTGTTGTTCGTACAGAATAATAAGACTGAAATAAATTATTTTTATTCGAGAGTAGAGTAATGTGCATCACGCGCACAGAATTGTTTTTTGTATTATTTTAAGGCAATAACTGGGGGTGGGAATTTCAGGGTGTCCAGAAATATTGCCGTGTTAAAATCACGCACAAAATTTGTGCGCGAGAAGTAATTTCGAACCCCGCGAAACAGTTCTCGGACGCCGCACGTTGCGGGGTGGGGTGGCCAGCACGTCGCTGGGTGGGGTTAGGGGTAGGGGTCGAATGAGAGGTAGCGTTGGAGCCTGTACAAGACGCGGGTGTGTTAGTGGCTTACCTAAGTTGTGTGGGAGGGGGAATTGCTGTGGGCACTTCGGAGTAGGGGAGGGGCGGGGCAATGGCTGGCTAGGGAAGGCTTGAGGTGGATGGACGGGGCGGGTATAGGAGTGATGCCGGTCAGGGACAGGGCGTTTATATGATTGGTGCTGGCCAGGGATGGGGCGTGTAGAGGAAAGGTGCTGGCGAGGGAAGGGGCTCTTAGCGAAGGGGCTCTTAGCGGAGTGATGGTGAAGTGGTGTGTGTGTGCGGATGGCCCCCTTGGCAAATCGAGTGAGTGGGGGGGCTCGGCGCCAAGTCAATGGCGCTTGCCAGGGCATCAGGCAGCATAGGCCTCTTGGCACCATTCCCAGAGCAGATCTTGTTCTGCTTCAGATGTGATGTTTGAGTGGTCATAGAGGTGCCAGCAGCCTGTGAAGCAGTTGCCTCTGATGTGCCAGGAATGACACCATTCTTTGCCATTGGGGCGCTTGAGAGGGCCGTGGCCTTTGGCTGTCATGGAGGAGATGACAGCTCCCATCCTTTTGTTCTGGATTCGTCTGACCAGGGGATTGGATAGGTGGAGAGTCTTGGGTCTCTGTTGGGATTCCTGAGCTGATTGTCGGTGCTGGGGGGACGCTTGCTGCCCCTCCTTTACCCGGAGCTAGAGATGGAGGGTTGCCGGGAGTTGTTTCCCCCTTGATGAGGGGGGTAGGCTGCTGGAGAGCTCTCAAGGCATCGACGTTGGAAACGTTGGGAAGCCAGTTGAGGTTCTGCGTCATTCTTAACCGGTGGATGTCTTCCCCAAAGTCTGGGGAAGGGAGGGGGGTGTCTGACTCCCATTGCTCTTCCAGCCAACCCCGGAGCCAGACTTGGAAGTAGTACACCACGATAGCAGGAGTGATTCTTTCTCCCACTTCATCCGTGATGGCTTGCCGGAGGGGCATTTGTTGCCATTCTAGTTGGGAGAGGCCCCGTTGGTAACACTTCACGACATCATGTGTGGCTCCCAAGAGTGTGGCCAGGACAGCCATGTAGTTTCTCGGCTGGGTGGTGGCTTCAGTCCAATCCAATGGAATGTAGGCCTTGGTCTTTTGCAGCTCCAGAGAGTCCTATAGGGAGAGGGAGTTGCCTTGGGGGGAAATCATGGTATCGTAGGCTGCCACATTGGCAGCTTCTTCATGCTCTCTCTTTAGGGTAGCTGCTGATCCTCCTGGGGGAGTGAATGCAAGGGGGAGGATTCCATCCGCTACATCAAAGGGGCCGGTGCCATAGAAGTTGTAATCTTGGAACCTCTTGAGTACGGCTGTGGTGATGAGTGGCGCCTGGATGCCAAGGTTGTAGGCATCTGTGGCTACTTGACTTTGGAGAATCATGTGGGTCTTCTTGTGTTTGCTTTTCTTGGCCCAGGTGTTATAGATGGGGGGCAGCTCTGCTTCATCTGTTTTGCCACAGAGGAGGAGGAGTCTTTCCGTGTACAGGGGCCCCCAAACTTCCCTGACAGTGTGCAGCTTGGAGGATTCATGTCTGCGTTGGTCCGTGTTCTCACTCAGTCTCAGTTGATGGTCCGTGAGTGCGGTGACAGCTGCAGTGAGTGTTGGGGAAGTTGGAGCTGGAGGGCCTAGGCTTGGTAGGTCTCAGAGGAGGACATTCCTCTTCATGTAGGCATGTGGGCTGGCCTCGGCCCTGAAGCCTGGGTCTGGCTCAAGGAGTCTTATGGTGCCGTGGATGGTGGTAGGTTGAGTGCCCACAGCTCGGAGTGTATCCAGGAGGGGTTTGCAGACATCTATGAGCCCTTGCCGGAGGATGTGGGGATGGAGGATCTGGACGGCCTGCCTTGGTGTGAGCCCCTTGCACAGCACGAGGGGGATGAATTCAAAAGGTAGAAAGCAGACCTTGTGGGCCTGGAGCATCTCTGCATGGGCAGCCCCTTCGGGGATGGCTGGGATGAAGTCTTGGTTTGGGTGCTGGGCCAAGGTAGCCAAGTGATGGGCTATCATATACACTCTACTGGCCGCGGCCTTGGCTAGCATGGCCCCATTCACCTCGACCAGTTTGCACTCCTGTCCCTCTACGCCATTGATATAGCCAAAGGAGTGGCCACTGTTGGCAGAGGGTTGGGTAATGGTGCCCGGGTAGCGTCGAAGGCTGTGGATGACCTGGAGACGGTCTATCCCTGCGGCGTCTTCAACAAAGATCCCCAAGCCTCCTATGGCCTGAGCATTGAAAAGATCCAGTAGGAAGGGGAGGAGCTGCCCCCCTTCTGATTTGGTGAAAATAGTGTAGATAGCCTGGTATACTTCATGCCGGGCTGGTACGTCACCAAAGGGGCCTGTCCCTTGAAAGAACTCTTGGTAGTTCATCACTTCGGTCATGTCGTCATGTCGCGTAGTTGAGGTAGGCGAGTTGGTAGTGTGTAGGCACGTTGGGCCGTCTGCTGATTCTTCCGTTGGTTCATGGCAATCTTCACGTTGGGAGAGATAGGCGCGTTGGGCCTTGTTGTAATCCTAGAGCGGAGGCGCGTCGGGCCTTCGGTCGGTCGGTGATACTCTTGTAGGCGCGTTGGGCCTTGGTGATGTAGTAGTATCCGGTAGGCGCGTTGGGCCTTCTGTAATCCTCGAGTTGGGAGGATTAGTGGGGCTTGTACGGGTACAATAGGGATGACTATTGGACCTGGACGTATAAGCCGTTTACTTCTTCTACTACTTATCGTTTTAGGAGCAAAAAGAGTGAGCTGTAGGCTAGTTTCTTGCTGGAAGAATCCTTTACAGGCTTGTTAGTGCTTAGCCTGTAATTTGATTGCTGCTTACAGTATGATTGCTGCTTGCAGTGAGTATCGTACTACCGTACCTATGTTGGTGATACAGTGAGATCTTGAATACTCAAGGGTGTTCTCTGGTTCGTACGTCGTACGTTCCACGTGGCACTACCATTCCTTACATTTGGTTCGCTACATCAATTCATGGGTGTGTTGGTGGGTTAAGCAGTGCTAGAGGGGGATCCGGAAAACTCCAGCGAGCACAACCAGCTCTGGCAATGGTGCCAAGAGGCCTATGCTTGACCGGCCGGCAAGCGCCATCACTCTGGCGTCGAGCCCTCCCCACCCTACCAGAGCCCGGGGGAGATTCTACTTCGTATCTTCTAGAAAAGCGAGAAGGAATCCCGAAGGATCCCCAAGACAAGAACCCCCATGTCAACTCCGAATTGTTCTCCAACCCAAAGCCGAAGCCTTCGCTACCCTGATGAAGAGGGATTGTACGGAACAATCAAGGTGAACTTAGAATGACCTGAGGCAAACGAAGGAATCCAAGTAATGCTGACTCGTGATGTTCGTGTGAGTTACAAAAATATTACTGGAAAGGTTTGTTCCAAACGGATGGAAAAGATCACAATCAATCAAGCAGTTGTCGATATACGAGACTTTTGCCTAACTCAGCCCATCATCATGTACGAAGCCTGACTAAGTGAGGACCAAATGGGTATCGTTATCCGTTCACCAAAACAACCGTTCTTTCTTCTTACAGAAGATATTGATAGGCTTTGCATGGACATGGAAGCGTCTAAAACAGAGGGCAAAATGGTGCCACAATGCCAGAAGACATACAAAAATTTCGAGGTCTGTAGAACTCGCATCAAAGCTGACAGAAGGCCCACCTCTGTTCGCTACTACAAGTTCCTGGACGGAATCACTTGTACAAACCAGTTCTTCAACGGTGCCGAAGACTCCATCAGCAGCTCCTTGAAAATTAAGCGGCATTTTGGTGTATCCCACACTGAATTTGTTAGGTACAAGATGGCCGTTGAGTGTAGTATTGTAGATATCCAAGTAGAAGCTTCTGTAGATGAGGACATTGAAGACTGTATTGAGCAGTGGGTTGTATTGAATTTTGATGATAAGGAGATGGGAGGTGCGTAATATTATCACACGTAAACATGATAAAGTAAACTGAAATATTTTTCTCACATAATTCATAACTTGAACTATTAAAAGAAGCAGCGAAGCTTGCAAGACTAGCTGAGCTTTCCCAACGCAAGAGAGAGGAGGCTGAGCTTGCCAGACTAGCTAAGCGTCAGAGAGAGGAGGCTGAGCTATCCCAAGCTCAGGCAGACAAATGCCGGAAAGAGGAGGCCAAAGCAGCTGAGAGGGAGATAGCCCGACACCAGAAAGAGCATGGCTGTGAAGATGAGCGGCGGACAGCTTGGGTCAAAGAGGCAAAGAGACGGTCTGAAGATGCTGAATTTTGTAGGATACAACGAGAAAAGAAGCAAAGCGAACTAGACCGGGATAAACTCAAGAGCAAACGGTTTGAATTAGCAGAGCATAGCAAAAAGGATGGCAAGAACAAGCGTTCTTTGAAGGTGAAAGAAAGTCGAATGAAAGCAGAAGGTAATTTGGTTTCTGTCAAAACAAATGTGATAGGGAAGTTGCTATATATTCGGATGGTGTCAATGTATCCACGATTCCTGCAGGAGATAGTATAGATGTCAAAGCTTGTAGCATATTCCAGTTTGACGGAAGAGAAAGGGTTTATCCAGACTATGTTGTTCCATCAACACTTGCTCCACAGGAACACAGGATTGCGCCGTGCAAACTTCAAGTCAATTTGTTCTACGACAAGGATATTGATGTTTATGTTGATGGGCAGTCAGCATACAACTGTCCCGCTGTGTTTGGCAAAAATGGTTACAAAATTATTTGTGAAATTGGACAAACTCTTCATTTTCAGGCGAAGGGCAAAGAATATGAAGTCTATACTGTACCCAATCAGGATGATCATGATCATGCAAGCCATCTCGTTTTAGCAATCTGTCATCAGATCCCTATTGCTGAGTACCCTCCAATGCCTCCTCCAACTCATTTGCCGCAACTCCAATATCCTGTGCCGCTTCTCCATCTCCAATCTCCCAAAGGTGCTGACTTTCCTGCCAACAACTGACTAGTAGATGAGACCAGTTCATTCCATTCTGTTGACGATTCAATAAGCTTTTTGTCGCTTGATCCAATAAAAACGTTGGAAGAAGCTAGTTTATTCCTGCTTGAATTACAGAATTACATGACTGGTGGTTCATAATTGCCTTATTATACTAGATTTACATTTTCTACTCTGTGCTGGGTCTGATATTTCTACTCTAGGATGACGATGATTATTCCAAATAACTCACTCGATCAATCTTACAATCGATCGGCGTTCTTGTTGTTGTATAGCTCAACTAATTTTGTATTGCTTGCCCTGTACTCTCAAGGTGTGCAGGTATTTCGCTGTCTTGATCTCTTGATTTGCTTTGTCACGGAAAACATTCAACGGGAACTCCCTATGGTATTCTTCCCTAGACTGCCATAAGTGCATTTTCTTCATCTGGTTCACTAGTCCTTCTGCTAAGCCGTTTTGTAGCAGTCGCTGGGATTCGGAGCCTTGCCATTGAGCATACTAGCCTTTGTGGTTGCAATACAATGATATGTTAATTTCCTTTTGAAACTGGCTGTTGAGCTGATTCGTCCAAAGGCAAGGAAGAGCAACGGGAGCTTTAACTGCAGGCCGGTTGAGGTGCCGGTCTGTTGTGTCCAATATTTCTCTGATATCCACTACGGTTGGATGCTAATCCAACCAGATCTATTCTGACTATCGGCACCGACGCAATCAGATAGATCTTAGGCTTGTAGTTCTACAGTAGGACGCAAGAGGCGTCCGATGCAAGGTTTAAGGTTGAATAATCAAATAATCTAAAAGAATAAGCGCGTCGGCTTGCTAGAGAGCAAGTTACCGCTTTAGAGTGTGCTGCCGTTAATACAGCACGGTGAAATTACGAGTATTTTGTACAGTAAAATACCGTGTTACGAGAAAATATCGTGTTGCCGCTAATACAACACGTATTTTGTGCAGCAGACAAACAAGTTCGTGAGCACAAAGATCGAACCTCTGCTGTCTTTTCTTGAAAACAAAACACTTAACGAGATGGCTAGCATATGCTAGTTTCTGCCGTGTGTTACGAAGCCATCCAGTTTGATACAGCAAATGGCAACACCAAATGGCAGGATGCCATAGCACTGGAAATGTCACAGCTTCAAGAATATGACACCTTTATTGACAAAGGTATCTACAAGGCTAGCAATATACCCATTGGCTTCCAACAGATCAAGGTTCACATGATTTATGCAGTCAAGCATGATGGACGACACAAAGCCCGGCTAGTTGCAAATGGCAATCTCACTGAAGCTCCCATTCACAGTGTGTATGCAGGCGTTGTTTCCCTTTGTGGCTTGCGCATGTGCCTATTCCTTGCTGAACTGAATAGCTTAGAAGCATGGGGAACTGACATTGGTAATGCATACCTCGAAGCTGTTACCTGTGAGAAAGTATGCATCAAGGCTGGCGCTGAATTTGGATCACTAGAAGGCCACCTCCTATTGATTTACAAGGCTCTATATGGACTTCGATCATCTGGCAAGTGCTTTGGTGATCTACTTGCTGCCTGCCTCATTGAACTAGGTTTTGAAAGATCCAAGGCAGAGCCTGAAATCTTTATCAAACCTGGCAACAACAAACATGGGGAGCCAGTCTATGAGCTCATATGCACATATGTTGACGACCTTTGCTTATGTATGGCCAATCCGGAAACCTTTCTGGTAATCCTACAGTCTGAACCTTATAATTTCAAATTGAAAGGTTCGGGGCCAATGAACTTTCATTTGGGATGTGGATTCGAAAGAGATGAACATGGTGTGCTCTGCATGAACCCCATCAAGTTCATCGAGAAAATGGAGGCCTCGTATGTACAAATGTTCGGCTGCAAACCTACCACCCGATTCCATTCACCCCTTGCTGAGAATGACCACCCAGAGCTAGACTCATCATCCTTCCTGAGTGATACTGATATCCAAAAGTATCAAAGCATGATTGGATCACTTCAATGGGTCATAGCTATTGGACGTTTTGACGTGCAGACTGCTGTCATGACATTGTCAAGCTTCCGAGTGCAACCTAGAGAAGGCCATCTCAATAGAGCCAAACGAATCTATGGTTACATCTCCAAGTTCCGACACTTCAAAATCCGATTCAGGGTGGGCGTACCAGATTTTGTACTCACTGAAGGTACCAGTACAGACTGGTCCAATACAGTGTATGGGGAGCACTCTGAAGACCTACCAAGTGATGCTCTTAAACCCCTGGGTAAGGTAGTTGTGTTGTCCCATTTTTATGATGCAAACTTAATGCATGACATCCTAAGTGGCAAGGCTGTCACTGGCATCCTACATTTTGCAAACAAGACTCCCATCATGTGGTTCTCCAAGAAGCAAGCAACATCTGAAACAGCCACCTTTGGCGCTGAATTTGTATCTGCTAGAACCTGCATCGAACAGATTGTTGACATTCGTCAGTCATTCAGATATCTTGGTACTAAAGTACATGACACGTCCTACACATGGGGAGATAATGAAAAGATGATCCAAACCTCCACATTCCCATATGCAAGGCTCCACAAGAGGCATCACATTCTTTCATATCACTATGTTAGAAGCATGATCGCAAGAGGTTTCATCCTCATGCAACACCTTGCAGGCAAGGATAATTGTGCTGATATCCTCACAAAACATTGGGGACATTCAGTCGTGTATCCATTGCTCAAGCCTATCTTTCACTACTGTGGAAACACAGGTGATTTATTGCAGGATGACTGCATTGGATCTTAGAGGATGCTTTCGCGTGGACACATGGGGAGTATTAAATTCCTTTCATGTCCGGCGTAGCCGTATGTAACAATGGTACAGTGGTGTCTCATTCTTTACTCGCACGAGTTCAGTATACTTGCTCGTGAATCATGATGTTTAACATTATGGACCAAATGGCTCAATCTGTGAGCTAAATATCTCATTTTCTGACCAAATGGCTTGATCTTGTGAGCCAGGTGTCTCATTATTGACCAAATGGCTCAATCTTGCGAGCCAAATGATCGTCACTCGTACGATCGAATTATCGATACTTAGAGATCAAAGAGAGAACACACGGCAGAAACTAGCATATGCTAGCCATCTCGTTAAGTGTTTTGTTTTCAAGAAAAGACAGCAGAGGTTCGATCTTTGTGCTCACGAACTTGTTTGTCTGCTGCACAAAATACGTGTTGTATTAGCGGCAACACGATATTTTCTCGTAACACGGTATTTTACTGTACAAAATACTCGTAATTTCACCGTGCTGTATTAGCGGCAGCACACTCTAAAGCGGTAACTTGCTCTCTAGCAAGCCGACACACTTATTCTTTTAGATTATTTGATTATTCAACCTTAAACCTTGCATCGGACGCCTCTTGCGTCCTACTGTAGAACTACAAGCCTAAGATCTATCTGATTGCGTCGGTGCCGATAGTCAGAATAGATCTGGTTGGATTAGCATCCAACCGTAGTGGATATCAGAGAAATATTGGACACAACAGACCGGCACCTCAACCGGCCTGCAGTTAAAGCTCCCGTTGCTCTTCCTTGCCTTTGGACGAATCAGCTCAACAGCCAGTTTCAAAAGGAAATTAAGAGCCACCATTGATAGCAGGGGTATCGGAATATACAACATCAGAGAGGATATCATCGTTGAAAGGGCGGACATTCATGGCAGGCTGTGGTGATTGAAACCTTTTGAATATGTTACCATCGGGACTAAGTGAGAGTGAACCATACTGTGTGGAATTGTTGAAGGTAACCTTGATACGGTCAAGGGAGATCCATCCAAAGAAGGGCTTCAGCGACAAGTAATCTGTATCAGTGGGTGATTGAACATGGGCTGCAGCAGTGATGGAGGTGGAAGGAGTCTGATTAGAGCACCGACTGAGGATTGCTTGGTGAATATAATCAGCGGGGCTGAGCCAAAAAGAGGGATCAGAAGCATCCAATGCCTGGAGGGGTGAAGTGGCGCTGTTGGACAAGAATGAGGTGACCGTAGGAGATGTGCCAATGTTGATATCCCTGAGTGCGCCAAATTCATCATAATCGGAATATGGAAGTGATGTGGCAAGAGGCGGGTATTTCTGAATGAAGGTATCATCCTGGGGGGTATATGCACTATCTAGTATAGATGGGTCCCAATGCTGGTCACTTGTCATGATAACATGAGGAAGATGAGCAAATTCCTCACGGGTATACTTGCGCATGGCAAGATATGGCAATCCATGGCATATACTGAGCGGAAAGACGTGCCCATCAGTAGTGGTAATGACTTGGGTTCCACCCGTCTTGATAGAGGTATCATCGACGATCGAGTAATATGCTTCCATCTGAGGTGAAGACAAGATAGATGGGTGCTGTCCGGTGTAGGCACACTCATGAAAGATGATAATGACGGGTCCCCGGTTGGAAACAGAGTAGGCGCCGCATGTTGCAATAGGGATGTTCTGGATTTGATGATTGTTGATACCAGTGACATTAACATACCTTGGGGGAATATCCTTAGAGATGAGACATGCATCATTTCCTATGATACATCCATTTGCACCTCTGTCAACCATAGCAGAACCGGGTGTGGATACAGCAGTTTTGCTAGAGTGGTACGTAGTGACAGGGTTTACCGGTGAAACAGGAGGCTCACAGTCTGGTGATGCCCAATGGTGGAATCGGACAGACATTGAAGGTTGACCAGCAGGAACATAGACGTTGCCCTCTTTCTTGTAAAGGATATCAGGATTGTCGGCAAGGAATCGAGCTGGGTGTGCAGGAGAAACAGAAGACTTGAGAGGCCTGTTATCGGACTGAGAAGATACCTTGTATACACCAAGGGATGCATGAAATGCGGATCTGGCCGAGCTTTCCTCAGCAGGTGAGAGGACCTGCTCATCATCAGGTGAGTGGACCTGCTCATCAGTAATGTGTTCATAAGCGCGGCGCGTGATTGGCTTGCTGGAATTGGGGTCTGGTGGTAACGTGGCATCAAGGAGCTCAGACCGGAGGCAGGCAACAAGGCGCTTCTTGTCATCCGCTGTGAAGCCAAGCCAATGCTTCATACCTTGCTTAGAGAGAGTTTTCCAAACTGCAGAAGGTAGTCGTGTTGTCGGGTCTGGAGTTCTTCCAGCCTTGTAAACAGCATAGTCCTGGTAGTCACCATCAAAGTCGATAGGGGGTAAATATGAGGTTGAGTCATCAGTGAGAGCAGAATATGTGGATTGGGTCATGGAAGATAAGTCGTGAGTGTTAGCCTTGACAGACGTCCGTCTATGAGGTTGGGACAGTGATGCTTGGGAATCCAGCCTGGTTGCTTCAAGGAGGAGAATATTTTTCAACTCACTGATGGCAATGGCTTCATGTTGTCGGAATTTGATCAGGTCCTGGGCTGCAGGGGGATCGTCAACTTTGCAGAATTGTTCGCTGAGTTGGAAGCTGCTACTACAGGCCTTGCAGAGGTGGGTTTTGACAGTGTCAAAATCAAGTGGCCTTTGTGGATCTCGTAGTGTGTTGAGATGTTCTAGCTGAGCAAACCACTGGGTGATGAACTTGACTTTGGTGTCCTTCCATGTCCTCAAGTCAATGTCCAGTAAATGCTGCATCACAATGGAGGTATCATATTACTTTGGATTTGGACCTGTCATGTAGTGCAACAAAGTCAAAGAAGGCCTGTCTGCCGTCTCTTGAGGTGGTATGGCTGAGCACACAGGAGTAGGAGAGGTCACTCTGGAGGGCATGTAGAACAAGGGTCCAGAAGAATGCACACTGCTTGTCATGAAGGGCCTTCTCGTACCCGACGAGTGGTACATCAGGCCAGCTCGGATCAAGGAAGGTATGAGTATCTATGTCAGATGTTTCCAGCTTCGCTTTGAATTTGACAAGCCATCGCTCAAACGTTGCATCATTTTGCAGGGTTGGAAATGTGGTTTCATCCCTTGATTTCTTAGTCCATGACTCATATCTCAGCTGTTCGATGGGTTTGGAGGATCTTTCTTGTTGCCGTTGGGGTGTGCCGTTGCGCGCTGATGTTTCAATGTCAGTTCCAGATTCTCTTCTGGCTCTGACAATCCCACGACAGTAACTCTTAAAGGCATCCTTGGTATAATGGTTTCTATCTTCCCAGTCTAGTCCTTGTGCTGTGAGATGTTGTCCAAAGTCAATGACTCTCTGCAGGGTCATCTGTACATGCCGGTAAAGTGGTGTTCTTACTCCCCTTTCAAGAAATGCTAGATCACCAATGTTCTCGATGTACAAGAAGTCTAACCATGTCTTGTACCGTCCGGCAATGAGCGCCTCACACAGGGTGTCGTTTTGTTCCTTTGGTACATCGAAGGATTCATGTAAGAAGGTGGCTAGTGATCGGTCAAACGATGGAAAGAGGTCTTTGATAGATGTGTCCTCTTCTTCATCATCCTGTCGGGTTGGACTGTCTTGTGGGTCGGTTGCCACCATGTCAGTTGTGGGTAGGCGAGGGGTGGTTGCGGCGCTCCCAGGTTGGAGTGTTTGGAATCGTCCTGTCGATCTGCTTTGGCCTGTCGACCTGCTTCTTGTTCTCCCGGCGACCGGGATGGTGGGCATCGTTGTTGTTGTGTAATCGTGGGGGTACAACGTGTTCTTCGGATGGAGGTAGATTGCTATTGGCGTGTCCAATGCAATGGGCTTCTGTGAAAGACTTCGGCTTGTTCGATTTCGTATCCTTGTTATACTGTAATCGGATCAGAGAACTATCAATCGTCGTCCGTAGTCGAGTCAATTGATGGTCTGCTGTCGGATTGTTTCGTTGTCGTAGAGTGCTCCTTTTGTCGTCTTCTTTTGCAAGCTTCAACAAGCTTGCGACTGTTAATCTGTTAATTTCCTTTTGAAACTGGCTGTTGAGCTGATTCGTCCAAAGGCAAGGAAGAGCAACGGGAGCTTTAACTGCAGGCCGGTTGAGGTGCCGGTCTGTTGTGTCCAATATTTCTCTGATATCCACTACGGTTGGATGCTAATCCAACCAGATCTATTCTGACTATCGGCACCGACGCAATCAGATAGATCTTAGGCTTGTAGTTCTACAGTAGGACGCAAGAGGCGTCTGATGCAAGGTTTAAGGTTGAATAATCAAATAATCTAAAAGAATAAGTGTGTCGGCTTGCTAGAGAGCAAGTTACCGCTTTAGAGTGTGCTGCCGCTAATACAGCACGGTGAAATTACGAGTATTTTGTACAGTAAAATACCGTGTTACGAGAAAATATCGTGTTGCCGCTAATACAACACGTATTTTGTGCAGCAGACAAACAAGTTCGTGAGCACAAAGATCGAACCTCTGCTGTCTTTTCTTGAAAACAAAACACTTAACAAGATGGCTAGCATATGCTAGTTTCTGCCGTGTGTTCTCTCTTTGATCTCTAAGTATCGATAATTCGATCGTACGAGTGACGATCATTTGGCTCGCAAGATTGAGCCATTTGGTCAATAATGAGACACCTGGCTCACAAGATCAAGCCATTTGGTCAGAAAATGAGATATTTAGCTCACAGATTGAGCCATTTGGTCCATAATGTTAGACATCATGATTCACGAGCAAGTATACTGAACTCGTGCGAGTAAAGAATGAGACACCACTGTACCATTGTTACATACGGCTACGCCGGACATGAAAGGAATTTAATATGATATTGGATTATTTTGGCACAATTCCATCCTTCATGATATCCTTGTAAAGCATTTTTTTTGCGACTGAGTTTTTCCGTTTTATTTTTGGCTCTTGAAATGGTGTGGATGTTGTCGGCTGCTTGCTGCTCTGCCATTTCAAAATAGTAGAGCGCAGGATTTCCTTCTTTCATAATCTTGACCCAACGGCATAATCCACTCGTAACTAGCAGCTGGTTTGATGCACCATCGTTGCCAGACGAGTTCCTGAACCAAAAAAACTGTTTTCCATTGTCTTCAAATTGGCTTTCCAAAACAACACTGCTGAATCTTGTTAAGATTGACGCTTCGGCACCTATAACTCCGGCACGTAGCGTTGTCTTTACCATGATGCTTCCAAGGGGCTCAGATCGTTTGAAATCAGATGGCTCGGACTGCTGGCCTGCTGGCCTGACCTCAACTTCCCTGTTCTAGTTTGTTCTAGTAGTCTAGGCTGGAGGGGCTTGGATTGTTTGAGGCCGGGTGGTTTGGACTGGCCTGGCCTGGCCTGGCCTGGCCTGGCCTGACTCGGCTCAACTTCTTTCCCGTTCTAGATTGTTCTAGTCTGACCTGGACGGGCTCGGATCGTCTGAGGTCAGGTCGTGCTGGTTTGGACTGGCCTGGCCTGGCCTGGCCTTACTCTGTCCTGTTTAGTCTAGTCTAGTCTAGTCTAGTCTGGAATGGGTTACGAGTCAGTTTGAGTCTGAGCTAGGATGTGAGTGGCTACTTTCGACTCCGAACGTTTCGTCCATCTCAATGTTTTTGAGACAAATTGTACTTCTTAAAACTGTGCATCTAAAACGAACTGCAACAACAACAACGTCCAAAGTCTCAGCAAACCATTAAGACGTTATGGAACAAGACGCAAGACGCATAGTTATGCGTCTAAAAAAATTTAGACGCATAGTAAAAATTTTAGATGCATAAAAAAATTCCAAATTTTAATTAACGTCTATTAACGTCTTTAACGTCTTTAACGCTTCGATTTTGAAAAGACTAAACTCAAGGAACATTTTGAAAACCAAGAAGAATCGGGCTAGAATAATGAAAACCGTCGGATGGCCCAGTACCGTACCGTACAAGAATTTCGAATCACATAAATGCATATGGTTCGATTCATTCCTTCACTCACATTCTGTCGTTAGTTAGTTTCGTTACGTTCTGAACTGGCACCAGGAAATCAAGGAACGCAAGCTGAAGAAGCAAGGATTTAACAACATCGTTAGAGAACAGTACCGGTACGAATCAGAGTACACACAAGTCCGGCCCGAGTTCGTACTCTTCTTCCATTCTTTCCAAGCGTCGTTTGTCTCCAACCAAACACCTACACCTACACCTACAGCGAACACCAACACCAAACAGAAACAGAAACAGAAACAGAAACAATGCCGCTCCTCCTCCGGTGGTGGAGTCTCCTGCTCGTTACCGTTGTCGTGGCGCCAATGTCAATGCTACTATCAATGCCAACCCCGGCCTCCGCCTGGACTACTAGCACGAGCACGAGCACGACCGCGACGGTGGAATGGATCGATCTCCGCCTCGGTGCTTCCGGGAGCGTTTCTCCCCCTCGGTCGGGCCACGCCGCCTTTGTGCTGAACCAGAAGTGCTACGTCTTTGGTGGGTACGCCGAGGATTCGGTTGCTGTTGTTGCGACACCCGACACGCTAGAGCGGTACCCGACCAACGATTTGTGGTGTCTGGATACAACAACAACAACAACAACAACAACAACAGCAACAGGTAGCAACAACAACACCCGTGTGGGCTGGACCCGGCTCCGGGCCGGGGGCGAGCCCCGGCCCCGGCTGGCCGCCGCCGCCGTGGCGTGCCGCCTCGATCGCGATTCCGACAAGACCGCGGGATTGATCCTGGGCGGTTGGGACCCGCGTCCGGCCGGGACCGGTGGGGAGATTCTGAAGGACGCCGTCGCCTTTGTTCCCGACAGCGGCTGTGGCTCTGGCGATGATTGTGGTGATAGCGACGACGACGACGACGACGACGACAACGACGACGATTGCGGCGATGGCAGCGCGAGCGGAAGCTGGGCACCGCTCTCGACCGATTTCGATTTGGGGCAGCCCACCAGCCGGCTGTGCGCGGTGCCCCTCCCTAATGACGGCAACGACGACGGTGATGTTCCGTCCCCCAGGGTATTGATCCACAACCACCGGTGCCTCGACCACGTGCTGATCCTAAACGCGGAGACCAAGGAGCTCACCCAACAGCCCGTCTCCGGGACCGTTCCCTCCGCCCGGGGACTGCACGCCTGCGTGTGCCTCCCCGGAACTGCTTCCAACCGCGTGGTCCTCTTTGGGGGTGCCGCCCAAACCGGGTCCATGTCCAACGAGGTCTTTGTGCTGGACACCGACACGTGGGTGTGGGAAGAGTGCAAAGTGGTTGCGGCATCGAGCGATAGTGATGGTGATAGTGATTGCGATAGCGATGGTGATAGCGATAGCGATGGTGATAGCGATAGCGATAGCGACGATGTTGTGCCCTGCCCCCGTGCATCGCCCTGCCTGGTGGCGTTGGACGAGACGACCTGCCTCCTGTTTGGGGGAGCGGCCCCGTCCGACGAGACGGGACTGCACGGACTCAATGACGTGTGGTTGCTGGAATTCGAATTCGAACCAGTCGACAAAAACAGCGAAAACGAAAACGACAAAAACAAAAACAAAAACAAAAACAAACGTTCGTCGTGTCGCTGGACCAAGCTGAGCGCCGACGGATCGACCGACGCTCCCCCGGGACGAAACGCCGCCACACTGCTGCCGCTACCGGCAAGGCCCCGGATGTTGAGCGGATCCGGAACCGACGACGACGACGACGACGACGACGACGAGAACTCGCGCTATTTCTTGCTGACCGGGGGATGGTATCCCTTCCGAAAGACCTACGGAGACAATTTCGTCCTCAGGGTGACATACACGAAGTAATACAACGAAGCGATCAACGAATGCGGTTCGGAACCATGCCCATCAACATCAACAACAACAACAAGAACAATCTTCCAATCCAGACAAGACACCACGGACACAATTACAATCCCAGGAATGAGTGACGCACGATCCCTGCATTGCCGCATGCATGCATTTGCATTCATTGTGAATTTGAAGCGAATCATCCCTGTTCTATTTTACGAGGCATGCCGAAACAGAAACGCGACGGAAAAAAAAAGTGGATCCGATCCGCAACCATCTCGTAATTAATTACCGGAACACACAACACAATACAACACAACACAACACAACACGCAGCCAGCAACCATGGATGGAAGTCGGAATGCATTACTGTACTGTATAATCATACACATCGAAATTTGATCAGTGAGAAAAATAATAATTGCTTTTCCTCGTTTAATTTTATTGCTATCAATAGTAGGTAAATTAGTTATCAACAACTCGAAACTGTTGTCAATTCCGCGATGCAAGTACAAGTACAGGTACAGGTACAAGTAAAAGTACTGTTGTCTCATTATTATTGTTGTTGGGACACGAGCTATTCGTTGTAGCGATGCCTGTATCCCTCGTGCCTTCCATCCATCCATCCATCCATCCATCCATCGATCGATCTGCAACATACTACGCCGTCTACCCAACAAGAATTAACCGTTTGTTGGTCTTTGATTCGATTGATCGACTGGAATGAAAAAACAAATTTCGCCGTCGCCCGTCGCCTTCGATTTCTCCGTTCGTTCGTTTATTTATTTGTTCGTTTATTTGTTCGTTTGTTTGCAGAGTCTTGTGTTTCGCTCGTCCTTCCCCCCCACCCACCCGGCTCTTCCGTTCCGTCTACAGTAGTACATACCGTAACCTCCCCAAACGAAAATTGGAATGCGTCGATATTACTTATTGAGTGCCGTACGGTATCCTTCCTACTGCCAAATATATATTCCATTCGGTGCGGAGCGGTGCGGTGGTTCTTCGTTGGGGAAGAGAGCTTCGGCACCACAAGACACCACAACAACAACAACAACAACAAGAAAAAAAAGACACCTACGGGGCGGACACAACAACAACAGGCGGGGGGGGCAGCAGCCGTCTCGCCTCCTCCATTTGACCCGGTGGAACCTGCGCCAGATACTTGGCCATGGCCGAAGTGCAAATGTCCGCGTACAAAAACAAGTCCTCGGGGGTTTCCTCGTTCTTGTTGTCGTCGTCGTCGGTGGTGACTGTGACAACCTTCAACAAATATTCGAGCTCGGCTCGCAGGTTCTCCACGTTGGTCAGGACGTCGTTCCGGAGAAGGTACGCAATGGACTGTTCCGTTTTTGGGGTGGCGCCGCCACCCAGATACAGATTGGCACGGTCCGGATCGCTGTAGTAGATGTTGTCCCCGTACTTGTTGAAGATTTTCTTAAAGTTGCTCTTCTCGTACAAGGACGGATTCTGCAGGATGGACAGGGCTTTTGTCATGGCTTCGGCCGACGGCAGTTGCTGTTTGTCTTTGTCGTTGTTGTTTTCGTTGCTGCAGCCGGACCGGACCAACGCCCTGACCTCCGTGAGTTCCCGGTCGATCGTAAGGATGGGAACCAGCAGCGACGGATAAAAGTCGACCCGGCCCTTGTTTCCGGCGTTTCCCGCTTCCAGTTCACCGTTGTATTGGACCGTGTCCTTTTCGGCCTGTTCCCAGATTCGGAGCTGCTCGAGGACCGGGTTGGTCAACGGATTGGGACGGAAGAGCTCGTCGCGGGCGTTCGCCGGGGCGGGGGCCGCCACTACTGTTGCTGTTGCTGTTGCTGTTGTTGTAATGGTGGCAGCAATGGAAATGGCCGAACCCAAAAATCCTCGGCGGTCGGTGTCGGTCGGGATGGTGGTTGCGGGACCATCGGTAATAGTAGTAGTAGTGGTAGTAGTAGTAGTAGTAGTAGTGGCGATCCTCCTGCGGGTCGACAACCCCGAGACGGGTTCCGCCGTTAGAAACAGGCAGAGGCAGGTTCCGACCAGCAGCTGCGGTGCGTTCGTCTTCATCGTCGTCCTACTATTATTATATTGATCTAATTTCTTGCACAACACCGGTACAATATCGTACAAATTGTTTTGTGGGACAACCGCTTGCCGTCGTCGTCGTCGTCGTCGTCGGATTATTATTCAAAGTATTATTCCAATGTTCCATTCAGAGACTTTTCCGTTGACGGTGTTGTTGGTCGGTGTTGGAACGAACGAACGAACGAACGAACGAACGATGGATCAATTAATTACGATAGAGTTCAAGTAATTACCGGTACACACCGTACGGTACGGTACGATACTTGTACGGTACAATAGCAAGATTCGAGATGATCGATGTGATGACAAAAAATAATTTCGTACCGGGTACTGTACTGTACGAACATACGCACGTAAGATTACGAGGACACATTTCGGGACTGTATCACGTACGAGTATGAGTATCACACACTTCCATCATGTCAGCCATGTGTGACTGACGAATTAGTGAGTCAGTGGCATCAAGAATAGAACGAGTCGGACTAGTCAATTAAGAGTGTCAGGGAACGAACTAGAAGGACCTATCTTTTCCATCCATTACTTCTAAAAAATACGAAGTTCGTACGGTACGGTACTCGTACCGTACCGTTATCGCGCATCTTTCAAGAACAATCGAAGACATCATTTTCGCTAGTGTTGTGGATCGCATTACTGTATTAGAAGTACGACGTACTGTATTACTCCGTATTATTTAGAAAGTACTTTGTCGAAGTTGCGTCTTGGAAGTATTGCTACGGCTTTTTTTTGTTAGGTTCGGACACCCAT
Source organism: Pseudo-nitzschia multiseries (assembly GCA_037355745.1). NCBI lineage: Eukaryota > Bacillariophyta > Bacillariophyceae > Bacillariales > Bacillariaceae > Pseudo-nitzschia > Pseudo-nitzschia multiseries. Next base: position 15,268,131 of record CM074787.1, on the reverse strand, counting down.
CATCGCGACGCGACGCGACGCGATCCGATACGCATACGAACCGCATACGATACTACGTACGCTGGTGGGTATTACATTACGGAGTACTACGTTTTCCAAACCCAAACCCAAAATTCCAATTCCAACACGATGGGGCTCTTTCGGGACGACGACGACAACAACAACAACAACGGCGACGATTGCGAGCGACCGGCGTGCGACGACGTAAAATCCGCGCTCCCAAAGTCCATGGCCCAGTTCGAGGCAATGAAGAAAAAATACGAGCAACAGAAACAACAACAACAACAACAACAACAAGCAAAGCAGCAGACACCTGTTGTAGCCACGAACACGAACAGTAACAGTAACAGTAACAGTAATACGAACAGTAACACCGTCGTCGTCGTCGACGAAAAGGAGTGCCCACCGGGAAGCGCCGAGCTCGGACGAGGAACGTGGAATCTACTCCACAGCATGGCCGCCTGGTTTCCGGACGTACCCACGCCAGAACAGCGGGACGGAATGGTGGGATTTGTCGAGACGCTGGGAGAATTTTATCCCTGCACGTACTGCGCCAAGGATTTTCGAGAAAACCTCGAAAAATCTCCGGTAGCTTCCGGATCGCGGACCGATCTGTGCCTGTGGCTGTGCGAGCAACACAACGTTGTCAACGAAAAGCTCGGAAAGCCGTTGTTCGAGTGCACCATGAACAATCTCGACGAACGATGGAGGAAATCGTCGGCGCCAAAGTGCAACAAATAATAATAGTAATAATAATAATAACAATAATAATAGATAGATAAGAGATAATGAATAATGAATAGTAAATAATGAATAATGAATAATAATAATGCAACATGAATGATGGAATCCACACGAGTGTCGATGGCTTCCTATCGAACCAACCAGCCCAACAACAACAACAAAAACGTTGGACTCACTCTAACACAGAGCACAACAACAACAACAACAACAACAGCAGCAGCAGCAGCCGGATTTGGAACGAGGGAAAAAAAAAACGGGGCCTCGATGTGTTGGACTCACTCACCCGCATCTGGGTGCGAACGAAAATCCACAAGGTGTGGTTGGATTTTCAGGAATTTACGACGATGACATCATGCCAATGTTTCACCGGAAAACGAAACGAAACGATAACTTTCTGATCCTATTGTGCTAGTACGGTAGTGTGTTGTGTTACACGTATCTGCAAGAATTGCTCGACACGATGAGGGAATTTTTTGTTTCTTTTGTTAAGGGACTATGGAATGCGTCGTAATTACGTCTTTGTGTCTCTATGGTGCCATTGTGCTCTATACTATGTGGTTTCGTGTTCGTTGATTTGATTTGATTTGATTTGATCGCGCGTGGCGTGGCGTGGCGTGGCGTGGATGCCGAAGTCTGTGTCTGTGGATGCCGCATTCTGCGTCTGCATCTGTTGTTGTATCTGTTGTTGTATCTGTGTGCTGCGCGCACTGCGAAACACACCCATCCGTCCGTCTCTTCGATGCAGTTCAATTGAATTCAATTCAATTCAATTCAATGCACTATCGATCGATCGATCGATCGATCGATACGAGTCATTCATCGAACGAATTCAGCCAGCCAGCCAGCCAGCCAGCCACCCGAGTGAGGTATTGTCGTCTTCCCCGGTGAAACCAATGTTCCAAGTTACACGCTCGCTCCCTCCTTGTGGTTGTTGTGGCTGTTGTGGTGGTGGTTTCATTCGTTCGTTCGTTCCTTCCTTCCTTCCCGACAACAGCTGTTATTAAATAATGTTTCGCTTTCGTTTTCGTTTTCGTTTCGCTTTCGCTTTCGTTTCATTCTGTATTATTTATTTGTGCGCCTCCCTTTTTTCTTCCAGCTTGGCAAAGGTGCCCGTCAAGCAGAATTCTTTCATTTTTTCGGCCGTCGCCTTGCCGATTCCCGGTAGCTTGGTCTTTCCCTTGGAGAAGGACAACGCGTTGTCTTCGGTGACTTCGTCCTCGAGTTCCGTGAGGGTCGCAATGGCTTTCTTGTACGACAGAGCCGCGTTCGTGTTGCTCTCGGCAAAGTAGTACTGTTTGTTGTGTTGTTGTTGTTGTTGATGATGATGATGTTGATGTTGATGTTGTTGCGATGGCGATGACGATGGGCACGGTAGCAGTATCCGCATCCGAGTACCGTGTGGTACGGAACGGAGGAGGCAGGGCAGGGCAGGGCAGGGCAGGACAGGGCAAAAAGAAAGGAATGTAGGAAAGCGTGAGGATCGTGAATGAATTAACATCAAACAGAAAACGAAAATCAAATCGAGACGGTGATATGATTTTTTCATAATTTCAATCCATGACTAGAACTAGTGCACATCGATCAACAAACGACGTCTCCCCTACCACAAGCGGGGACGGGTGGCTCCAATTGATACGATCCGCATTCACCGATGCCACACACGCACACAAGCACACAAGCACACACACACACACACACACACGCACGCATTTGCACACAAACACAAACACACACACAGCCACAGCCACAGCCACACAGCCACACGAACGCGAACGCAAACGCAAACGCACCTTGGCACACTCCTCGAGGGCCAGAATCAGTGCCGCGTTCTTGGGGTTGGCACAGGCGGCCTCGGCCGCGGCCTCCCGGGCGGCGGCCTTTTCTTGTTTCGCTTCGGCAAACCCGTACTTGTCGAGAATAATTTGCATAATGTCCCTCGGTGTCTTGCCCTTGGAATTGGCCATGACCAGCTTGCCAATTTCCATCTTGGCGCTGCGGTTGGCCGGGAGGTCGACCTTGCCCTCGACGACGAGCGCAACGAATGCTCCGACGGCGTGCTTGCGGCCGGGGTTGGTCGAAAAATCGATTGTTGTGAGGGCGTCGGCTTTTTCCAGGAGTTGTTGGACCATGGGATTGGGATTATTGGAATTCGCATTTGTGCCGGAATTTGCACCACCTCCCCCCTCCCGGGCGTCCTCGCGGAATTGCTTCATGGCTTCCTTCGTCTCGTCCGATGGTTCCTCGAGGTAGAAGGGTTGGGCACGGAGGGTTTCGGGATTTGCGAGCCGCGGCGCCGTGTACGAGCAGGGGATGCGCCGTCCGATGTCTGAGATAACGAGCGAGCACACAAACATTGCAAACCAAACCAAACCAAACCAAAGCGAGCGGGTGGGTGGGTGAGTGAGTGAGTGAGTTATCCGGTGAATGAGCAACGGAGGATGCGATGGGAATGACACATTCCGATTACACCACCATTCGTCATGTCTTTGCGAATGGTGGTCTCCCTTTTCCAAATTCATTTCTCAATGCCTAGTCTAGGGGTTCTGGTCCATCCAATGCAACAAATCACGCAACACGCAACTGTAACAACACGCAACACTTTCACAAAATACGCACGCACCCTCATCGTACCGACCGCTGCAATGAATCTTGTCGTAGTCCCCCTCCACAAATTTGAGGTCCCCCTGGCACAGCGGACAGATCGACAACCGGCCGTGGAGCTCGCCATCCAGAACCTTGAAGAGGACAAAGTTCTTGGTCCCCGTCAGCAATTGCTGATTCCACCGCAACAAATCCTTGAGTTTGGCCACCGTGTATCCCTTTTGGTACTTGCGGTAGATTTTCAGCATGGACGGAAAGTCGTCGTCGTCCGGAGTTGTTTTGGACTTGGACTTTTCGGTTTTCACTTTTTTCTTGGCCGGTTCGGGTTCGTCTTCGTCCGCGGCCGCCTTGAGGCGCTCCATGAGGTCGGTGGGTTCTTCTCCGGAGCCGGATTGTTGCTTCGTCTTTTTCGAGCTTTTCGATTTGGTCTTGGAGGAAGCATCCCTGAGCATCTGCAAGATTTCGTCTCTGCGGTCTGCCAAAACGTCGTCGTCGGTCCCGTCCATTAGATAGTCGTCGACGAATTGATCGACGTCGATCCCACCCGACGCCAGCTTGCGGGGAATCTTGAAGCACGACACGTGATAGGACGACGACATGGCAAAGTTGGCACCCTCCCGGAGGGGAGCCTCAACGAACAACTTGAGATCCCCCTTGGCAATGGGTTCCTTGCAGGTCTTGCACTTGGCCCGGGAGGTCTTGGCGAGCTATAGTTGTTGTTTGTATTGTGTTTGTATTGTAGTTGTTAAGAACAACAAGGGCGATAAAGATACAGCATCGTGAGCAAGAACTAATCCGAATATGCTCATCGTGTTCGTTTGTTCGTACTGTCCAATGAATGTGAATGCAATGAAAATACAATACAACACAATACAATACACTACCAATAGCTTCACGAATGCGTACGTACCTGGAGAGAGTAAGTACTTTCCGACATGGTCTTTTCGTCGATGGTTTGGTTTGGCTTGGTTCGGTTTCTGTATATAGGTTGGTGAAAGCAACGGCTATCGTGCATGCAACGGTAGGCACGACGAAATGTTGTGACAGTGATTTTGTGATGATTTGCAATGGAACCAAGAAATTGGAACTGAAACGATTGGGAAGGGGAGAGGGAGAGGAGATTAACATGGCGCGCCATCGCGTAAGATTTTTTACCGTGTTGTACGTACTATACCGTACTCGTACGAGTACCGTAACGTAGTAACGGAAATTTCTGAGTCGAACGGTGTGAGAATCTTGGCCGTAAGATTTACGTATCGTGCATAAAACTGCGTAGAATACAGTTCTCCGAGTAAGTAAGATACGGAATGGTACGAGTACGGTGGAATACCGTACGTACGGTACGTAGAAGCTACGAGTAAGATTTTTTTTGGGAAGAATTCATACCGGTAGGAACTTCCGAAACTGTAACTGCTTCATAACTTGCTTTTTGATGCCGACAGCTAAACACAACTTGCTTTTTGATGCCGACAGCAAAACACAACTTGCTTTTTGATGCCGACAGCAAAACACAACTTGCTTTTTGATGCCGAGCTTCCAATTGCAGCTTGGAGAACATTGCGACACAAAAAAAGTGGAATTGCAGTCGCGAATGACAACAATGTTCCAAAGGATCTTGGGAGGGTCAGAATCATAAAGCAGAGAGTATCACGTTCAACAATGAGTTTTGTTCAGCACTGTCAGCAGAGACAGGCTGTGGCGACGAACCAAGCCGAACAAGCTCATTCACCTTCCGAGCAAGGAATCATCGGGACACGTTGAAAACAACTAGACGCATCTGATCCCGTACCAAAAAATTGATGCATGCCGTAGTTTCCTCAGTAGCTACGGTACTAGCAAATGCTACTAAACTTTGTGGTTCCAGCAGTGGCTGGCTATCTGATTTTCAACACACTACAACTGTATTTCCATAGCAAAACCGCATATAACCAAAGATTTGTACCGTGCAAGGCACAACACGACACAGTTAAAATGTCGTGGTTTTGAAATCACGTCAAATCCGAGTGATTCCTCTTAGCATCTATGACATTGCTTGCTTTCCACTCCACAGTATACGATACTACGTGACCATCACTGTCCTAGTGACAAACGGATTGGACGTACTGTGCTCCATCAAACCCCTACTATAACAAGCAAAGCTTACACCAAAACCAAACCAGGATTAATGTTCCTTTCTTCGATTTTTTTTCAAACTATCGGTTGTTGGTTCGTGGCCAGTACGTACCGGCACTGATACCCATCGAATGAATCATCCCTGTGCTGGCCCTTTTGTCGGTTCCAAGACCGATCGCGTCGCGTTTCCGTCACACGAATACCAAGTGGCTTGTGTTGTGGAAACGGTCATTCCAAGACCCGTCGCACGTTCGATTTTCGATTCGATAGCTACCGGCACGGTACGAACTTAGGGTTTGCCTTGTTCCGTTGCGTTGCGTTGCGTTCGTGCCTCGTGGCATTTCCAATTCGTTGCGTTGCGTCGCATTGCTGCGTCCCGGGAGCTAGCCTAGCTCTCTGCTGCAGCTTTTTCCTCGAGCTCTTCAAAGACCTCCACAAAGGTAGCGGCCGACTGGGCCCCCGAAAATCCGTACGGTTTGACCCCCGGACTGTCTTTGACGGACACCACAAAAAACGGGACGCCCGAGATCCCGTACCGCTTGCGGCCCTTGGCAATGTCCGCGTCGACCTGAGCTTTTCCCTCGTTGCGGGTCAGGAACCGCCGCAGATCGTCCTCGTCGAGGCTATCGCCATTGCCATTGGCGTTGCCATTGGCGTTACCATTGCCTTCCTCGCCGGCGGCCTCCCGGCCAATGGCCACCAGAACGTCCACCAGGGAAATGTTTTCTCCCCGCTCGTACTCGGCCCGAAAGAGAAGGGCGTTCACCCGATCCGTGGAGGAAATGCCCTTCGAATCGCAATAGTGGATCAGCTGGTGGGCCCGGGAGGTATTGGGCCACCACTTCCAATCGCCAAAACTCGCCCCGTCTTTTTTGCCCTCCGTTTTCAAGCGGTGGGTCCATCCGGCTCCTCCCCACCGCCGGTGACAGTAGTCATCGACCGTCTCGCCCAGGGGGGCGGTCTGGGGATCGATCTGGAAGGGTTTCCATTCGACCTCGACGGTTCGGGTTGGCGACGACGACGACGACGACGACGTATAGGACCGAATGGCCTTGTGCAGCCGCTGCTGGCCGACGTAACACCAGGGTCACGCGAGATCGGAGTAGACGAGGACCTTGACGATCGACGACGCCATGTTCATGCTTTGTGTGTCTCAAAAGGGATTAGTGCAGTACAATGCGCAGTACGGTGCGCGTACGAGTACGAGTAATACAACTTGTAGTTCGCTAGTTTGAGTTGTGAAGAAAAAAGAATACGGTACCGTAAGTAATTGGTGGAGTTCTTGAGAAAATACGGTATTATGATCGCAATACGATACTGCAGAATATCGATGCCATCTTCTGTATCATGCGGTATCTGACATCTTCTCCATCCAATTCAATTGACCAATCAAATCGCAGCAACAAGCAATATCTTGCATGATGCACATCTGAGAGAATGGATATCCACACTTTGATGGACATCCAACTATCTCATAATGTATTTACTTGCATCTCACCAATAGGATAATCATTTACTTCGTAATTCTTTAATTATTTTTAATTCTTCAAAGTTCCGTGGCTTTGCTACTGATTTCAACAAGAACATGATAGTACTACAAGGAGTGAATAAAGCATTGTGAGGGGGGGGGGGGGGGGGCTGGGAGGAGTTGTTGACCACCTCAGCTGCCCTCCAAGCAATAGTAGTATTAGCTGTCAAAGCAGATTAAAATCCTTAAGCTAGAACAAACAGTAAACTAACTCAATGTATCCAAGAGCCCAAGCAGCAGCACGAGAAACAACAGCAACAACAGCTATTATTTTCCTTCTGAATCCAATTCGTTGAGAGTCTGATTCAAAGGCTTCCGAAGAACAGCAACGCTGCATTAGTGTGTTAGTAGACGAACGATTGTACTCTACGCGTGACAATTGTGTTTGGATACTTTCGGCAACGGATAATCGGACTACAGGCGAAGCTAGGGAAACGCCGGATCTCTTCTTGCTGTGACTTATTCAGATTGCAGCGAGACAGACCTTAGTATGTAGATTACAAGTAGTTGGTAGCAACTAGTGTGAATTTTGGGATATAAATCAGTTGAATGTTAAAAGTATGAGATAAAGTGAAATCTTGCCGAAATGCAAGATATCTCTTTTATTGAGATGAATACGTTGCAACTGCTGTTGCGTAGTGATGAGATTACTCGCTGATTATTTCCGTACATGTATTGGTCGTTGACCATATATATCTGTATGCATGTATATGTATTGTGTGAGAATCACACGCCAACGGTTTTCTTCTCTTGTTCCGTTAGGAAGACTTCATGATATGTTTATCATTAAGGTCAGGAATTGCTCCCGTAGCTCGTGTGATATTTTATGAAATCAGAGTTTGCTCACCGAAGAACGATGGCAATACTGTAAAACAGGGATTGCTCACCGTTGATGCGCGATGGGAATCGATGCGCCGTGGGAATCGATATGCCGTGGGAATCGATTACTTTGATTGATACGGGACTCATTGATTTGTACGAATAGGATATCTACCATCTGGTAGCTTTGGTACTTCTGGTCACGAAAGGAATTTAATACTCCCCATGTCTCCTTGTGAAGGGTCATCACGCTCTACATGATGCTTCCATCATCTTGGAGAAGGTCGCCGGTATTACCACAGAAGTGGAAGATGGGCCTGAGCAGTGGATACACAACTGAGTGTCCCCAATGCTTGGTGAGAATGTCTGCACAGTTATCCTTACCTGGGATGTGCATCATTAAAATGAAGCCTCTCGCTATCATGCTTCGTACGTAGTGAAACGATAAAATGTTATGACGCTTGTGCAACCTTGCATAAGGGAAGGTTGACGTTTGGATCATCTTTTCGTTGTCACCCCAAGAGTAGGAGATACCATGGACTCGTGTTCCGAGGTATCGGAATGAGTGGCGTAAATCGACGATCTGTTCGATGCAAGTTCTTCCTGCAACAAATTCAGCTCCAAAGGTGGCTGTTTCCGTAGTAGACTGCTTCTTCGAGAACCACATCATGGGAGTCTTGTTCGCGAAATGAAGAATGCCGGTTACAGCCTTACCACTGAGAATATCATGCATGAGGTTGGCATCATAGAAATGTGTCAACACTACTGTCTTCCCAAGCGGTGCAGGAGCGTCGTCGGGTAGCTCTTCCGAATGCTCCCCATAGACGGTGTTGGACCAGTCGATGGTGTCGGGTTTAGTCAATATAAAATTGGGTGGTTCCACGCGGAATCTGATTTTAAAATGTTTAAACTTGGAGATATATCCATAGATACGTTTTGCACGTTCGAGATGCCCATCTCATGGTTGAGCTCTGAAACTCGAGAGTGTCATCACGGCTGTTTGTACGTCGAAACGGCCAATAGCGATGATCCATTGGAGTGAACCGATCATACTTTGGTATTTCTGTATACCAGTTTCTTCAAGAAAGGCTGAGGAGTCCAATTCAGGATGATCGTTCTCTGCAATGGGTGATTGGAACCTAGTGCTAGGTTTGCATCCGAACATTTGTTCGTAAGACGCTTCCATCTTTTCAATGAACTTTATGGGATTCATGCATAGAACACCATGCGCGTCGCGCTCAAATCCGCAACCTAGGTGAAAGTTCATAGGTCCGGATCCCTTCAGTTTGAAGTTATACGGTGACGACTGCAATATCTTCAAGAAGGAATTGGGATCTGCCATGCAGAGGCATAGGTCATCGACATATGTGCATATAAGTTCATATACACGTTCACCATGCTTGTTCGTTCCAGGCTTGAGGAATATTTCCGGTTCTGCGCGGGATCTTTCGAAGCCGAGTTCAATGAGACAAGCTGCGAGTAAGTCTCCAAAGCACTTGCCTGAAGACCTGAGGCCATATAGGGCTTTGTAAATGATCAACAGGTGATCTTCCAGCGATCCGAATTCGGGACCTGCCTTGATGCATACTTTCTCGCAGGTAACTGCTTCTAGGTAGGCATTACCTATGTCGGTACCCCATGCTTCCAAGTCGTTCAGTTCAGCTAGGAATAGGCACATACGTAGGCCGCGGAGAGATACGACACCTGCGTAAACACTGTGGATAGGGGCCTCAGTGAGATTACCGTTAGCAACAAGACGAGCCTTGTGTCTACCGTTGTGCTTGACAGCATATATCATGTGTACCTTGATCTGTTGGAATCCGGGAGGAATGGAGCTTGTCTTGTACACGCCTTTATCAATGAATGTATTGTATTCATTGAGTTGTGCCATTTCCAGAGTGGTGGCATCTTCCCATTTGGTGTTGCCGTTGGCTTGATCAAATCGGAGGGCTTCTTCGTGGTTACGAGGTACTTTGAATCCGTATTGGTACTGCGGAGTTGTACGGAAAGAACGTAGTTTGGCTTGGTGCACGAGTCGATCAAGTTTCTTGGTTCGTCGCGCTAGGTTGGTGATTCTCTTAAGACGTTTCCAACCCGGGAGGTCAAGCAAGTTGTTGTCTTTCCCATATTTTGCAACGGTGACCGGGTCATCAGCCGCAATGTTGGCTAGAGGCTCATATGTGCGTTCCATATTTTCCCATTCAATCCAAAGGTTATACTTGGAACCTTTGTATTGAGGATGCTTGTTATCCAGCAGACCTTGGTGTCCTAGGATGCGGCGAAATGACCAAAGTTTGCCGTCTTCTTGTGTTGAATCACGATGGATGTAATTCATGACATCATTGTATGCAATGATATCATTAAGTTCGTCATCAGAGTGTTTGCACTTGAACTTGATGAAGTCTTTGTTGCGTTCAAGACTGTCTTCAACATCGACGATGGTAAGACGCTTCCGGGTGCCATCGGGGTTGGTTACAAGGAAGGATCGTCCTTGTAGATCGGCAATCGGGACCGTAGGAATGGTAATGGGTTTACCATCATCGTCAAATTGTGCGTTACCTTCTTCGTCGGTAACAACTACCTGTGATGGGTCTACTGAAGGAGTAGCGGGGTTGGTGTGTGGAGTTGTGACGTCACTAACATCAAAGTATGCTAATTCCGGAGGATCAAAATCATCTTCAGTAAGGAGAACGCCATCGGATGTCTTGCTGAAGATGTGTGTCGTAGGGGGACCATCAAAACTCTCCCCATAGTTGTTAGGGAGTGGAGAAGGTGACCAGCTCGGGCTGTCATCGACCTTCTTATATAGAAAGCTCGGTAACGATGGGTGGGCGGGTGGTTGAAGAATTGGTTGGGTGCCAGGTGCGTGGGACATAGTACCTGGTTGTTCGTTGGGTACAGATGGGATGGTGTCATCGGCAGTGTCAGAATCAGCGGGTGAAACGCTAGGGGGAATTGAGTTGCCTGGTTTTGTAGACGCGTCAATGGGTTTACTCTGAGTGGTATGCTCCCCATGTTTGAATGCTGGAGCTTCTCCAGTGGCGTATAAACGGGGCAAGGAATCCTTGGCGTTACGCCATTTTATGAAACCATCATCAGTGAATAGGCCCGCGCGTTTGTTACGAGACTCAGGTGTAAGAGCAGAGCGGACACCGGACCGGTCAAGTAACTTGTTGGTAACGGGATCCCAGATTTGGAAGCAGAGTCCATTGCCAACATGTTCTGCAATGCCAAAGAAGTGACCTAGGCGTTCGGTAGACTGGGTACCGAAAGGGGAGTCGTTGGTTTTGAAATACACAGGTTCAAACCAGAAGAAACTGGTGTATGCGCTGATGTCGCCAAGTGTACCGGTAGCAATGAAGACCGGTTGTTTATCTGACAGCGTAGGATCAGAAATAACATTGAGGAGACCTGCGACGTATGTCATGCACAGTAGCCATAAGTGTGGTGGTGTGCCTGTACGATCCATGACGCGATTGACAATGCGCTTGAATGTTTGGTATCGACGTTCGAATTGATTCTGGTGTTGGTGATAAGGTTCACTTTGCCAGAGTCCAATCCATAGCATTTTGAGGTAATTGACGACTTTCTTGCTGGATTGGTAGTTACCGTGGTCGCAAAGGAGGCGAATGGGCCTGCCCCATTTTCGAACAAAGTTCTGGAAGCAAGATAGAAAATCGCCGGTGGTACGCATTTCTTCAACGTGTATAATATGTGACTTGCGGCGGAAGAAGATCTGAGCAATCTTTGAGCCACCATCAATTGCTGGGACATCCGAATAGACAGCATCGGACATGACATCGTCATTGAAGGGTCGAACGTTCATGGCCGGTTGTGGGGAATGAAACCGTTTGAAAATGTTGCCATCAGGGCTAACCGCTAATGAACCATATTGGGTTGAGTTTTCAAACGTGGCCTTGATGCGATCGGTGGAAACCCAACAAAAGAAAGGTTTCAGGGATAGGTAGTCATGTTCGTTGGGGTATCTCTCGCGGGGCGTAGCCGCAATACGTGTAGTATCACTGGCAGTGCAATCCGTCGGAAACGCAGTGACTGTCCCAGAGGCCTCAGGTAAAGTGCAGCATGCGAGGCGTTCTTGATGAATGTAGTCGGTGGAAGTAAGCCAAAAGGAGCGATCGTTGGTTCTATGATCATCAATAGGAAGGAAGGGAGATCGAGTGGATTGGCTGGAATATGAACTGAGGGACGTGACCGTGGAAGAGCCAGGGGATACAGAGATATCCAATCCTTCAAGACAACGTGGGTTTCCATATTTGTCGTAATCGGCATAAGGGAGTTGCTGTGGCTGAGGAGGATATTTCTGGAGAAATTGTTCATCTTTTGCACTGATGGTGGTATTGAGAACAGATGGGTCCCAATGCTTATCGGATGTCATGATAACATGTGGGAGTGTGTCAAACTCAGTAGTCGTGTACTTTTGCATCGCAAGGTATGGTAAACCGTGGCGTATGCTAAGAGGCAGTGCATATCCATCGGAGGTGGTGATGACCTGTCCACCGCCCGCTTTGATGGATGTGTCGTCGACATTGGAAAAATATGCTTCCATCTGGCCGGAGGACAATATAGAAGGGTGTCGTCCTGTATAGGCACATTCATTGAAAATGAGGATGACGGGGCCTCTGTTCGATATGGAATAAGCTCCGCATGTAGCAATGGGGATATTCTGTACCTGGTGATTGTTAATGCCGGTGACATTGACATATTGTGGTGGGATATCCTTGGAGATGAGGCATGCATCATTGCCGATGATGCAACCATTTGCGCCGCGATCGACCATGGCAAAACCAGGACTAGTAACTGTAGTTTTGTGTATGCGGTATGTGTACGACGTTACTGGACTATCGTTAGGAAAGGTCAGATCTTCGTCAGGATTATACCACTGGTGAAAATTGGCGGAATATGATGATGTTCCTACAGGTATTTTGGTGTCACCGTCCTTTTTGTACTGAATGTCAGGGTTTTCGGAAAGGAATCGAGCGGGATGCGCGGGTGACACGGAAGACTTGAGAGGTCGCTGGTCCTTGGATGAAGAGGTTGTTGATTTGTATACACCTAAGGATGCATGGAAAACACCTCTACGATCATTTTCTACAGCAGGATGTAGGTCTGATGCGGAATTGGCATGTTCATCTTTGGTCGAAGTATCCTCTTCTCGAAATGATACCAAATGTCCATGTTGATATGCCTTCCGGGTAATGGGTTTGACACTGTTGGGGTCAGGCTGGTCCTTGTTAAGTAAGTCGTGTCGTAACGATGCGACCACGATTTTCTTGCCTTCCGGAGAAAAACTAAGCCAACTTTTCATGTCCTGACGTGACAGGGCCTTCCATATGTTTGTAGGTAACCGTGTGGTAGGGTCAGGGGTACGTCCAGCCTTAAATACCGCATAATCCTGATAGTCTCCTTCAAATTCGATAGGGAGAGCATAGTCATCATGATTTTGGCTTTGTTCAGAGGAGAAATCATGAACGTGTGCACGTACAGTCGACCGAGGAGCAGACATCGCGGACTGGGAATCAAGTCGAGTTGCTTCGAGTAAAAGCGTGATTTTAAGTTCGTGGATAGCAGCGGCTTCGGCGACCGCATCTGTCACGGTACTATTCGTCCCACCTGGATCCTTGACTTTGGCAAACTGTTCACTTAGCTGAAAGCTGGAATAGCATGCCTGACATAATGCTGATTTTGCAGTATGGTACTCAAGGGGCTTGTTGGGAGGACGGAGCTTATTGAGGTGATTTAATTCATCAAACCAATGTGTAATGAATTTCACTTTGGATTCCTTCCAATTGTTGAGATTCAACTTTAGCAACGCTTGTAGCTGAGTCGAATTGTCATATACCTTGGCTTTTGATTTGCTGTGAAGGTTTACAAAATCGAAGTATGCCTTGCGTCCATCACGAGTGGTAGAATGACTGTGTACACACGATGCAGAAAGGTCACTTTTGAAGACTTCCAACATTAGTACCCAGAAGAAAGCACACTGTTTGACGAAGAGATCAGGGGTGTAACCCAGAAGCGTAGCTGGGGGCCAAGTTTCATCAAGGAATGTCTCTGTGTCGATGTCGTATGCCTCGAGTTTAGCTTTGAAACCAACGAGCCAGTGTTTGAATCTTGAGTCATTCGTGAGGGGCGTAAAGGACTTTTCATCCCGTGCTTTTCGGCACCAAGATTCGTACTTTACCTGCTGAGGTGACTTCTTGTTACTTCCTGCCGGAGGAGGTGGGGGGTTCAGAGCGGATTCGTTACGCATGCGTTGGGCACGCTCTTCGCGGAATGACTGGAATTCCTTATATGTATATGATTTTACATCCTTCCAATTTCTCTCGTCTTCTGCTAGAGCGACATCGTCTTCTTGTAGATCGATAGCGTAATCCGCAAGTGCTTCTATGTTCCTTTGAACAGATCGAGGGATATGCAGTGGTAGCCCTCCTTCAGTATAGGTAAGCTCGCGTGCAAAGTCCGGTTTGATAAGTGCGCCGAGGAATGCATTCCACTTGCACAATCCGCCTTCCTTGAGAGCTAAACACAGTTTACTATTGGCTTCACTTGTTACGTTGAGTAGGGATACGAGTATCTTCTTCATATCAGTATCAAAACTGGGAAAGTGGTTGGCAGTAGTAACTTTGGCGTCATTCTTCTCTTCGCCCCCAAATACATTGCCGGGCATCGTCGGTATGTTCGGCATCTGTGACGGTTCCGATCCTCCGAGAGAATTGCGCGGTGACTGGGAATGAGAACTGCTTCGTGTACGGTGTGCGACTGGCATATGCCAGCGTAGAGATTGTATTCAAGTCCGTTCTTGTTCCTCCTTGTGTGCAAGCCGTCTTAGAGCTTGCGACTGTTAATCTATTATTTTCCTTCTGAATCCGATTCGTTGAGAGTCTGATTCAAAGGCTTCCGAAGAACAGCAACGCTGCGTTAGTGTGTTAGTAGACGAACGATTGTACTCTACGCGTGACAATTGTGTTTGGATACTTTCGGCAACGGATAATCGGACTACAGGCGAAGCTAGGGAAACGCCGGATCTCTTCTTGCTGTGACTTATTCAGATTGCAGCGAGACAGACCTTAGTATGTAGATTACAAGTAGTTGGTAGCAACTAGTGTGAATTTTGGGATATAAATCAGTTGAATGTTAAAAATATGAGATAAAGTGAAATCTTGCCGAAATGCAAGATATCTCTTTTATTGAGATGAATACGTTGCAACTGCTGTTGCGTAGTGATGAGATTACTCGCTGATTATTTCCGTACATGTATTAGTCGTTGACCATATATATCTGTATGCATGTATATGTATTGTGTGAGAATCACACGCCAACGGTTTTCTTCTCTTGTTCCGTTAGGAAGACTTCATGATATGTTTATCATTAAGGTCAGGAATTGCTCCCGTAGCTCGTGTGATATTTTATGAAATCAGAGTTTGCTCACCGAAGAACGATGGCAATACTGTAAAACAGGGATTGCTCACCGTTGATGCGCGATGGGAATCGATGCGCCGTGGGAATCGATATGCCGTGGGAATCGATTACTTTGATTGATACGGGACTCATTGATTTGTACGAATAGGATATCTACCATCTGGTAGCTTTGGTACTTCTGGTCACGAAAGGAATTTAATAACAGCCAGACCAATCAGCAGGAAGGGCAAGAACAATTCTGATCCCCTAACACCAGTACTAGTAAAGCAGGTAATGGAGGAATGGAGGCTGTACCAACACTACTGAAATGAATACCCAGGGCTGAGCCACAATGAGTTCAAGGGTGTCATCATCAACAGATCCAAGTCACAACAGTATGACAGACAATCTGTTTAAAGACGTCAAGGTAAGAATGACTGGTAAGAAGAACTCGTCCTCCTATGCAAAGGCTTCTCTACTAACGCTGAAGATGCTTGAGGAGAACACTTTCCTTCCTGAGATGCCCAAGACAAAAGAATACGCTGCAACCAAAGAGGGTGGCAGCAAGTCTGTTGGCCAAACTAGAAAGAAGCTTCTTGAAGACCTCCGGACCAAGAAGGCCAAATGTCTTTGAAGATTCAAAGAAGCACAACCATTACATTGAGGACATGAAGTCCCTAGTATTCTCCACCATCAAAGGTCATCTTGGCACAACAACTGAAGGAAACCAAGGACTGCAACACCCAAAGGAAAGACAATGTGGCAATAGCCTGGACATGTCAGAGAAGATATTCTTGAGCCTGTACCAGCCCAGATTTTTCTAGATGCCATAGCATAACACTTGGGATACATCTTTACACTGAACTGGATGACATCAAGTTCTTCAGGGTGATGCCATGGCACACAAAGTTCTGAACAAGCCACATGGTCCCTGACATCACAAAGAGTGCCCTTCTGTACTGCATGGGCGCCATTTTTACGCTGGTGAGGGCTTTGTAGTCAAACATATCCCTGGAGACAATCAATTCAACTGTCTCAGGGATGGTCTGCTTGGTCAGACTCCACCAGTATACTTCATTGAAACTATTCATGACCAGCATGGACTATTCATCAAAAAAGTTATTGGATCAGCACAGAACATGTCTGATGTACATCTGCATACATCACTTTCAAATCAAGAATGCCAATACAAATTATCATTGCATTAGTCAATGATGTGAATTTGGGGTTGATCAATTTGTGCAATGGAAGCAGGATTTAGAAATTTATCTCCCCTTGGCAACTGATGACAGGAGCCTGACTTGATGCACAGCACCATTACCAATTCCAATTTGGAGATTACGTGTTGTTGGGACACCAAGAAACTGGCAATAACTCCATGGGCCCATGAGCAAGAGATATAATTCCTTTATACCAACATGATATTGGGGAGGCACCATGTTCCTGTTTCACCTAGCTATTAACTGAATATTGCATCAGGCATCCGCCAGATACAGCAGTCCACTTGGCTGGCACAGTGATAGCTTGTTCGCGTGGAGGAAATCACTGCTAAGGAAAAAGCTCCACACCATTGGGCTCACATTTGGAAATATGCAAAGTCATAGAACTATACTTGATTTGGATAATGCACCAGTCAGCACCAGCAACAAGGATGGCTCTGATCATTTGTTTAGTCTTCTAGCTATCGATAGCAATGTGTTCGGATCTATTGACCCAGATCTATTTTCCAAGAGGAGATCAAACATCTTGTTGACGATGTTGCTGATCAAGCTGTTTATGAAACAACTATGAGCGTAGCTCCAAGTAATGAAGAGCTGGATGGGGATGAGCCAAGCAACACGAACCAAGCCAAATCTGAGCCGGATGGTTTGGAGCCTGCCAGATTTGCACCAGTAGACATGCCCAATGATGATTCAACAGAGGTCGATCATGACCCGGGACTCCCCACAGACCAACCCAATGCACAATTCAATGCAATTGATTGTGAGGATGTCAAAGGTGATGCATGACAAAAGTTTAGCTCACAACTCAGTTAGCAGCCACTACTACTGTACTACTCAAGAGGAACCAGCATGGGGGGACTCCAGGAAACTCATATTATTGAAACTGCATTGAAGATATTTCGAAGTTTTGTGACACTCCGAGAAAGTTTCAACCGAAGGTTCAACCGGAAAACATCATAGCACAGTGAATTGGGGGCGTGACAACATAGTACCACATAGAGGAAGGGTATGCCGCTGTGCTTCATAGCAAAATCCGTATTAGAAAAAGGCATACAACAGTGGAAGAAATGAATGTCCCATTTTACTTCATATTATTTTATTGTATTGTATTATTGTAATTTTTGTAAACCGAACGACTCCAAAAAAGCCCCTTTACTCTTCCGCAATTGTCGCATTGAATTCCCAGTCGGGAACGACGGCCATGGCCCAGTTGAACTTGTCGCGAAGCGTCTTGGAAAAGACCTTCTCGATGGGTACGTCGTTTCTCTTGCACCACGCGACGGTGATCCGCGGATCCATGTAGTTTATCTTGGAGGTACCCAGAGAAACCTCCTTGTTGTCGTCCTTGTGCTTCAGATCCATTTCCATCTTGGAGATTTTTGCGCTCCAATTCTGGATTTTCTTCGCCACCTGATCCTTGCTGGGAGCCTTGTCCCACAAATGGGCCTGCTTGAACTTGATGGCCGCGACCTCCCGCTTCTTCTGCTTGGCCTTTTCGTCGGCCTCCGTGGCCTTGATTTTCTCCTCGTTGGTCTTGGCTTTGTCCTTCAGGGTCTTGGCCCGTTCGATACCCTTGGCGGCCTCCTCCGCCAGTTTCTTCTCGTCGTGCTTCTTCAGGGGGATCTTGTCCGTGTCCTTTCCCTTGTTCAGGTACACGAGGATTTTCTTCAGGGTGCTCTTTTGCTTCTTGAGTTGGTTCAGCTTTTCTTCGATGTTGGAGAGCTGCGTCTCCTGCGCCTTGCTAACGGAACGCTGGTGATTGCACAGAATCGCGACCTCCCGGTTGGCGTTGTTGTATTCGACGACCTTTTCGGCCGCGGTCAGCTTGCTCCAGCTGCCGGTGCTTTCCGTCTTGCGGAGTTCCTCCTGCAGCGTGCGGGACGCATTGTAGGTACGAAAGACCTTGGCGGAGAGTCCGTCCATAAACTGTTTGAGGTGGTTGTTGAGCATGGTGGGATTGATGCCGTCAAAGACCTCCTCCGTCTTCTTCTTCTTGGAGCAAAATGACTTGAGGTTGGCAAAGACCTTGTCTCCCATCCCGCTGTTCTCGTTGTACATGGGAGCACCAAAGTCGATCGTCTGCTTAAAGAGCATGGAATCCTTACCGAGAAACTCGAGCTCGATTTCCTTGTTGTCCCCGCCCTCTTCGTTGGGGTCAAAGTGGAGATGCTCGACCCGGAGGGAGCAGCACCCGACCGTGTCGGCCTCTTCGTCGGTGTCCTTTTCCCCACCCACACGAAGTGCCAGCCGGTCTATCACCCACGTGGCGGTGGCCAGCTGCTTGATCTCCTTGTCCTTGGACTTGAGATCGGTCTTGTAGGACTTTCGAATGGCCACGATCTTGTCGCAGAGCTTGGCGGCCTTGTTGTACTTGAATCGATCCGATTTTCCCTTGAAGGACGATTGCGCCGCCAGCTGCATGTACTTGGACTGGTTGTTGATGTTTTCTTTCCACGTGGCCAGCCACTGGCCCCTTGGATCGTGCCGAATGTCGCCCCAGGCGTGCCCCGGAACGTTGCACCGCGGAACGGCGGCACATTCCGACAGGTTGAGCGAGACCTGTTCCGGTGCCACCCTTGATTTGAGTTTCCCCATCTTGGGATGCTCCCCGCGTCCCCGAAAGGCACCGGGGGGTTCCATGTTGTAGTTCCCGACCTTTTCTATGTGCCCGTCGACCTGTGCGAACCCGAATTTGAACATGGCCTTGTTGCGGTCGTCTTTGTTGGCCTTGCGTTCCTGGTCCGAAATGGCCTTCCGGATGATCTTTTGTTCGTCCAGGTGCTTCCGGATGGGTTCGAAATCGCATTTCTTAAAGTCCTTGATCACGTGGCCCCTGCCCAGTGTGGTTTTGAAATCGGCAAAGAAATTCTTGATAAAGATCTTTGCCGTCTTTGGGTTCCCCAGGTGCATTCCCTCGGGATCCATGGCGGCAAAGAATGTGGCACTGTGGGGATTTGATTTGATTTTGATTTGTGTTGGAACATACCGGTACACAACCAACCAATCGACACAACATGCCACGATACGACACGAATCGTGGTTTTGCGTCGCGTCGCGTCGCGTCACGTCACGTCGCGGAATACAATCGGATGGTTGCAATCAATCGATTTGATCAATCGGCGGGCAGGAAACGAGCGTTGTTTGCGTTCGCGTTTGTCGTGAGACAGAGTGCAGTACGGAGTGCGGAGCTGTTTGGTCACCCTTCCGTGAAACGGAAATTGTGCGGTGCAGCCATTGAATCCAAACGAAGCACAACACAAGCCAGCACGAGCCAGCAAACATGCACTTTACTAAAAAAATACTATACTTACGCTTCTTCCTGGATCGGATTCAGATCGATCGGCTTTCCGTCGTATTTCATTCGCACCCGATGCGACACATAGGGCTCGGGAAAACTGACCCCCGCGTGTTCCATTTTTTCCCATTGGCATCCCGCTGGAGGTTCCTTGGCGTTCCACCACAAAAAGGATTGCATCGCGTACTGGAGGCGTTCCGCCTTGTCGAGTTTTTTGAGTTCCTTTTTCGCGGCTGCTGCCGACGCCGACGCCGCTGTCGCCTTTTTGGGTTTTTTCGCCTTGGTGGTAGACAACGACGACGACGACGACGACATCGACGACACCGCTTTGTCGGGTTTGATCGTCGTCTCGCGTTTTCGTTTGGCAGCCGCGGTGGTCTTTGTCTTGGTCTTTTTGGCAGCAGCTGTTGTCTTCTTTGTCTTTTTCATTGCAACATCGCCGTCGTCTTCGTAGTCGCTTTCTTCTTTCTTCGAATTTGATTTCTTCTTTCCATTCTTGGAAGCGATGGCCGCCAACGGCATGTCGTCGTCATCGTCGGAGCTGCTCATTGTGGCGGGGGCAACTGTCATTTCCTTCGATATGATGCGATGCGATATGATGCGATGCGATGCGATGCGGTGATTGTCTTTTGCCGCGGTCTGCGTGTTATGTATTGTATTGTAGTGTATTGTATTGTATTCCACCAGGAAAGCTCGACCGTTGGATATTGTGCTTCGGAAATATCTATCTCGGGCGTGCGGTGTTGGATGGGGTATCTATCGGTATATACGGTAATCTTAATTACTCGTATGCCGACCAAAGAAAATGTCACAAAGTGTTTTTTTTGGGTCCCTTTCGAGTGGTAGTTTTTGGAGCAAAAACAACCAAGTGGTGAATTTCGTGTGTCAATCAAAAGAAATGCATGGCACTCGTGCGAGTAAGATTACAACGGGCACTCTAAGAGCGTTGTTACTACCTTGTGTATTTTTCTCCAAAAAATCCCGTAGAATCACCGTAGATAGTGTACGAATCTATTTGCTCACCGACTTGCACAAAAAAAAGCAGGATGAAAGGACGAGACATGTCATGCGCTAGTTTTCGGCACTACCGGTACAGTTCTTAATTCCAAAAAAGCGAAGGACCGCGTTGTACCGTCCGGTACAGTAATTATGGCCTAATTGAATACCGCATGTACGAGTACGCATAGGGCACCGGTATCGTACTGGTAGTACTAGCGATAGTACTACGGAATGAAAAAACCGTTTCAAACCCGCGAAGGTCGAATTTTCCATTCGCAGGGTCTCTTGTACTCGTACTCATTTCTACAGAGCTCTACATACATAGCAACTCCGACTTTTTCATGGGAAAAAACCTCGGAAAGGAGCTGAATTAGGGCTTGACAAATTTTATAAGATGCTAATGCAGGTGTCATTTTGCTCTCGTAACGCGCAATATATTTCAGTAATCCCATGGTTGATGTAGCGAGCCGAATGAAAGTAATGGTAGTGCCACGTGGCACTCCCTAGTGGTAGAAGGCCAGACCGGGGGTGACGCTGAATCTAGTAGATTCACTATCACTAAATACAGCTTCTAACAAGCACACGCCCTAGACCCCGATAGCCTTAACAATCAGGCCAAGGATTCCCCTACTAGCAAGCTCAAGCGTACCAAGGAAATACAATCGATTCCCTGTATCACAGGATAGATGTGTCACTGTATCACTGAAAAGCTCGTAGGAATGGATTGCTTGCGACCGAAAGACTCGTATGCAAGGAAAGCTTCGAAAAAGCAACCAAAATTACAGGCTAGCACTAACAAGCCGGTAAAGGATCCCTCCAGGAAATCCAAGCATACAGCTCACTCTTTTTGCTCCTAATCGATAGTAGCAGAATAAATTGGCTTATGCTACGTCTGGGTCCAATAGTCATCCCTATTGTACCCGTACAAGCCCACCTCCTTTGTTGTGATAGTCATTCTATTACAGACCGAATCCCAATCCGACTGATCCAAGCTAGCCCGACGCCGACGCACCCCTAACTATACACTCACAAGCCTATCTCTTGTGTGATATCCCTCCTATTGCAGACCAAACAGAGGATCCACGTGGATATGGCCCGGCGCCTACTACGACCTATCTTGGTTCGATAGCCATCCATTGCACCGCCGATTCCTCCCTACGTGAGGCTCTTACTAGTGGTTCGGTAGACCCCTATCGCTTCATCGGTTCTCACTCCGATCAAGCAGCTTGTTGATGTTGACCTACTCGGAGTACTTCCAAGCCATCCCGAGCCCCTTTGGGAGCTCGGCAGAGCGCAACAAGGCCTACACCACCATCTTTGGCCACTTCACTCTGGCCTCTACCCCCCAGTTCGTCCTCCTGGAACAGTTACTTAACCTCTTTGAGGCTGAGGCTGTGGGAGCACTGGGTATCTTTGTAGCCGATGCCCAAGGCACACCCTGCCTCCGATTGGTGCATGGCCTTTGCAAGTACCCGGGTCCATTGGCTCAACACAGCCCCAACAAAAACAAGGCTTTTGGGTATTTGGATGAGGACATCGTCGAAGGGGAGGCAGGTGAACCGGTCCTAGTTGATTCTGTCATGCTGTCCCCGACCACAGCCTCGCGAGTGCTAACCCTGGATCATCATCTGGCAGAGTTGGATGCGCACCCAGGGAGACTCCTGTCCATCCCGGTAATAACAGAAGGGACAGGCCATTCAGAGTTGATCCGGGCCCACAATAAAGGCGTTCTTCATCCCCTTTGAATTGGTTCATTTCCTCCTGGGCAAGGGGCTCTCTCCATGCCAAGCCCTGGGGGTCCTCCATCCTCAGCTTAATAGGGTGGGGCTACTTGTTAAAAACAGATTTTTTAATATTTCTACGTTTTTTCCCCCCCAAACCCCCCAGTAGCGTACACTCCGTCTAGAAGGCTACGTTGTCAACTTAGAGTTAGAGTTAAACGTTCAACTAACAACTCCACCAATTTACCGTACATACCGGTACGGTAGGAACGATGGGGTACGTATGCGTTCAACGTACAAGCGGCCAGACTGATCGATCGATCGATCAAAAACAACATCAAACCATCACGCAACTCGATGTTTGTTGTTGCCTTTTCTGTACCGGTACGAACTCGTAGCACTTCAATTCCGACCTTGCTTCACTTCCCAAGACACTGCACGACACGACACGACACGACACGACACGATTCGACACGATTCGACACGGCAACAAACACATTTTGTCCGCTCACAACACAACACACAACACAACACACAACACAACACAACAACAGCATGATCCCGATTCCGATCGTTGGTTTCTGTTTCCAACGAACTGCTTGGCGCGCTTGGCGACTCCTGGTCGTTGCGATTGCGCTGGTGGTTGTTGTCGCGAACAAACGCGGCACCCCAACTGTAACCACTGTAACGTCGGCGTTCGTGGTGACAACAACAACAAGAAGAAGAACAAGAACAAGAACAGTTGCGCCCGGTGGTTTCGGAACAAAAACGAGAACGAATCCCGGTGCGGCATTCCATCGCGATTCCTCGGTGGACGCATCGACATCGACGTCGACATCGACATCGGCGTCTGTGACATCGGATACGGAACAGGACGGCATTGTTGTTGTGGGTGGTGCACTCGATCCAAATCTAACTATCAAACAACTGCACACGGTACGGGGGGTGCGGTGCCGCGAAGTCGTCAACGAGCTTCCCGTGATCGGCAGGGTCGTAGTGTTGGAGGCCACCGCGGATGCCCAGGAAGAGCTCGTCGACGAGTGCCTCGAACTCGAAGACGAGAAGAAGAGCGAACGGAGCAACGAGCCCGCGCGAATTGCCGAGGGGGATCCGTACGGGTGCGTGAATGCATACTTATAATACTTGTTGTGCGTGCGTGTTGTTGTGCGTGTGTGCTGTTGTGCGTGTGTGCTGTTGTGCAGATCGAAACCGGTGCTCAACACAACTCTGCTTTCTGCTTTTGCTGTTTCGGAACCTGTCCTGTCCCGCCCTGTCCCGTCCTCTTCAACTCTGTTATGTTCTGTTCTGTTATATACGGATTCTCTGGCATCGTTTTGTTTCGTTCTCTCTCCCAAACAACAAACCACAAACACAACAGGGCCGTGCTGTGGCCGGCCGCGTGGGCGGTTTCGAATTATCTCCTGTCGGAACCCGACCTGCGGGACAACCTTTCGTCGCTTTCGATACTGGAACTCGGCACGGGGACGGGACTGGTATCGATTGCCGCTGCCATGGGCGGAGCCAGGCGGGTAATCGCCACGGACTACGAACCCTTGGCTCTGGACCTGACGCGGTACGCGGCGGACAAGATCAACAGTAACGACAAGATCAACGACGACAACGACAATGACAATGACAATGACAAAAACCACAACAACAACCCAACTATTAGTACCCGTATCGAGACGCGGTTGCTGGACATGTGCGCCCTGGAAACACAACCCCTCCTTCTTGGCAATGGCGACGATAACGACGACGAGGACCGCGTGGACGTGGTGGTGGCTGCCGACATCATGTACGAACCAAAGACGGGAATTGCCATGGCCCACCGAGCGATCGAAGCCCTACGACAGAATTGCAGGGTGATCATCGGGGACAGTCCCGGAAGGGTGCGTCATTTGGGTTTTTTTGTTTTTGTGTTGAGTTCGCTCGCTATCGCTACCGATCATGGGATGGGGTGCTTCGCACGCGTCGTGTTGTGTTGTGTTGTGTTGTGCTGTGTTGTGTTGTGCTGACACAAACGCAATTTATGCTTATTGGTTTTTTGTGTTTTTTTTTGTGTTCGTTCTTCTCGTTCTTTCGTTGTGGTGTGGTGTGGTGTGGTGTGGTTTGGACTCGACCGGACTGGACTGGACTCGTCTGCACCGTACCGTACAGCCGGGACGGCCCGCATTCCTAAAAACCCTGCGAGAACTGGGCGTGGACGAGTCGATCGACTTTGCCGAGACGATTGGCAAGACGTGCTCCGGACCGCGGCACGATCTCATCTGTGGAAAGGGGTCGACGTCCGTTTCGGAAACCCCGGAGGAACTGTTTGTCGCGCTCCTGGACCTCAAACCCGAGATGCTACAACAACAGCTGCACACAATTAGTAGTAGTAGTAGTAGTAGTAAGGAAGACTTCACACTCGAACCAGCCCAACCAAAACCCAATAATAAAGAATGATGGTGCACTGTGTCATGGCATGGTAATGGTAATTATAGTATGGTAAGGCACACAAAGCGTGAATAGTTTTCATTCTATAGTATAGTAATTTAGTTGTTACAGTAATGATATTATTATATTACACGTAATAGTGTACACCGTGCCGTGTTGCACGTCTCTGTTTTTATAGCCTTTGTTTCGTGTTTGTGAATAATGCGTGGTGGAACCATACTGGTTCGCACGAGAGGTCTGCTGCGTCCCGTTTTGGGCTCGTTTCGTGCGGGTCGAATCGAATCGAATCGAATCGAATCGAATCAGAACGAGAACGCTCGAATGATATTATAATATTTTATATATAGAAGCGATTGCGAGTTGTGGAGCACCGCTTCGATTAGCTTCGCCTAGTCACCTTCCGGAGAGTGTCGCGGGGAGTCTCCCGATCCAATCTTGTCATCAACGTCATTGTCATTGTCGTCATCGTCCTCCTCATTGGAGGCTTCCGATGCCGCCGCCGCGAGCAATTCCTTGGTGAGGCTTCCCTCCACCCACCGGATCCCCAGCGTGTGCTTTGCCACCAGCGCCCCCCGCCGCTCGAGCTCGAGCAGGACCGTCCGGGCCCGCTCCGCGTCCCCGTCGACCCTGTGCTTTCCCGCCGTGTTGGCCGCTTTCTTCGCCAATTTGCGCGTGTTGCCCAGCAGCGCCAGGTTCGACACCGTTTGCAGGATGTTATCGTAGGCGGCGGAGGCGTCCCGCGCCACGTCCCCCGCCACGCTGCCGCAGCCGGAACCGTACACGTGCCCGATCGTTTCCGCCGCGACCCCGGCGGCCCGGGAGCCCACGCTCCTTCCGGATTGGGCAAAGGCGTCCGCCACGAGCGCCACGGCCCCGACGCTCGCCGCCCCGACGGTTCCGGCGGCCCTGATCCGCTCCCGGTGTTCCGGGGACACCAGCGTCGTCTCGTCCAGTGTGTTTCCGAGCCGGTACAGGCCCGACAGCGTCGCGTCGAGCGTCGATTCGGCGGCGAGCTTGCTGCCCTGCTTGGCGTATTCCGAGGCGCGCCGGACCGATCCCGAGAGGGCCCGGACCGCCACCGCGTCCCGGTGGTCCCCGCGGCCGGCATTGGCATCGCCGGAAGCTGAAGCGGCGGCCTCTCGCGGGTCGAAAGCGTTGTGCTTGTGCTTGTCCCCGCGGTGGTTGTGGCCATTGCTATTGCTATTGCTACTGCCCCTGCCCTCGTCGATCCATCCCTTTGCCGCCCGCCCCGCGGTGTCGATGGTTCCCTCCAGGAACCGATTCGACTTGCGGATCCCCGATTCGACGAGCTTGGCTCCCGTCGCAATCACGACCGCCGCCGTGTCCCCGGCATCGGCGACGGATCGGATCCGTTCCCGCTCTTGTTCCGAATCCCTCAGGCACCTCGCCCGCAGCTCGCACGCGAGCGGGAGGACGGCCGGAGACGCAAGACCGTCGACCCAGTCTCGGGTTCGGTCGGTCAGGAATTCCAGGAGTTGTTCGACAATGGCGGAAGCGGAAGCGGCGCCCCCCGCCGGTTCACCGCCGCTTCCGTCCGATCGTTCGCTCGGATCGGTGTCTGTCTCTGTGTCTGTACCTGTATCGATTGCGTCCCGGTCGTCGTCGTCGTCGTCGTTGCCGCCCTTCGGCTGCCGCCGGCACATCTTGCAGAGCGCCCCGGCCACGGCCAGCTTGAGCGCCCGCGTGTGCCTCTCGGTGGACAAGACGCTCGCCACCGTGGCCACGTGCCCGTCGTGCTCCGCCAGATCGTGGCACGACAACACAGACGACAAACAACAACAATAATGACAAGATGCAGATGCAGATGCAGATGCAGACGAATAAGGCTTCGAGAGAACGCCCAGGCTCGTTGCCAGCTCCCGGGACCGCCTCGGGGTGAGCCCCAGGGAGGTGCCCCTAACGTAAAACTCCCGGCAGGCGTTCAGCGTGTCGAGATTCCCGTCCAGCAAAATGAAGATGTCGTCCTCCGCCTCCTCCCAGACGAGACGGTTCCGGTTGTTGTTGAAGTTGCGCGGCGAGAGGATTCTTCTCGGTATCGCGGGCAGCGAGTAACCGAAACCGAAACCGTGCCGGAGGGTGCCGGGATCGCTTTTGTAGCTCCGGTCCTGGATCGCACGGGTGTTGGTGTTGGTGTTGGTATCGGTGTTGACTACGAGCTGCGAGTGTGATTGCAATTGCAATTGCAACGACGAATGCGATGATTGCAAGTTCGATGGTTGCGATTCCAACTGCAACACCTCTGGTTTGCTTTCGGTTTCGGTTTCAGCTTCAGCTTCGGCCCGGAATTGTAGCGGTGAGGACGGAATCGCGATCGATACCGATTGCGGCGGACCGCTGGGAGAAAACCCAAAGCCATTGTTGTTGCATTCGTGCACGGAAGAGAATCCAGAGGAAAGAGACACAAAACCGCTCGTCGACGAAAAATTCGACGCCGACGCCGACGACGCCAGCGACGAATTCGATACCGTTTCGTCCAGGGACAAAAGGGAGACGGATGACACAAAGCCTTTCGAGAGTTCTTTGAGGTTCCCGTTCCCGTTCGCATCATTTGCATTTTCATTTGCATTTGCATTTTCATTTGCATTTTCATTTTCATTTGCATTTGCATTTCCATTCATCCGGCCCCGCGGCCGAGGCATGTTGTTCGAAACCCGCATTCGTTCTCGAATTCGATCTCGTAGTCGTATTCCTGTTCGTAGTCGTATTCCTGTTCGTTCTCGTTCTCGTTCTCGTACTAGTTCTCGTTCTTGTACTCCTTTGCTGCCCTTGGATGGCATGGACAAATGATGGGAAACAAGGGAAGAAGCGGCCGTCGCCGCTTCGTTTCCTGTCGTTTCGTTCTGCTCCATCGTGGTAGAACGGTAGAACCGAACTATCTGTTTCGGATCAATTTACATACAGTAGTATATACTGGAAAACGGTCTCGTCATCGAATCATGGTTTGACTTGGATAGAAGAAGTTTGCAAAACCTATTGCTCCTGTGGCTGTTGCTGCTCCTGTGGCTGTGGCTGTTGCTGCTCCTGTTGCCGAGGCCGAGGCTGTTGCTGCGTTTGGTGCTCGGTCGATGCGTTCTGTTCTGTTCTGCTCTGCTCTGCTCTTTTCTCTTCTTTGCTGCTGGGCTCTGCTTGTCTGTTCACAGTGAAACGCCGTGCTCCTACCGGTATTGTACCGTGTTTTGTATATTGTTGTATGTTGTATGTTGTATGCTGTATGATGTTATGTTGTGTTCGGTGTCAGAACGGTCCAGCCTGGAAATCCGAAACCAAGCAATGCGAAGCATTCCGGTGCCGTGATTACAGTAATTACGTACTACCCGGTGCTCGTACTCGTACTCGTATGGTATTACCACCGTAAACAAAAGGTATCACATATTGCGAGTAAAATCGAGTAAGACTACTATCGATATTACGAGCGTGTTGAACGCACCCCACAACCGATGCTTGCTATACTTGGGCTTAATTAATTAGCTCACCAAAAACGAGATCGAGATTCTTTCATTCGCGGGACTGTACGCACCGTACCGGTATGTACGTACCTCAAGGTTCGTGCTTGTAATCTTACTCGTACCGTACGGTAATCCGATGTCATGTTGTGTGTATTGTATCATCCGTTGCTTGGGGAGGAAACTGTTCGGCTCGGCTCGGCTCGGCTCGGCTCGACGTTCCGCCCGCGGAGTGATCCGGAAGCGCGGCTACTACCTTCCGATACTGTCAGTCGTACGAGACCGGATCGGTCCCGCCAAGGACACAAAATTGATATACGAAGTACATATTTAGTAATATTAGCATAAGTTACCCCGAACCAGGAGTCATAATAAGAGAGGGGGGTGACACGCTGTCTGTCCGTCATCCGTTTTCGCTGCATGATACTAGAAGAAAAAAATGGGGGTCCTTGAAACCATGATAGGAGGATTTTGTTAAAAACTTCCCCAGCTAAATTTTTAAAAGTCTGTTTTTACTGCATAATGCTAGTAAAACTACTACACTTTCAAATGATAGCAACTCAATCAAAAAGCAATATTAAAATGAGTTACAGGGTTCATTCTAAGCCAACTTTTTGTGAGGAACAAACTGAATATTCAGCTTGTTTGGGCTGATTATGCACAGAATTGTATTTATTAAAGAGAGAGACAGCACAAGATATTGTGAGAAAAAAGCAGCGAAAACGGATGATGGGCAGACTTTTTGTGGGTTTGGAATCCTTTTTGGTGGGACTGACCAGCAAAAATGGACAACGGACAGAATGTTTGTGGGTTTGGAATCATTTTTGGTGGGATTGACCAGCAAAAACAGATGACAGACAGACCGTTGAGCCATTTTTTGGTGGCCACCCCACATGTGCTTGTCAAGAACGCCACAGATGAACAATACAGCCAAACGCCACTTGCTATGTGTCTCTCAAGAGTATAAGGAAGGTGTGTATGTAATATGAAGGTCAGAAAGTGATTGGAAGTACCTTTGGGAATCAGGTGTTTCGCTGTCCTTTTTACTAGCATTATGCAGTAAAAACATACTTTTAAAAGTTAAGCTGGGGAAGTTTTTTCCAAAATCCTCCCATCATGGTTTCAGTGGAAACTCGTCGTGTCGCACCCCTCTCTTATTATGACTCCTGCCCCGAACTACCTACGCTAGAATATTGGTATAACATACGTACTCCGTACGTACGATGACTGTCACGGGACCCAACGCGACCCCTCGCAAGCCCTATTTTCATAAAATTGACCCTGCCTTTGTTATGCGCAAGGGCAAATTTTCAAATTCACATTGTTTTGTGGTGAAGAGTTTCAACCCCCCTCAGGTTGCAACAAAAACTCTCCCCGAGGACTCAAAGTGTCCCTTGTTGATCTCTCAATTTTGACTAACTTGATTTAAAAAATCTAATTCTCGCTACCAAACTTCCTAACCTTAACCCAAGATATGAAATAAAATTATTTTGTTGTCGGTGAAAAAAATACGGACGTTTTGTTGGCATCAAATTCGATCAAAAAAGCCGACAAAATGAAACGACGACCGAGGTGCGGAAGGCACTAGTATTTTGATGATCGAGCGTTAGAATCAAACGCACCTCCACTACTTGAAAATCCCTAAGTGGTAAAAATGATCCCACTTATGAATACAAACAAAAGAGGATAACCGGTTAGAAACAAGACATATCCAAAGACCTGACCAATAAGTGAACACTTGGAATCCTTAAGTATATTCAAAATAATATACTTGATATCCCGTGAGGAAATTACTTATTGCAATCAAGAAAAGCAATACTGATTCTGAATGGGCCTCATTTATCTACCAGCTCTACAAACAAGCATACACCCCATCAAACAAAACACTTAACCTCGTAAAAGACCAATACCATCGAATGACCGATACAGTAAGACCGATACACGACACTAATACAGCAACAGCAGCAGGAGTATCGGTACGATGAAGATGACAGTAACAAATAACCGGGAAAGATCTCTATCACGTAAAATACAGCAGAGAGCCCCAATACAGTACAAAATACATAGCGAAATTAAGAGCCTCTCCCTGAGCTCCTCACTTCTCTTTAAATTTTAACATCATATACCTTTTGGTCATTTTTTAGAGTTACAACAGGTTATAGAGCCCTAAATTCTACCAAGAATCTCCTTCTGTAATACACATCGCCGTTTTGACGCACGACCGATCTCCGATAACACCGGTTAATCAAATCCAAGGCCAAAATTGAATAACACCGACGTGATTGTTTCACCGTCACACGATCGCAATAACGCCGACGTCAACAACATCGCCGTTCCGCAATTAATTCAACGATTGACACATTAACGACGACATCCCAAGAACGAACATCGCATGACGCTCCGCAAGACCGAACGCCGGAACAACGACGAGGACCATGCCGCCAGCACCTCCATTTGACTGGAATCAGATCCGGGACATTGCAATTCAATTTGGACCATTCAACACCAAGGGGAATGCCTGCAAACATCATGAAGAACTCAACCAATCATTCTCCCATGATCTAGAAGACACCGCCGGACTGTTCCTCACAGACAATGCCGATGCCGATGCCGATGCCGATGCCAAAGGACCCAAGACGCTGGCTCCAGATCCAGTTACCATGCTCAAGGAAATCATTGTCAACGCAATCATGAATATCATCCCCTCTAAGGAACAAACTGAAGTCAACAAAGGACACATATCCAGCCTTTTTGCGGACGCCACTTTCTGGTATGTTGCTCCAAATAAACAGACAAAGAGGCTCAGAAACAAGCACTCGATGGACAAGGCAGGAGCACTAGCCATCAAACATGGGCAAAACACCCTTCTCATAGAAATCAGAGCAACACACTAGGGCTTCAAACCAGATTGGGATGCAGTACACTTTGACGAGGTCTATGACGCCAACATCTACAATTTCCCTGAAACAAATGTCGATGCGGATACACCGGAAGCCGCGCCTCCCACTGAAATGAGAGAACTGGCTAACCTACTACAACAATTGGTCAACAATGGCAACAACACCAACAACACCACCGGCGCCAACCACCAAGCGGCACTCGGCCTCCCATGGAATCCTGGAACCTTACCTCCTATGGTCCAGGAAAGATACAACAGAAGAGAAGAGTTCCTTACCAGCAATGAGATGAAATACTTTGAAATCACCTCTACAGATGCCGTAGGAGATGAAGTGACTGTCAGACAAAATTACTACCTACATAACCTAGGCAGTGGCAGGAATGATCAACGCCTAGTCACAAGAAGTGGTGATTGTTTTGATCTAACCAGAGCTTCAGATAAATCCAAAGAGGCAGCACGAGACAAATTATTTCTCACAGGCTTTCCACAACTAAAGAACTCTACAGCTCCTCAGGTTCGCAAATGGTACAGGGAAGTCACTCCTGCTCATGCACAGCAACACCATATTTATGTCCATCCATATTACCTCTACAGACGGGAAGCTGATCATCTGAGAGGGTTCACCATTGGTGACACCTATGTGGATTACCTCCCAGCAAGATACGAATTGGCCATCCATGAATGGGGAAACCTAATCTACACTGCCCTCAGGACAGATAAAGTCATCCCTGAATCATGCAAGAGTGTGAAAGCTGCAATTCAGAGCTTTGAAGGTGGACAGGGATATGAATCTCTCTATAGTGTGATTGCCAAAACACATCCCAACTCAGAAAGACCATCCTACAAAGGAAAGATGGTGAGAAGCCCACCAAACCAGGAACAAGATGAGTCACTCAAAGAATATTTTTTCAGGTACAAGGATTATCTCAGACTCCGGGTATACCTACATAACCAATCAAGTATGATCAGTTCAATGGAAGAGGTGAGCAACATTATTGAAGGAGCCACTCTCTCTTGAATTGCGCAAGAAAACAGAGGATGAGCGTGAGTCAGATGATCAATTCAAGCGTGATAAATATAAGACAGGCAGGCTCCTCCAAACCCTTCAAACATATGAGCAAGAAATCAAGGCAGAAATGAAGTACAAGGATAAAGCCTCCAAATCCATCCTACCCAAACCGGCATTCACAGCTGGGACCAGACCAGGGTCTCGTCGAAATGACCGATTAAAAAACCGGGCAGGCAGCAACAACACTACCAAAACTCCATCCACCCTAACTTCTCAATCAATCAGCCTGATTGAATCACTTGGATACCCAGACATGGATGAAGCATCCGACAACCCATTCCTCCATAAAGCCTACTGCAATGCCATCTCTGCATTTGATAAACAACCCAGTCTCTTTGACACGTCCAGAAAGTGCATTGTTTGTCATACATCTGGTCATAGCTTTGATAATTGTCCTGCCTTGCAAGATGTTGAGTCTCTCAGGAAACATAGAATTGCAACAGCTGTTTTTCTAAGCAAATGCAATAGAGAAACCCAACAGCTCTTGGATTCTACTCAACGAATCTCCAAGATCAATATCGAAGATGAGGATCAGGATGACCCCTCCCCAAGTGATGAACCAGAAGACCAAATTTTTTGCCAAGGCCAAGAATAGACAGTCTTTCTTGCCGCCACATGACATCACCTCAAGATGATCCTCAAGGATTTGACAATGCCACAGCACCTCCAATGGAAGGCTCATGCCCCACCTTGGACTCAAACAGTGTCAGTTCCTACAAATCAGTCCAGATTGGTGCTGTCAATCTGATCCCTAGGGACAACCTTCAACCATCCATTCCAACTGATGTTTACTGTGATCTGGAATCACTTGATGTTACAGCCCCTGTATTGGAATCACACTTGGAGACCAATAAGGATCCCAACTTTGATCGCAACAATCCCATCCTAGCTGATGCCAACAATGTCCAAAATCTTGTACCAGCAGATCCAATAGCAGCTGCATCATATTTTCAACAGGGTGTCCAAGCACAAATTGACACAGGTGCTAAAGTTTCTTGCACAAACCTACAGCATATTCTCCATGACTACAAACCTTACACCAAGCTGAGAAAATTTCCAGTCCGGCTAACAGCGGCAATTGGAGGCAAGGCAGCCAGCTGCATCCCTGAAGGATCAGGGTATGTGCACATACCAGCCCCCAATCACAGAGGGTATATTAGAGTCTTCTTCTACTATTCTCCATTGCTTTCAACAACATTGCTGAGTGAGAATGATTTCTGTGGCATGACATCACTAATGAGAGAACAATTCAGTTCAATACACAAAGCCTTCACTGACACCCATGACTCGTCCGTTCAACAGAATGGTAACCTCACCATTATTTGTCATCACAAACACAGCACTGCTAAAAGCATTGTCCTCCATGGAGCCATCATTGATGGTCAGTGTTTCACACATCCAGTATTGATCCCAGATGTAGATCTGGAATCCCCATATGCAAATTGTGCAGCCTCTTCAGTATACGCTTTAGTAACTGACATGGAGTTCAAACAAGCTTGTGATCTAGCTGCCAAGGAAGCAATCAGCAATTTCAGGTATGACATCTACACCAACCTTGTCACACTCCAAAAGTGCACTGAAGCTGCCAGAGCGCAACCTGATATCAGCGACACACCATGGTTTGATGCAAAATTGTTCTTCACCAAGATTGCTGACAAACATATCCCTATTCAAGCAATCAAAGCAAAAACTTCCAAGCTTCCCTGGCATCAGAGACTTGGACACCCATGTGATGATTTCCTATATCAAGCGCATAAGCACATTCTTGGTGTACCAAAGTTCAAGCGCCAAACAAGTATCCTCAATCAATGTCCAACATGCATCCAATGTAAGCAAATGAAGACTCCTGCTGGCTCCCATTCTACAATGAAGGCTACACAGCCTTTTCAGGGTGTGTCTATTGACTTTGTTTTTTCAGGAGCCAAATCCTCCAACAGTAAACGAAAGCGTGATTATGAAGGTATCCATGGTGAGACAGCTTAGATCCTCATCACAGATCACTACAGTGGTATGAAATATGGTGACACCAGAATCTCCAAGGCAGCACCACTCCATTGGCTTGAGCATTTCTTCTCCCAGCACAACCCAGCCTGTGCTAACAAGTATGTAACAGTTGACCAGGGCGGCAAACTCTATCACAATCTAGATATCCGAAACCTCTTCTCTGCTTTTGGATACTCCATTTTCCCCACTGGTGCTGATGCTTCACATCAAAATGGCACAGCTGAAAGAGCACACCGGACCCTTGCTAACTCAATGAGGACCATGCTCAGTGGCGCCAACTTACCAATCAAATTCTGGACTTTTGCCTTCTACCATGCCCTGCATTTGTCAAACGCATTTCCTGAAGGTAACCAACACCATTCACCATTAGCAACTGGTCAAAAGGAAAATCTCACTGACTTCAGAACCTTTGGGTGCCACGTTTGGGTTAGGCCTCCAGGCAAGAGATCCATCAAGCTCAAACCTAATGCAAGGAAAGGCGTATTTCTAGGTTTTGTACCATACACAACCAGAAACATTCTTTGGTATAATACAGAAACCCATCGTGTCAAGATTGCCACCCACATCCGGTTTGATGAAGGCATGAATGACTTGCCACTTGCTGACCTACCAACCAATGTCAGGCACCTACTCAGGACTGATGACAACCTTCCTCTCCCACCGGAGCCCACTGAGGTGTCATCCAGTGATTTCCAATTCTCCATCTCACCATTTGTAGATCTCACAAATTTCAGGCTCCCTACTTCCAGTTCCTGTAATGATCAAGCATTTGGTCTCAGGTATGCCAATGACTCGCTCCTTGACAGAGCCTATGTCACTGATATCCTTCCCAAAAGCCCTGCCTCCAAGCTCTACTCCTCTCATAAGAAGTCTCTTTCCAAGCTACGCGACGCTTATATTGTATCTATCAATCACAATCGTGTGTTCACTGCTACTGATGTCACCACAGCCCTGCATGAATCATAAGATAGAGGGGTGAGGGATTCAATAGATACACCTATTACCTTTGCACTTGAAGAGAA
Organism: Pseudo-nitzschia multiseries; assembly: GCA_037355745.1. Lineage (NCBI taxonomy): Eukaryota > Bacillariophyta > Bacillariophyceae > Bacillariales > Bacillariaceae > Pseudo-nitzschia > Pseudo-nitzschia multiseries. The sequence continues at coordinate 15,232,776 of CM074787.1, read as the reverse complement.
ATTATCTATGAAGGAAGTCAGGAAACACTCGAATGAATATGGACTATTTGCTCCCAATACTTCTTGGAAGGAACCCACCGATGAAGAAGATCCACCATTTTTGGACCGGATTTCATCCATCAAAGCTCTCAAGCAAATTGGCACCAAATACAAGCAAATCATTCAATCAAGAATCAGACAAGTTGATAGCACTGAAGCACTCCATGCCTCCATCCAAAAACACTTGGCACCAATGAAAGATGACATGGATGTTGTCATTCCCACTATTGATATTGCTTTGCTCAGAGCCATCACCAAGCTTCATAAGGTAGGCTGTAACTCTAAAAATCGACCGAAAGGTATAGGATAATTGAAATTTAAAGAGAAAGTGAGCTCAGAGAGAGACTCTTATTTTACTACGTATTTTCACTGTGTATCAGGGCTCTCTGCTGTATTTTATGTGTTAGAGATCTTCCCCGGTTACTTGGTCTTCATCGGATTGATACTGGTTCTGCTGCTGCTGTATTAGCCGCGTGTATTGGTCTTACTGTATCGGTCATTCAATGGTATTGGTCATTTTGTCATATACAAGGTTAATTGTTTTATCCAATGGGGCATATGCTTGTTCGTGGTATTTGAGATAGATGAGGCCCATTCGGAATCGGTATTGATTTTCTTGATTGCAATAAGTAATTTCCTCACGGGATATCAAGTAGATTCTTCTGAATTTACTTAAGCGTTCCAAGTGTTTACTTATCGTTCAGGTCTTTGGATATTTCTTGTTACTAACCGATTATCCTCTTTTGTTTGTAGCCTTAGGTGATATTGTTTTTACCACTTAAGGATTTCCAAGTAGTGGAGGTACGTTCGATTCTAATGCTTGATCATCGGAGTATTCGGATCTCTGTGTTAGTGTATCGTATTCCGCACCTCGGTCGTTGTTTCGTTTTGTCGGCTTTTCCGATCGAATTTGATGCCAACAAAGCCCGTATTTTTTTTTGCCGACAACAGGCAATCATGCATTACCACTAGATGCAGAACTGAACAAATTGAACTCTTAATAAAGGCCATCAATTCAAAGGAAACCACGCCTGAAGAACAAGCACTAGGTCATTTCACTCGCAGAAACCTCAAGTCACTATCCACATGGACTGAATGGGAAGCTGGAGAGCGCAAACAACTTGATCAGTTTGAAGACTTAGAAATGGTTGGATCACCAATTCCATATCCCATGGATCTAGATGCTATTATTCTCCGACCCCATTGGCAATACAGTGTCAAAAGGAATGGTGTCAGACGAGCAAGGCAGTGTTGCAATGGAAGCAAATATGCAGCTCCAACCCTGCATACCATTGCAATGTCATACTCATCATGTGTTGAGCATCCCATCCAAAGATTATTATTTGCCATTGCAGCCAGCCTCAACCTCAAAGTGTATGGTGCAGATGCCCAAGATGCTTTTGGACACAGTCCTGGACCCAAAAATCCAACCTTCATGACTATAGATGATGCGTATGCAGACTGGTACAGGCACAAACATGGCAAAGATATAGACAGAAGGATGGTGCTCCCAGTTCTACAAGCACTCCAAGGCCATCCAGAATCTGGAAGACTTTGGGAAACCCACATCAACAAGATCCTGAAAAGCCCTGAACTCAACTTCAAAACCACCACACATGACAGGACAATCTACATGACGGTTTTTGAAGGTGAAACAATCTACTTGTTGAGACAAGTTGATGATTTCGCGCTAGCCTGCACATCAGAATCCATATCTGACAAGATCTATGACATCATTGGAGAGAAACTGAAGCTACCTAAAGAAGATGTTGTCCCCTTCACAAAAATGGGATTGCTTGAAGATTTCAATGGAATTGATGTCAAACAGACAGCTGATTACATTGAACTGTCATGTGCCAATTACATTGACAGAATTATGAGATCTCATGGTTGGGAAACTGATTCTAAGATGAAACCACACTCAAAGCCATCAGCGCCATTATCAACTGAAGTGCTGAGCCAACTGCAATCACATACGGATGGACCTTTAGAAGGCACCAAGGAACATGCTGAATTACAATCCACATCTGGTTTCTCCTACAGGACACTCTTGGGTGAAATGATGTTCGCGTACGTTAGTTGCCGGCCAGATATTGGGTATGTAGTGGCCCTGATGTCAAAATACAGTTCCAATCCCACTGCTTTCCACTATTCCAGTCTGAAGAACATAGCTCGGTACCTCATAACAACCAGATCCTGGGGTATTAGGTTCTACAGACCAAATGCTGAGCCATCTCTGCCTCCAGGGGTACCATACAACGACGCAGTCCAAGATGCATCACTCCCCAAATACCCTGAAGATATCAAGCAAGACAAACTGATGTGCTTTGTTGATGCAGCATATGAAAATGATCCAAAACATCGCAGGTCCACCACAGGGTACTATGTCTTCACTTATGCTGGTGGAGCAATTGTTTACAGATCCAAAGTTCAGTCTCTTACTGCACAGAGTTCTACAGAAGCTGAGTTCATTGCTGCAGTCACAGCAGCCAAGACAGCGAGATATCCCAGATCCATACTCAAGGAACTAGGTTTTATTCAAGTTGGCCCAACTCCAATCTATGAGGACAATGCGTCAGCAATTGAAATCCTCAACGCTCAAAAGCCAACTGAAAGAACCAGACATATTGAAATCAGATTCTTTGCAATTCAAGCTTGGAAAGAAAATGGTGAAATCAAGATCCTTCATATTCCTGGAGTCATTGACCCTGCTGATGATTTAACCAAACCATTGGGATGGATTTTACACGCCCGACATGCAAGATACATCATGGGACACTACCCAGGTTAAATCATTCAAAAGTACACGCTTTGACGATTGCTACGATTGCTTTGATCTCATATTACAATCGTTTTGGTTCAATTCCAGGTTAAATAATCGACTTCGGTCGCTCTCGATTTGATCCAAATTTCCGACTCGACTCAATTCATACAAAGTATACACCGACAGTAATCCAACATATATCATCTAACGTGTTGGATCAAGGGGTGTGTTGTCGGCGAAAAAAAAATACGGACGTTTTGTCGGCATCAGATTCGATCAAAAAAGCCGACAAAACGAAACGACAACCGAGGTGCGGAAGACACTAGTATTTTGATGATCAAGCGTTAGAATCAAATACACCTCCACTACTTGAAAATCCCTAAGTGGTAAAAATGATCCCACTTACGAATACAAACAAAAGAGGATAATCAGTTAGAAACAAGACATATCCAAAGACCTGACCAATAAGTGAACACTTGGAATCCTTAAGTATATTCAAAATAATATACTTGATATCCCGTGAGGAAATTACTTATTGCAATCAAGAAAAGCAATACCGATTCTGAATGGGCCTCATTTATCTACCAGCTCTATGAACAAGCATACGCCCCATCGAACAAAATACTTAACCTCGTAAATGACCAATACCATCGAATGACCGATACAGTAAGACCAATACACGACACTAAAACAGCAACAGCAGCAGGAGTATCGGTACGATGAAGATGACAGTAACAAATAACCGGGGAAGATCTCTATCACGTAAAATACAGCAGAGAGCCCCAATACAGTACAAAATACATAGCAAAAATTAAGAGCCTCTCCCTGAGCTCCTCACTTCACTTTAAATTTTATCATCATATACCTTTTGGTCAATTTTTAGAGTTACAACATATTTTAAGAAGTGTTTATTTGCTCCTTTGCCGCGTTCCACACTGTGTACAAAATACCACAATAAATACACAGTACAAAAACCATGTACAAGTCTACGGGTAATGAACATGTGTGTTACTCCGTACACTATATTATTTTCCTTTTGAATCCGGTCTGCTGAGAGTCTGATTCAAAGGCTTCTGAAGAACAGCAACGCTGTGTTAGTGTGTTAGTAGACAAATGATTGTGCTCTACGCGTGACAATTGTGGTTGGATACTTTCGACAACGGATAATCGGACTACAGGCAAGACTATGGAAACGCCAGATCTCTTCTTACTGTGAACTTGTTCAGATACAGCAAGACAGACCTTAGTAATGTAGATTACAGGTAGTTGGTAGCAACTAGTGTGAATTTTGGGATATAAATCAGTTGAATGTTAAAAGTATGAGATAAAGTGAAATCTTGCCGAAATGCAAGATATCTCTTTTATTGAGGTGAAATACGTTGCAACTGCTGTTGCGTAGTGATAAGATTACTCGCTGATTATTTCCGTACATGCATTGGTCGTTGGCGGTATATATCTGTATATATATATATATATATATTGAGTGAGAAGCTTCAAACAACGGTTTCCTTCTCTTGTTCCCTTAGGAAGATCCTATGATATGTTTATCAATAAAATCAGGAATTGCTCCCGTAGGTCATGTCATACTTTTCAAAATCAAAGTTTGCTTACCGAGGAACAAGGCAATATTAGAAAACAGGGATTGCTCACCGCCAATACGCGATGGGAATTGATGCGCCGTGGGAATCCATATACCGTGGGAATTGATTACTTGATTGATACGGGACTCATTGATTCATACGAATAGAATAACTGGCGTCGTGTAGCTTTGGTACTTTTGGACACGAAAGGAATTTAATAGCCGATGCTGGGTTTCTGGCCTCTGGTGGAGGGCATGATTGTTACAATCGATGGTATTGAATGTGTTGTCTTTTCTTTCTTATGTGAACATCTGAAATCCTCATCATCCGGCGATTGATCATGATCCTCTACTAACAAATTGTCTAGTAATAATCTAGCAAGCGCGACAAAAGCAGCAACAGCAGTACTAGTGGTGTAGGAGGACATCGGTGGTGCCGCCGTGTCTAATGTGCTTGAGAGACAAGTCGTACCGGTACTGTTGTTGCTGTTTTGCTATTTCTTTCTGGACTTTCTTTTCTTTCCGGACTGCAATTTTTCAGCTCAGCAAAATTGGCAATGATAACCAAAAATAGCATGCAAGCATGCCCGGCAAAAGAGGTGCAATAGGTGCACCACATGATTCATTTGTGCGTTGGGGACTAAAATATTTGATTTTAGTGATTTCGTTCGAGTTTTTTCTGTTTTTATTCTGTTAATAAAGTTTTGAAAGTCGATGCAGTCACGACTGCTAAATTTTATTCAATAGTTAATAAATCTATGCAGTATGTGAATAGATTTATTACTTTGGTCGCAAACTTTTATTACTTTATTATTGCTGGGAATCACTCAATGAGTGATTCCCAGCAATAATAAAGTAATAAATGACCAAAGTAATAAAATATATTCACATACGAATAGATGAATAGATTTTTTGGTTCACCCAACCGACGAATATTTTTATTAACTGACTGATTTGGAATTTGGAATCTTTTAAGTACAAAACAGTAACTGTCTGTTTACGTCTGTTTAATCACTAACCGCACCACCTACTGGCCTATTTTGGCAAGCAAGCCTGTTAAGTATTTGAGACTGGCCGGCAGTTGAAATTTTCAGAATTTTCTATGTACCGTATCGATTGGCTTTGCTGATACGAATTACTACTAGTAGTACTAGTAGATATCCTTGCTAAAACACTCACATTGCTCTCCAGCAGCAAGAAACACTCTTTCGCAAAACACTCTTTTTCGAAACACTCTTTCGCGAACCTAATTGGCAATCACCATGACCCTGGAGTTAGTAGAACAAGTGCTCGGAGACCATTATGATAACGACTTAACCCCCAATTACAACAATCCACTGCTTGGGGAAGAAGATAAGAAAAGAAGGGATCGTAGAACTCCTAGGATAGCAATTAAGAGATACAGCCAATCTGCTTTCATGTATCTCTATCGATCAGGCAATGATCAAGCCCTTTTGAATTGCTGCGGAGTCGACCATGTAGTATTCAGCAAGCTCCTAGATATATTCAAGCCACTCTTCAATCAATACATGTATGATGAGAAGACTGGATCAATTAGAAAGTTAAAGGAATACAAGAAACACAATTATATTTGTCGGCGAGAGTTTGATGCCACTGGATGTCTTGCTCTTATCTTATTCTGGTTCCGAACCAGAGGATCAGCAGCAAGAGCAGTTGCTATAGCGTTTGGATTGACAGCCTCTCCTATGTACAGATGGCTGAAATTTGGTCGCAAGGTCCTTCTTAGTGCATTACAACACAATCCTTCTGCAAAAGTTTGCTTGCCAAATGAACAAGAGATTCAACAATACATCGATGCTATTGCTGCAAAGTACCCAACTCTTTGTCCACACAGAGTGTGGGCTGCTTGCGACGGGCTTAAACTCCATCTCCAGCAGTCTGGCGACTGGACCAAACAGAACCAATACTACAATGGTTGGACTTGTGGTACGTATGTGAATAGTGTCTTCCTTTTCTGCCCGGATGGGAGGATCCGGGCTTGTGTCTTGAACTGTCCTGGGTCTTGGCATGATAGTACTCAGGCCGAGGACGGGCTATATGAAAAGATGGAGTGCATGTATGAGCTGTATAAGGCAAAGAGTGTAGTTGATTCAGCGTTTAAGATATCTACAAACAAATACCTTCTTAGAAGTAGTCAATATGACCCTGTGACAGCTCCTGTAGAAATACCTGAGGGTACACCTACGGAAGAGGCCAGAGAAATGAAAAGACGGGCCGTTCGCAAGGCTATTGCAGTGAACAGAGATGCGACTAGCGTTAGACAGATGTCTGAATGGGGGATGAGACAGATCCAAGGTGAATTCCCTAGACTCAAAGATAACATGTTGCTGGAAGAAACGGGAGACAGGAGGGTCATTCTGAGGCTTGTCGTGTTGTTGTATAACTTCCAGACAGCTAAGGTTGGAATCAACACCATACTCAACACCTTCATGAGTCAGACTGAAGGTTTCTTCTCCTATGGTTTGGTACCAACTGAAAGCGCAAATGATGTATTTGATAATCGATAGTAGTTACGAATTAGATTAGCATTAGGAATTAGATTGCATTCTTAGTTAGTCGTATTTAGAGCAGTCGACAACACGTCCGATCGATTTGATCGATCAATTAGTTGTATTTAGAGCAGTTGACAACACGTTCGAATAATTTTGCTTGGGCGCACCTCTAGTGGTTTTCGATCTCTCTTTTAAGGTGTTGCAATAGAGTTTTTCTATTGCCTTTGTAGCCCAAGTTTCTGTCTGGAGCAATGTTGGTGTTGTTGTTGAGTTTCTTAACTAATAATCGATTCTTTTATTTTAACTAACTAACTAACTAACTAACTAACTAATCGATCGATTCGATGCTATCCTTCACTATCGATTCAATCCGTCCTCTTCACTACTAATCGATTCCTAACAAGCCGTCACTGCTGCTGTCACTGATGTCGTCGTCACTGCTGTAGCCGGGATGCTGCTGGAGACTGTTCACTTTTCTTTTTAGCTTCCCAGTAACATTACAACTTCGCGTCTCGCAATGTTGTCCGACGTTCCGAATTTCCAGTACTCAAAACACGTAGGATTCTACACAGAATTCCTTTATAATATCTTCTCCTCTTTTCTCTGTTTCTCCCAACACCAGGCCCCCTCTCTACCTCCTAAGACCTGCTCCTTCTGTTCTGGCTATCAGTTTGTTTGATTGTTGCCTCCTTTGGGTGCTTTGTTTGATCCACTTTGGTTGTCGGCCGATCGGACGACAACACATAATTTTCTACGCTGGCCCCAGTACAGTTTCTACGTAGTGTCGTCGGTCAGCGCTCCCGGTCACAACACATAATTTTCTACGCTGGATCCAGTACAGTTTCTACGTAGCAGCCGTGGCTCTGAAACGCTCCGACACTCATCAAATCGCTAGCACCCTTTACTACGACAGCGGACACCTTGCTCCTCTCTCGACCTTCCCCCGCTGCGGTTCTGCTTGATCGCTTCCCTTCTGCTTGCTCGCTCCCCACTGGTGCTCCATTACATCGCTCGACGGTCGCCGCCCGCTGACACGTCACTCCATTGATCGAATCTCTGTTCGACCCCCGACAGTTGATATTTGCTCTCTGATTCGATTACAAGAAGCCAAAGCCTCCATTCGTTTTGCTCTGATTCCACCAATCGATCACCCCCTCCGCCAGCTGATCCATTGCACGACTTCCCTCTGCTGCTTCCAACCGCGTATCTCTCGCTCGACCGCCGATCTCTCCATCCAATCACATCTTGTTTGCTTCCCCTTGCACCATCCAGCAGCCGCCCCCTTAAGCAAATCGATTCTGATCCATCTGATTCACCAACCGCCTGCAACTCCAATCGATATTGTGGCTACCGAATCACTCTCTCCCAGCAATCGCTATACACCAATTCCCAGCATGCCTACTCCCACAACTCCTACTCAGCCTCGTGAGGGCCGCTCCTCTGCTTCTTCCCCCAAGAAACGGCTCCAATCTACGCCCTCCCTCTCTTCTTCGTCTGCCCGCTCTGCCTCTGGCTCTCGTTACCCCAAGCGCGCCCATCTGAAGAAGTCCCCCCCCCCTACCCGAGCTACTCCATCTCCTTCCTCTCTCCGCCCCTGGAACGCTGCACCTCTATCTGCCTCCTATTCCTCGGCCAGCCAGTCCTCTGATACCTCCATGTCTGTCTCTTCCTCTGATTCATCTGTGGCCTCCTCAACTCGGTCTGCTAAGCAGCCTGCTACTCCTCGGGACTCTAAACAGCCCGCCCTTAAGTCTCCTCCCCTTCAGCCTCCCGCTCTCAAGCAGCTTGTTCTTACTCCCTCCGCTCTTCAGCAGCCCACACCATCCGCCCCTCTTCCCGCCCCTGCTCCAGCTCTTAAACAGTCTCTCCTCCTGCAGTCCCCCTCTATGACTTCCTCCCCTCGCTTGGATTGTCAAGCCCTTCGTAAACAGGCCCTAGCTGATGCCAACCAGGCCCACTCTGCTTCCTTCCTGTGGCGTTTCTATGGTGATGGCCAATCCCCTACCCCATCTTCTATCCACCGCCTCCGGAAGTCTCCAGTGCAGACCCGGGTTTGGAACGTCTCTCCCAGTCCTACCCACTTCTTCAGCAAGAAGGATGGCCGTGACAAGAAATCCATTCATGATGTATGCCGCCTCTCCGTCGCCCCGGTGTATGCCCTGGTCAATCCCACTGATTCTGATTGGAGGACCGCTACTGTGGAGTCTCTGGTTTCCCTGGCTTTGGCTTGCTTCCAAGGCTCTGCTGCGTGGACCAAATCCCCTCCCGGCCAAGCCCTCCAGAAATGTCTCATTGGTCTCGCTAAAATGTCTCCCGAATGCTTTGATGCCCTGTACTGTGAAGGCAACCTTCTGCCTAGCACTGAAGGGCTGGTGTGGCTGTCTGCCAACCGGGTTCTCGGCTCTCATTGGTTCTTCAAGACTAAGCCCCCTGCCCCTGCTCCTTCAGCTGCCTCTGCCTCTTCCACCCCGGCGCCGGGTTCTCGGTCTGTCTCCTTTTTTCCTTCTGTTGGTGCTGCTTCTGTCCTTTCTTCTTCTGTCGGTCACTTTCTTCAACGGCGTGGGGTTTGCTCCAGTGATTCCAGGGCTCCGGTTGATGTCACTGAAGGTACCAAGTGCTCCTACAGCTCCTACTTCACTCTGTCTCTCCCCCGGCTGATGTCACCCCGCCCTAGTGATTTGTACGACGAAATGCTGGAGTCCCTGACTGATGCACTCAGCTTGCTCTGGTCGGTGGATCAGAAGCTGGTTCTCTATGTCTTTCCTTCCCGCGCCAGCATTAACCCCAAGGCTAAGCCAGTTCCCAAACTCTGGTCTATCCTGCCTGACCGGCGCACTCTTGAGCTCTATGTTGCTTCCCTCTGGCTCCGGGTTCACGCTGCACCCCATCTTCGGTTCTATATTGGACACAGTGTCCCAGTGGATGCTCTCTTGTCTGACACTCTCCTTCAGCGCCTCCAGGACCGTGAAATGGACTTCAAGTACGATCATATTCAAGCCTCCACTACTGTCACCTGTGGTTTCCTGCTCGGGTCCTATATGCAGAGTTTTGATCTTAATCATTACAATGCACTGCTCCAGACCCATCCTCGGTTTCAAGCCTTCCCTATTGCTGTCATCTGGAAGAACATTCGGCTCGACAATTCACGAACCCCTGACCCCTCTCCTGTCCCAGCCGCCCACATCTTGTGTGATTCTACCAAGCGTTCTCAGACTGTCAAGCTATTGAAGGCTCAGTTCAATCGCTGCTCTGCGTCTGATATAGCCTCCCTTCCTGATGGCAAATTCTACAAGTTCATTGAGATGGCTACCAACCCCTCTGACCGATGCCTTTCCCCTTCCAAGCTGAAGACCCTTCGTCAAGCTAAGCACCGGCAAGCCAAGTTCATCCAGACCCATGAAACTGCCTCGGTTCTAGGTGTGGTTGACCTGGATCTTCCTGTCGATTTGGGTCAGGGACTGGGTGCTACCACCTTGCGCCGTGTTCTTCTGGGAATCCGTACTAGGGACAACTGGTCATGGCCATTGTTTCTCTCTGTTGACACCAGCTCCTACCGTGGTGAAATTCTGGCCCTGTACAACACCACTACCTCGGCTGAAGCTCAAGCCATGTTGTCCTTTCTTCCCATCTTCCTGGAGGCCCGGTATGGCTCTTGTGTTCGTCAATGGTTCTCTACTGAGTGTCTCACTGAGCTGGAGGATTTTCATTGGGATCCCACTGAAGGACGGGTTGTTGAAAATGCCCCTGCACTGGACCAGGAGCCAGAGGATGCTCTGCCCTTCTTTGGTCGTGGTGACGCCTGTGAGTGGGAACTTGTGGATGATGACCTGTCCCTTGACTCCACCTCCAACGCTGTTACTTTTGACCTGGATATGCATTTCTCCTTTCAGGTTCGTGAGGACAGCGCTGGGTGTGGCTTTGATGATGGTCAGTCCATGTCTACTCTTGCAACCGGCACTTCCAACATCACTTCTGTTCTGGGTGCCCCACCGACTGCTGCCCCTCTTGAAGACGTTGCCATGGCTGACATTTTGTCCCCCGCTAGCACCCTCCCCACCGCCCTCAACTCTCCTCTCCGCTCTGGTTTCACCTCCACTCCATAGCTTTTTCTCCCGGCACCGACGCCAGTATCAGCGAACTGAGCCATACTAATGCCTCAACCAGCTCTGCTCCGGCGTCTCTCCTCTCCGTGCGACAGACACGGTATGCCTCTGACCATGGTTAGGAACTCTTGCTTCTGGCCGGGTGGAATGCCTACTTCTCCAAATTCCACCTCTGCATCCCTCAATCAACCTTCCTCTTCTTCCGCTCTTCCTGCTTCCCGCCTTGTCCACCCCACCGTGTTTCTCCTATCCCTGCACCGGGTGTTTCTTAAGGTGCTCTTTCCTGTTCCGCCTTTGGTGCGCTTCCCAGCTCTTCACCCAGGGTTGCTTCCACTGCTACACCCAGCGCAGCTCCACCTAGTGATCCCATCCTTTCCCCCTGCTCTGCACCCCGTGTTTCTCTTTGCACTGCACCAGGCTACCCTCCCAGTGCTTCCTCCCGCAATGCATTTGGCTTGCTTTCCAGTGCTTCACCCAGGGTTGCCTCCAGTGTTCCACCAAGTGCTGCATCAACTGGTGCTCCCAGTGTTCCACCCTGATATGCACCCAGTGTTCCTCCCAGCACTGCGCCAGGCGCCAGTCCCAGTGCTTCCTCCCGCAATGCATTTGACTTGCTTTCCAGTGCTTCACCTAGGATTGCCTCCATTGTTCCACCTAGTGCTGCATCAACTGGTGCTCCCGGTGTTTCACCCTGATCTGCACCCAGTGTTCCTCCTAGCACTGCACCAGGCGCCACTCCCAGTGCTTCCTCCAGCAATGCTTTTGGTTTGCTTTCCAGTGCTCCACCTAGGGTTACCTCCAGTGTTCCACCAAGTGCTGCATCAACTGGTGCTTCCCGTGTTTCACCCTGATCTGTACCCAGTGTTTCTCCTAGCACTGCACCATGCGCCACTCCCAGTGCTTCCTTCATAAATGCATTTGGTTCGCTTTCCAGTGCTTCACCTCGGGTTGCCTCCAGTGTTCCACCTAGTGCTCCATCAACTGGTGCTCCCAGTGTTCCACCCTGATATGCACCCAGTGTTCCTCCCAGCACTGCACCATGCGCCACTCCCGGTGCTTCCTCCCGCAATGCATTTGGCTTGCTTTCCAGTGCTTCACCTAGGGTTTCCTCAAGTGGTCCACCTAGTGCTGCATCAATTGGTGCTCCTGGTGTTTCACCCTGCTCTGCACCCAGTGTTCCTCCTAGCACTGCACCAGCCGCCAGTCCCAGTGCTTCCTCCAGCAATGCTTTTGGTTTGCTTTCCAGTGCTCCACCTCGGGTTGCCTCCAGTGATCCACCAAGTGCTGCATCAACTGGTGCTCTCAAGGTTGCACCCGGCTCTGCACGCAGTGTTCCTCCTAGCACTGCACCAGCCGCCACTCCCAGTGCTTCCTCCAGCAATGCTTTTGGTTTGCTTTCCAGTGCTCCACCTCGGGTTGCCTCCAGTGATCCACCAAGTGCTGCATCAACTGGTGCTCTCAAGGTTGCACCCTGATCTGCACTTAGTGCTTCTCCTAACGCTGCGCCAGGCGAAACTCCCCGTGCTTCCTCCAGCACTGACTTTGGTTTGCTCACCAGTGCTCCACCCAGGCTTGCCTCCAGTGTTCCACCTAGTGCTGCATCAACTGGTGCTCCCAGTGTTTCACCCTGCTCTGCACCCAGTGTTTCTCCTAGTCCTGCACCAGTCAACCCTCCCAGTGCTTCCCACAGCAATGCAGTCGGCTTGCCTTCCAGTGCTCCACCCAGGGCTGCCTCCAGTGTTCCGCCCGGTGCTGCATCAACTGGTGCTCCCAGTGTTCCACCCTGACCTGCACCCAGTGTTCCTCCCAGCGCTTCTCCCAGCACTGCACCAGGCGCCCCTCCCAGTGCTTCCTCCGGCAATGCATTTGGTTTGCCACCCAGTGCTTCACCCAGCAGTGCCCTGGGCACGCTTTCCAGTGCTTCACCCACGGTTGCATCCAGTGCCAATTCTTCTCCTCGTGCTGCTTCCTGGGCTGCCACTACTGGCACAGCACCTGCTGCGGCCTTCTGGGTTCCACACCTATGCCTCACACGCTTCCTCTTCCGTGCGACAGACACGGTATGCGTCTGATCATGGTTAGGATGTCTCATACAGGGTACTGTGGGATGCCCTCCAACTCTCATTCCCACCTGGATTCCTCCAGTCCTTCTTCCCATTCCTTGCCTCCTACTGCTTCCCGCCTAGCCCAATCCAATCTTCATGGGGACATCCTTGTGACTAAAGATTCTGATGCTTTTGGCCATCCCTTTCCCAAGTCTCCGTCATCAAACTCTACTCTCATTACCTTCCAAAATATTGGTCCCCAGCGGAACTCAGCCTTCATGTCTCGCTCCCGTCACAACTCTCGGCGTGTTGCTCAAAGTAAAGCTGGGGTTGCTCTCTACGCCGAGCATTGCCTGAATGAACCTCAGCTCCCCCTCTGTGACCTCTTCCACTCTCACATCAAACAGGCCTACCCTTCCAGCTTCACCTTCCTTGCTAGCAACAAGCATGAGGCATCCACCGGCTCTTGGCGCATCCCTGGTGGTACGGGGTTTACTATTGACCGGCTCTTTCATTCTCACAAGCTTGCCCACGGTGCTGATCCTTCGGGGCTTGGCCGGTGGACCTTCGTTTGGTTTCAGGGAAGGGCTCAAGCTACGGTTACCATCTTTTCTGCCTACTGCCCTGTAGAAAATGACAGGGATCTTGGCTCTGTTTGGAACCAACACTGTCGCTACTTCCAGGCTGAGGAGGATCTTCGCTGTTCCAACCCACGCATTCTCTTTCGCCGTGACCTCACAGCTGCCCTTCAGGCTTGCCTAGAGGCAGGTGACTCCGTTGTCTTAGGGATTGACCATAATTCTGATGTCTGGTCTGACGGTCTTTCCTCTGAGCTCAATGCACTCGGCTTCAAGGATGCCATCTTGACTACCCACCCTTCAAGTTCCCCGCCTGCCACCCACAATCGAAATACTACCAGGACTCCCATTGACGCCATTTGGACTACTGAGCATGTTGATGTCGTCCAAGCTGGTTACTGTGCTTTTGACGGTGAGCACGGCATGGTTTCTGACCATCGCTTGCTCTGGATCGAAGTGTGTAATGGCAGCATCTTGGGCAAATACCTTCCACCTCCTGTGCGCTCCTCTATTCCTCGCCTGAAATCTTCCCACCCTAACCTTCGGCAGCGCTATCTCAAGCGGGTAAAACATGCCTTTGCTACTGCTGGTGTGTTCCCCCTTCAGACTAAGCTTGAGCACCTGGTGGCACTGTACTCATCTGGTGATACCACTGTGCGTGACACTCTCATCACTACCTACGATGTCCTCCATGCTACCTCTGCTTCCATCCGGCTGTCTGTTGAACAACATCTTTGCCGGCTTCACACCGGCATGCTTCCTTGGTCTCCCAAGCTCCAAGTTTACCGTGACACCATAGATTTTTGGAGGCGGATTGTGCAGCTTCGGCAAGGTGTCTCCACCAGTCACACCAAGGTGAAGCGCTTGGCATGCAAGCTTTCCTTATACAAGGGTGAACACTGTGATCTTGCCACTGCTGTCCTCCATTTGAAGCAAGCCTACAAGCAATACCGTGCTGTAAAAGTCCTGGCTCCTTCGTGGCGTGACTCCTTCAACCAAGGTTTGGTGGACGCCCTTCTTACTGAAGGCAAGCCCTACAACCAGAGCGCCTCTCAGATTCGGGCACGCATGCGCCGTGAACGGCTCCAACGGGATCTAGGGCTCGCTGCTCACGCTATCCGTGGTCGTCTCTCAAAGCCTGCTGTTCTGAAAGCGGTTGCTGTTGGCTCCGATGGCACGGAACAAGTCTTGGAGTCTCAATCTGCCATGGTGCCAGCCATGGCTGCCTCCAATGTCTGCCGTCAGCAACAATGCCTAGACACTCCCTCCATGTCTCCCTCATTCATTCAGGCCTTCGGCTACTTGGGAACTGGACCTTCCTCAGCTGCGGTCCTTGCTGGCACCTATGTTTCTCCTTCAGGAACTGACCCGTACCTGACTGAATTTCTTACTTGCCTTCAGGTGCCTGCGGCTATTCAGTCTTTGGCTCCCTTTGACTATTCTGTTAGCCCTGCTGACAATGCTGCTGCCTGGAAATGCCAGAAGGAACGCACTGCTGGTGAGCCTTCATGCCTCAGTTTTGCCCACCATAAATCTTTTGCTTTGGACACACAGCTGAATTCCTTTGATACTTTGATGCGAACTGCTCCTCTGCTTGCTGGCTTCTCGCCCTCTGCTTGGCAGGTTATCACCGACGTTGAAATCTTCAAGAAACCTGGTGAATACCGTGTTGACAAGATGAGACTCATCCAACTGATGTCTCCTGAGTTTCAGATCAACAACAAAATGATCGGTAAACGCATTCTTGCTCATGCTGAACAGGCCAACGCGGTGGCAGTTGACCAGCATGGCAGCCGGAAGCATCACAAAGCCATCAACACTTGTCTCAACAAGAAGCTTATTTGTGATGTTCTTCGTCAGAAGCGCCGCTCCGGGGCAGTTGCAATGAATGATGCCAAGGGCTGCTATGACCGAATCTCCCATCCCATTGCCAGTCTCACCCTCCAAAGCTTTGGGATTCCGGCTCATGTTTGCGAGGTTCTACTCTCCACTCTCCAGCGTGCCACCCATCACATTAAAACTGGATTTGGCCGGTCTGGTCCTATGTATGGTGACGAATCTATTCCTCTCAGTGGGATTGGGCAAGGCAACGGTCTCGGCCCAACTCTGTGGGCTCTGGTTTCTACCATTCTTTTCCGGATGATGCAGAATGCAGGCCATGGGGTTCATCTCCTCACCTCTCTATCCCTTCAGCTTGTCTCCTTGGTTGGTTTTGCTTTTGTGGATGATACTGATCTTTTTTGTGCCGGTGCCTCCTCTACTACCTCTGGTGAGGCTTTGGCTGTTGATTTTCAGGCAGCTTTAGACCGCTGGGCTGGTGGTCTCATTGCTACTGGTGGCGCTATTGAACCTGCTAAGTCCTTCTGCTACTTGATCGATTTCAAGTGGACTGGTTCTGGTTGGGACTATCGCTCTGTTGATGAACTGCCCGGTGTTTTCACCATCACTGACAAATCTGGTGCCCAGTCCCCTCTTGACCGTTTTGAGGTTGATCACGCTGACAAGACTCTGGGTGTCTACATTTCTATGGACGGCAATGAGGAAGCTCAAGTTGATCACCTGCAGACCCAGTCCCAGTCCTTTGGATCTCAAATGAGGTCCTCCAAGTGCGAGAAGAACACCTCCCTCTACACCTTCAAGTACTCATTTATGAAGTCTTTTGAATACCCCATGCCCGTCACTCAGCTCAGCGCGTCTACCTGGAACCGACTTCTCCAACCAACTCTGGTCCCAGTGCTCAACAAGGCAGGCATGTCTCGCAACTTTCCTCGCAAGGTCTTCTATGGTCCATCTTTGTATCAAGGCTTTGGTTTCGTTCACCCTTTTCTTCTCCAGGAATTCAGCCACATTGCTACCCTGCTTCAGGAATCTGTCCGTGGTTCCCAGACAGGCCATATTCTTAGGCTTACAGCTGAAGCCTTTCGGCTTGAACTGGGGATCCCTTTTCATCTCGGTCTTACCCCCTACCAGCCTTATGCCTCTTATATCACTCCTTGCTGGTATAAGCATGTGTGGCATTTCTTTTCTATGCACCCTGTGAGTATGGTGGAAGACTTTCCTACCCTTCCTCTGCTTCGAGCGAATGACTGCTACCTCATGCAAGCTTTTGCTACTGCTGGCTTTCAGGGCGCCGACCTGTCTCTTTTGAATCTCCTCAGGATGTCTCTCCAGGCTATCTCCCTTGCTGATATCTGCACTGCAGATGGCACACGGATTTCTCCTATGGCCTTCCAGTTGCAGTCCTCCAACCATCTTTGCGACCACCTTGACTGGCCTCGATGCCCCCCTCCGTGGCATCTTCCAGCCCTTCAGCTTTGGCAACGCGCCCTTCGGAAATCCTTCTTACCCCCGTTGGCTTTGCCTTCCGACCGAGCTTTCCACCCCTCTTTTCACCTGGGGCATTGGCTGTCATCCGAGTCCTCCTCTGTGTGACCCTGGTTTTTTTGTCGTTCTACTGACCGGATCTTCTTCAAATGCCCCACTGGTTGGAGGGCCGGTTCTTCGCAAGGCCAAGGTCGTTATAGCTTTAACACTACCACCCTTTGTGCTAAACCTACCAGTGCAGATACTATTGTTTCCCTCCTTTCCAGTGGGAATGTGTTCCGGATTGTCGGTCAATCCTCCTTTATCTCTCATCCACCAGACGAGGACCCCTTGACCTACGATCCTTTTCAGTGTCTTCCTGCCACCCCAGAGGATGCATTTGATGCTCTCTGCGGTTGTCCCCGAGTCCTTCTCCATCAATACTCCCTTCCTCAGGATGGATGTCACGCTCTTGCCGATGCCATTCTGCGTGGCTCTGCCAGTGCTGTCTGTGATGGCTCTTATGATCCCGTTCTCCTCCGCGGTACATCTTCCTTCGTCCTTTCCCCCAACACCTCCACCAAGTCTCCCTCCTTGTTCCTCACTGGATCTAACCTTGTCAGTGGCTCCCCTGAAGATCAGTCTTCCTACCGGAGTGAATTGGCTGGCATCATTGGCGTCCTCACCTGCTGTATGGCTCTGGTGGATCTCTATGATGTACCCTCCGGCTCCCTCACCATTGCCCTTGATGGGGATACGGCTCTTCAACAGGCTCAGGGAACCTGGCCCTTGTCTATCTCTCAGAAATCTTTTGACTATGTCTATGTCATTCGCAATATGCTCTCTGCTCTTCCAATCACTGTCACCTTTAAGTGGGTTCGGGGTCATCAAGAGGGTCTTTCTCTTGACTGGTGGGCGCTTCGCAATCATCAAGTTGATGGCATGGCCAAGGCATTTCTATCCATGAAACGTTCTTCTCCTTACCATTATCCCCGACTTGTGTTTGAGCCCTGGGCTCTCTCACAGAACGGTCTTAAATGCTCTCGCTTTGACCGAGATGCCTTGCACATTTTTATTTCGGGTCCTCCACTTCTTCACTATTGGCACACTCACCACGACGTCTCCATTCCACCACAAGTCTCCGATTCTATCCATTGGTGTGCCCATCACTCTGCTTTCAAGCGCCTCCCACCTGGTATGCAACGGTGGTTTGTCAAGTTTGCTTCGGGTTGTATTGGTGTTGGCAATCAGTTACTTCATTACCAGCACCAGGATCACTCTCGATGCCCTCTGTGTGCCCAAGATGAGGAAAAGGTTTCCCATGTTCTTTCATGTGCCGACCCTGGGGCTGTCCAGCACTGCTTGTCTTCCTTTCGGGGTCCTTTGCAACAGCGCCTTACTTCTGAGCTTACAGACCCTTCACTGGCCCTCGCCATTGTGGATGTTACCACTAGGGTTCGTCAAGGTAGGCGTATCCACCCTACCTCCTACTCCCCTGATATTGCATCCGCTATAAGGGCTCAGCGTCGGATTGGCTGGCACAACTGGTTCCTTGGGAGGTGGTCCCCCCTCTGGCATCAGATTCAGGCTGACTATTATTCTTCGATTGGTAGCAAACGCTCTCCTTGTCGATGGGCCACTGCAGTGATTCATCAATTTTTCCTCACCTGTTGGGATCTCTGGACGTACTGAAACCAACGGCTCCATGGCACTGGAGGGTTGCTTGAGTCAGAACAACACCAATCTCTCAATGATTCCATCTCATCTGAATTGGCCATTGGCTTAGCTGGTGCTCTGCCTCAATCTCACTCCCTCCTCCAGATTCCCCTCCAAGTGCTCCGTGGATACCCTCTTACTGCCAAGTGTCAATGGCTTGCGACCATCCAGCTTGCCAGGAGACACTATGCAGTCCCTCTCCCTTCCCAGCAGCCGTATCGCCAAGAGGCTGCCTTGCTGAGGGCTTGGCTGATTGGATCCTAAAGGATGGGCCAAACTTTTCACCCAGCGCTATCCCCAGTGCTTTTCCCAGTGTCTCCCTCAGTGCAACTCGCTTTGCTTGGGCCTCTTTGTGTCTCCCCAAGTGCCTTCCAGTATCTCACCTGGCTCTGCACCCGTGCTGATCCCAGTCTCTCACCAGGTTCTTTACCTTGTGATGCTCCTCGAGCTGCTCCAAGTTTGGCTCCTGGCGCTGCTTCCAATATATCACCATCTTCTGCACCCCAGTGCTTCTCCCAGTGCCTTCCCCGGTTCTGCACCCAGTGCTGCTCCTTGGGCTGCACCTAGTGTGGTTCCTGGCGCTGTACCCAGCGCTGCTCCCACTGTATCACCACATTCCGCTCAGGGTTGCTCCCAGTGCCTCACAACGTTCTGCACCTGGTGCCCTTCCTAGTTCTTCCCCCAGTCACCCACCTTTGCACACCCTGCTGCTCCCGGTATTTTACCCTTCCTCCTGTCTGTTTGTTGGTAGCTGCTCCCAGTTCGGATTATGTTACCGGTATCCTTCAACAGTTTTCCCTTGTACTCTCCCTGCTTGCTTTCAGGATTCGTTTGACAAATTTGTCGTTCTACAACTTGGGGCTTAAACTCTCTTCGATTGAGACGACGTTAAAGTCTGGATACAGACTGAGTAGTTTAGATCCACCTTTGGTGGTTAAAGTTACTTAAATACGTATATTAATTAGCTTCCCAGTAACATTAGCAACTTGGGGAGTAGTAACGTGTGGAGTAATAGGAGGTCGTGTAGTACGACGGGCACTACTACTACCGCGACAGACGCCACCACTCGTACCACTAGTACTACCACCGGCGCCGACGTGAGCAACAAGTACCTGCATCATCACCTTCCTCTCTTCATCTGCCTTTTCCTGATATCTTTGCTGTTGTTTTAATGCCTGCTGTTGAAGCTTTAGTACCTGAGCAATTGTATTCATCATCTTCGAATCGTTTCCTTTGCAGTACTGTCTCTTCTTGCTAGTAGTAATGGTACTAACTTCTTTGGGCAGCCTGCTGCCTTGTTGACTTTCGGGTTGTTGTGTTGGTTGAGTTGGTGTTGGTTGAGTTGGTTGACCAAGTAGAAGTGGTACCGGTTGAGTTGTAGCAGACGAAGGAGGAGGAGGAGTAAACTCATTACTTTCAATATCATAACTATCTTCTCCATCTGTAACGCGTGATTTCTCACCTATCAGTTTGAAGAGTTCCTTTGCCTCCTTGATATCCCATCTCATGTTTGGATTGCCTGTTGGCGCCTTCAACCGGTTCAATTGATTGAATTTGTTGCGAATGGAAGTAGCATCCCTTCCAGGAAATTTTTCAGAGTGTAGGTCTGCAACATCATCCCAGTCATGTGTTCCACATGGCATGACAGCTCTAATGGCAGCAAACATGTTCTCCAACTCGGCCTTGGTGTAGTTGCCAATGCCGGCTTTCCTGCCTCCACTCGAGGAGGGCATGCTATTGATTGTTACAATCGATGGTATTGCTGGTGGTTTATGAGCCGAGCTGCTGGATTGAATCGAAATCGATTCATCGTCCAATTTGTCTAGTAATAATCTAGCAAGCGCGACAAGAGCAGCAACAGTAGTCATTGGTGGTGGCGGCCTGCTCTCTAATGTGCTGGAGAGACAAGTCGTACTGTTGTTGCTGTTTCTTTACGGACACTCTTTTTTTTCTTTTCGACTGTTTGCAAATTTTCAGCTGGCCAAAATTGGCGATGATCACCAAAAATAGCATGCAAGCATGCCTGGCAAAAGAGGTGCAAGAGGTGCACACATGATTCATTCGTGTGTTGGGGAGTAAAATATTTGATTTTGGTACGTACGGGTCACAAAGAAGCAGCATTTTCAAAAGTCTAACTTCTATGGATCATCATGTGTAACCCCTATTAACCCACATATTTTTGAAAAGCTAATTTCAAGACGAATCCGAATATGATGTTCTTTTCCCAGTTTTATGGAGCCCAAATATAGAAGTATTTTATCTTCATTACTGTATATGAACATACAAGAATAATGAGCCTATAATTTATCTCTGCACCTTAGTTTTATGAAATTCGCGCACGCCCACTCAAGCATCGGCCGTTAGGCCGTTAGGAATTTAAATTTGGAATTTGCCCCCGTGAAGTAGGGCTACGTAGAATTTGTACTAGAGTGATTTTGAATCGATTCGATACGATTTTTTTACACCTCTATTGCAAAAAGCAAACCGGATGAGAGGAATGGTAGTGAAGTACAGACCAGACGCGGAACAACCTTGAGTATACCGGTACAACGCACGTACTTGAGAAAGATCTCACTGTATCAGCAATCAGCAACATCGGTGCGTACGAACATTCCCTGTAGGTACGGTACACCAGTACAAATCTTACTGGGAATTCTGTAAGCATCGAATTCTGGGGGAATTCTGCAAGCAAATCTCTGCAAATACAGGCTAAGCACAAGCAAATCTCTGCAAATACAGGCTAAGCGCTAATGACTAGGACTCACTATTTTGGTACATGCATGTCCAGGGACAAACATTATTCTAAAATTCATACTGACTAAAGTTTCAGCCTGTTTCTTGTCCAGTTTGTTTCATAGTCTACCCCATCCATAGTATGAGCAATATTCATCCTGAAATTGCAGTCAATGCCACACATTTGCACTCTAAAACTGACTAGGAATCACTATTTTGGTACATGAATGTCAAGGGACAAACATTATTCTAAAATTCATACTGACTAAAGTATCAGCCTGTTTCTTGTCCAGTTTGTTTTGTAGTCTACCCCATCCATAGTATGAACAACATTCATCCTGAAATTGCAGTCAATGCCACACATTTGCACTCTAAAACTCACTAGGACTCACTATTTTGGTACATGCATGTCCAGGGACAAACATTATTCTAAAATTCATACTGACTAAAGTATCAGCCTGTTTCTTGTCAGGTTTGTTTCATAGTCTACCCCATTCATAGTATGAACACCATTCATCCTGAAATTGCAGTCAATGCCACACATTTGCACTCAAAACTGACTAGGACTCACTATTTTGGTACATGCATGTCCAGGGACAAACATTATTCTAAAATTCATACTGACTAAAGTTTCAGCCTGTTTCTTGTCCAGTTTGTTTTGCAGTGTACCCCAACCATTGTATGATCAATATTCATCCTGAAATTGCAGTCAATGCCACACATTTGCACTCAAAACTGACTAGGACTCACTATTTTGGTACATGCATGTCCAGGGACAAACATTATTCTAAAATTCATACTGACTAAAGTATCAGCCTGTTTCTTGTCTAGTTTGTTTTGCAGTGTACCCCAACCATTGTATGAACACTATTCATCCTGAAATTGCAGTCAATGCCACACATTTGCACTCAAAACTGACTAGGACTCACTATTTTGGTACATGCATGTCCAGGGACAAACATTATTCTAAAATTCATACTGACTAAAGTATCAGCCTGTTTCTTGTCCAGATTGTTTCATAGTCTACCCCATCCATAGTATGAACAATATTCATCCTGAAATTGCAGTCAATGCCACACATTTGCACTCTAAAACTCACTAGGACTCACTATTTTGGTACATGCATGTCCAGGGACAAACATTATTCTAAAATTCATACTGACTAAAGTATCAGCCTGTTTCTTGTCCAGATTGTTTCATAGTCTACCCCATCCATAGTATGAACAACATTAATCCTGAAATTGCAGTCAATGCCACACATTTGCACTCAAAAACTCACTAGGACTCACTATTTTGGTACATGCATGTCCAGGGACAAACATTATTCCAAAATTCTGTGGGTGGCAAATTTGCTTGACGGTTGGTTTATTCTTTTCGCACCTCGGTTGGTTTCTTCTTTGCACCTCGGTCGATCGACCGACCGACCGATTCTTTGCACCTCGGTTGGTTTATTCTTTGCACCTCAAGTTTTGGCTTGCGCGCAGGCTCCAAGCGTGCATAGCCTAGTAGGAGTTTCACGGGGCGTGAAGCAACAGTTATTTTATTTAAGTAAAAAAGAAAGGGTTCTCCATAGTTTTTGGAGAGGGATTTTGTTAAGGCCCCAATTTTGTGTCCAATAGATCTTGACAACAAGAGATCTGTGGACTATGTCAAATAAGAGTGAATGAATCCTTACTATCTCAGCATTGAGTGATTCCCGAAATACTTTTATGTACTACATAAACCGGAAATTTTCTACTTAACCAGTCGTAAAGTTACAAATTTTTATAACGGAACTCCTGGCTGAATTTTTGTCAGTCCCCCAACGGACTAATCACACATCCTCCAACGGATCAGATCGCCAATTTTGGCTGATTACAGTACGAGTAGTATTAGTACGAGTACTAGTACAAAATATTGTCCAACGCACCACAACAACCAAACCGAATTTCTAATAAAAGGTTTATCTGCTGTTGTTGCTGCTATGTGACAACGATGGAGGAAGAGATACATATTCTTCAGCTCCGGACATAATTTTTATATCGTAATAAAGCAGCAATGGTGAAGACAGCAGCAGGAAAAAGGACCGGGAAAAGAAACTACAGCAGAAGAGAAGTCATGGAACTTCTATACACCCTCAAAGCAATCCTTCCTGTTGGTCCTGAGGATTGGGCGCAAGTCGGCCTAATCCATAATGACAACTTCCCTGATACCAATCGAAGTGTTGAGAACCTCCGTAGGAAATACAACGGTCTATATCGGAAACAAATTCCTACCGGGGATCCAAATTGCCCCAAGGACGTGAAGTTGGCAAAGAGGGTTAAGTATTTGATTAAGTGCAAGGAAGGAGTTGGTGATGGACAAGAGCCATATGGAATGGAAGAAGGATACCAGACCAACACGGAAGACGAAGAATACATAAGTAGTGGTGAGGAGGAGGAGGAGGATGACGACTCTGACGATGATAACATTCCTCCGATACCACCACTTGGTCAACCTTCGCAAACAATGACTCAGCCAACCCAACAGTCAACCCAACAGTCAACAGAGCCAACCCAGCCAACACAACCGCCCCTTCGTCAACCTTCCCAACCAACCCAAGAAGAACCAGAACTCAATACACGACCAACTGCCATAAAAAATACACCAACGACTCCCATAAACGTACCACCAAGAATTGTTGTTCCGCGCTCTTGGTCTCGGTCAGCTTCCTCTTCTTCTTCATCTCAACGGTTTCCTGCCACGCGTGCTTCCCCTTCTCCCACCAGTACTCCGCGATCAAAGAGACAGTACCGCAGGAACGCCACCAACATCAGCACCACCACCGACAGCAACAGCACCAACGGACGGCAGGAAATTCTTGATTTCTTGAGAGAGAATTCCGAGCGCGAGAGGGAACAAAGAATAGAGTATCAACGGCTTGAAAGGGAACAAAGAGAGGCTGCCTTGGAATCGCTGAAGGCCGCCATAGTAGATGTTGCCACCATACTCCTAAACGGGCTTCGTTCCAGCAACTCAAATTCCAACTCCAACTCAAATCCCCCCCAGCCCGGCAATCCCAACAACTCCAACTCAAATCCCCCCCAGCCCGGCAATCCCAACAACTCCAACTCGGTTCCCCTCCCTGGCCGACTCCACTTAAGAGTCTTGTTCCTGTTTAATAGCAGGAACATTCGGCGTAGGTTGAGCAGGAGGTTGAGCAGGAGGATCTGGAAAAATAGCAGGAACATCCGGCGTAGGTTCAGAAAAATCGGAATCAGAGTCGGAATCGGAATGAAATAAATCTGAATCGGAATCCGATGAATGAAAGACTGATTGATTGGTTCGGGCTTCGAGAGTCCGGCGAAAAAGATCCTGTCGAATCTGTTGCCAGTTTTTATCAATCTGTAGCTGGTGTTTAACAATCAGTTGTTTGTATATAGCAATCTGTCGTTTGTCTTGAACAATCTGTCGTGTGAGTCGTTGTTCGTGTTGTCATTCAACTTTGGCTTTAAGAGCCTTAAGAATTCTTTGTTGTTGTTCTTGTTTGGAAGCTACCACCATGATGTTGCTTTTGGCTTTGGAAGTTAAGTTGCTTTTGACTTTGGAAGAAATCAAATTATGAGCTTTGTAACTTGCCAAGAAATGAATTACTAGTAAAAATAATGAATTACTAGCAACTACTAGTAATATCTCCTGCAATCGTAATATCTCCTGCAATCGTAGAGTTGTTGGGAGTACATGAAAGTCTCAAATCAGTCGGAATCAAATCGATAGGAGTCAACGATTCCCACGTCAATTCCCATTTCGATTCCCATTTCCATGTATGGAAGAACTGATGGGATTAACCCGTCCGGCGCTGTGTTGAACCCCTCTTAAGGAGTTGAACCTCTCTTGAGGAGTCGTGCGGTTTTTACGAACCCGAACACCAAAAGCGAAACTACTCCGGATCAGCAGATCGATCAAAACTACTCCAGCATATACTCTTATCTTTCCAGAAAGCTCTAAGCTCATAATTCCAAAAGTTACCAAACAGCGAAAGCTATGTCCAAATCTACAGGTCCAAATCTACAGCAAAACCTACTAGTACTAATTTGTAAATTATTAATCATTATCTACTACACTTAGGATCGACCATTGAGAATCGGATCGACCATGGAGAATCGATACTTCACCATGGTGGAGAACCGACAATCCACTTTGGACCGATCGACCGATCAACCATATCGACCATGGTCTCACTCAACAACAATCTACTCGGAATCGACAATCAACAATTTACTCAACCACGCAAAGCAAAATTCGAATGCGAACTGCGAAGGCGAACTGCTCAACGGCTCAACGGTCAAAGAGGCCGGTGGCATCTTCCGGTAGGTTGTCGTCGTAAGAGAAGTATCCGTCCTTCTTATGCATGAAAACATTCAGGATCTGGTTGTGACCAATGGTACTTGTTTGGTAATTGTACAGAAGCATCATTAAGTTCAAAATGACCTTCCTATCGCCAAACGTCTCCAATAGGAGCCTGTCTTTCAATCGTGGAAACTGCCCCTGGATCATTCGCATCCCCCACTCTGATAACTGTCGAAGGGACGTTGCTTCTCTGTTCAACAGAATAGCCTCGAGGGTATCCGGATTGTGCTGCGAACTTTGGACAAGGCATTGGTGTCTACCTGTGGCAACCCTAAATGCGGAGTCAACACAAACCATCGCTTGGAACTTGACGAACAGTTCTTCTATTTTATCATAAACACCATGATCGGTGATCGTGCTGTCATGCCAGGTACCCAGGCAGTTGTAACAGCAAATACGAATTCTCCCATCGGCAGCAAAGACAAAGACACTGTTGACATAAGTGTCGCAGACCCAGCTGTTGTAATACCGGCTCTGAATCAACCAATTGGAAGACTGCTGAATTTTGACTTTGAGTCCATCGGCGGCACCCCAGACACGGCGTTCATTTAGTCTTGGGTATTTGGCACCAATCGCGCTGATGTATTCCTCCAATTCTTCTTCAGTTGGAGGTCTAATCATTGCCTTTGGATGATACTGCAATACGAACAAAAGAACCTTTCTGGAGAACTTCAACCATTTGTACATAACAGTAGAGGTGAGTCCAAATGCCATCGACACAGATCTTGCAACAGATCCTCGTGTTCTAAACCAATGAAGTACTAGACCAAGACAGCAAGTCGCGTTTGCTTCGCGCTTTCTTCCACACCATACTCCATTAGCGTTAACCTTCCTTTTCCGAACAGCATCGGTGTCTCTATCAACTGTGTAACTATCAAATGTTGGTTCAAATAGACCGGGAAGCTCTCTAAAGACTGTGTGGTCGACACCACAGCAGTTGAGAAGAGCCTGATCGTTGCCAGAGTTGAATAGATAAAGAAAGGGAGACTCGGAATGACGGCGAAGGGCTATCCTTGGTGTTCTCCTATCTCTTCGACGCCTTTCTTCTGCGTCATCTGCATCATCATCGTCATCGTCATCCTCCTCATCTTCTAGAAGATACAAGCAAACAAGCAACTCGAGTGACATATTCAACGGATGGTGGGCAACTATTTGTTATCATGTTGTCGGTTGAGTAGCAGTACCTATCATCGGTTGAGTCGAAACGTTGAGTCGCTGAAATGGCGAGTATCGTACGGTAGGTGAAAATGAAAAATTCGATCGTGAAGTTGCTGAAAAATCTGAACGTCACTGAAAAATCTGAACGGATTAAACCCACATGTTTAATCGTATGAAGAAGACAAATTTGGCTAATATTATTGTCCATGTCATGAGATTCCAGATTCCAAAATGAGATTTATGCACTTTCCCGCCAAAAAATTTATGTACGAAATTTTCATTCCCGAAATACTAAAAACAGAAGTTTATGTACGTTACAAAAAAGTATTTCGGGAATCACCCATTATGTGGGTCGGGTTGTTGAGAATTGAGTGATTCCCACCAATGATTAAGTAATAAAAGTTTGCGACCAAAGTAATAAATCTATTCACATAGTTAATAGATTTATTAATTATTGAATAGAATTTAGCAGTCGAGACTGTCTCTACTGCCAGATTTTATTAACTGAATAAAAACAGAATAAACTCGAACGGAATCACTAAAATCAAATATTTTAGTCCCCAACGCACGAATGAATCATGTGGTGGCCAAAATAGGCCGGTAGGTGGCGCGGTTAGTGATTGAACAGACAGTTACTGTTTCTTATTTAGAGATTCCGAATTCCAAATTTGCTCCGAGTAATAGTTAATAAAATCTATTCATCCGTTGGGTGCGCCAAAAATCTATTCGATCTATTCACTCGCGAATATTTTTTTATTACTTTGGTCAAATCATTGGTGGGAATCACTCAATCATCCCCATCATAAAATAAAATTTTCAGTAAACATAAGCACACCCACGACTCGATGACAGATAGGTTCCGAGTTGATAGTGTGTCGTACGCCTCTAAAATAAGGTACTAAAATAAGGTTTATGTATTGATTAAAAACTAAGATTGTGAGCTAGCTTTGTCAACTACTCCGAGGAGCCGTTGAGAAAGCTTGTAACAGTAAAAAGCCGTTGAATGGAAATTCAACGTACATTGCACATAGAGAAGCACATGGAGAATTTGGATATGTTCTTCATCCAGTCTTCAAGGTTGAACACCGGCTTGCGTGGCATTGCTTTTCAGATTTTCTTGAATCGTGGGTAATTTTCAATCGTGAGCGTTGGAATACCACACTCTTCTCCTTCTCGTACAAGTTCGATTGGTGGCACAGAATTTTGTTAGTCGTGTGCGACCAGTATTGCTTAGATAAGAAATTTTTAGTTGGTGTGATATGGTTTCAGGTTTCGAATGTTCATGCGTTGGATCACGTGATTTCGTAAGAGAAAGGAAACTGTACCATTTGTGTGAATTTGCTGTATGGTGTAGGGGCCTTTGCTTCTTGCTTCAAAAGCTCCGGGGATTTGCTTTTCATTTTTCACCATAACTTGATCTCCTACACTGTAATCATGAATCTTCCTGTGGCTGTTCTCTTTCATAGCATT
The DNA here is from genome assembly GCA_037355745.1 of Pseudo-nitzschia multiseries. Lineage (NCBI taxonomy): Eukaryota > Bacillariophyta > Bacillariophyceae > Bacillariales > Bacillariaceae > Pseudo-nitzschia > Pseudo-nitzschia multiseries. Next base: position 15,204,407 of record CM074787.1, on the reverse strand, counting down.
CTTGTCGATTTGAGCTTGTCTTTTGTTTCTGACCATGGCCAAGTCAGTAATTACAGGGATTGGTAGAAACATATCGCGATGGAAGACAAGGGCTCCAGGTGTCATTCCAAACGTTTTGTTGATGGTTGATCTAACTGCAAACTGGGCGGAAGCAAACACACTATCAATGATGTCGGTGGCTTCCTGAAGAGTTCGTGGAGGGTTGGTGTTGAGCTCTGTTCTCATTGCAGACTTCATCGTATCGTGGACGCGTTCAAGTACTGCATTGGATTGTGGGTTCCGGACTGAGCAGACCTTGGCTTTGATTCCTAGGTTGGCAAGGTGGAGTTGGAAATCATTGCTCATGAAGTTGGTTCCTTGGTCAATAATACAATTTACTGGTTTGGGATATCTGGAGAGCCAGCCATTGTCGAGGGCATGAACTGCCATGAGGCCGGTTGGGTTTACTTGTGGGGCTCGAATGATTTCAAGGAGGTTGGTGCACATGTCCATGATGGTAAAGCCATTGAAGGAGACTGTTCCATGGCCAGGGATCTTGATTTTCCAAGGGCCTACTCCATCGATTGCAATGGTGTCCCAAGGAACATACTGGTGTTCTTTGGTAGGGAGCTGTCCGTGGTTTTGGTGGCTATTCTTGTATCGTTGGCACGTGTCACAAGTCTTGCAGAAGGCGTTGATTTGGTCCTTCAGGTTTGGGGCATATACAAATTGGTTTATGGTTCGGTACAATCTTTCTGCGCCGGCATGGCCAAGCACGTGGTGGTAGTATTTGATGGTGGCTTGCACTCTGTTTGGAGGGAGTACAATTTTCTGTTGACCGTTGGAGTCTACAACTTTCAAGTCGGTGCCGTTGAAGTTTTCAGTTGTGTACCGGGGATTGGTAGAGATATCTGCATTGGCTGCTTGATCTTGGGCGAGTTGGTCGAAGGCTAAGGGGTACATGGGAATGTCTTCTGGGTAGTTAAGAAACAAGTCAGAAAGAGAGAGAAGGTCAGAGTCGGTTGAGGCAGTTGAGAGGTCCGAGTTATCGTCTGTTGGAGCGGGAGTTGGAGGACCGAAGAACTCCTTCTTCTTCTCGGGAGGGTCTTGCTGGATTGGGAGCCTGGAGAGAGCATCAGCAAGCCCATTATCTTTGCCTTTGATATACTTGAATACTGGGGAAAATTCTTCAAGGAGCATTCTCCAAGTCATAATTCTGTGGCTTGTGAGGGTTTGTCGGGTTAAGTTGATATGGTCTGTCCATACGATGATTTCAGCACCCCAAAGAATGGTTCGAAATTCTTTGAAGACTTCTACAATACAGAGCATCTCTTTATCGATTGTTGGGTATTTCCTTTGGGCTGAGTTGAGTTTGCGGGAGAAGCAAAGGATGATTCTGCCATCTTGGCGAACAATAGCTCCGAATTGGTAGTCAGAAGCATCAGTGTAGACATGGAATGGCTTGTTTGGGTCAGGAAAGGCAAGGAGGATGTCTTTGGCGATGAGGGACTTGGCTTTGTTGAAAGCTTCAAGTAGCTCTGGAGTCGGAGTGATTTTTCCTTTGGCTCTTCCAGAGAGGTCTGTAAGGGGTGCAAGGACTTCAGCTCGTTTGGGGTAGAAGTTTCGGTAGAAGTTAATCATCCCAACAAAGGATCGAAGTTGGGTTGTTGTTGAGGGAAAAGCAAGTTTCAGGATGGGAGCAATCTTGTTTGGATTGGGCCTAATACCATCGCGCGAGATAATGTGGCCAAGCCAAGGAGCTTGGGATTGAAACCAGTGGCACTTGGAGGGCTTGACAGAGAAGTTGTGACACTTCAGTAAGGACAGAACAGAGGAGACTGATTTGCAATGGGATTCAAGGGTGTCTGAGAAGATACCAATATCATCGATGTATACTTCGATGTCCTTCAGGTGTGAGAGCATTTGTTCCATGCAGCCTTGGGCCCAACTTGGAGAGTTAAGGAAGCCCATTGGCAATCGGAGCAGTCTGAACTTTCCGAATGGAGTAACAAGGACACAAAGCCAGGTGGAGGCCTCATCGAGTTTGAAGGTGTGGAATTGCATACTGACATCGATAAGGGTGACATATTTGAAGCCTCTCCTTCTGTGGAAGATGTCTTGGAGCTTTGGGAGCGGGTAGTGGAGTTTCTTGGTAACTTTGTTGAGTTCTCGGAAGTCACTGATGAGTCTACAGGAGCCATCTGGTTTGGGCACTACAAAGGTTGGCATTCCCCATTCAGTTGCATAGCACCGTTCAAGGATGCCAAGTTTTACTTGCCGATCAATTTCTTTCTTCACTGCTTCTTGTTGGTGCAGCGGAATGGAATAGGGTTGTTTTATATGATATGGAGTTGCGCCTTGCTGGAGTTCAATGTGAAACGTTTGATTAGGGAAAATGCCTAATTCTTTGTCATTCAAGCCTTCAAAAAGTTCTTCATTTTGGAGGAGTATTGGTAACAAGGCTTGTTTCTCTTGGTAGGAGAGATGATTTTGGTCGGTGACAAGCTTGTGGAGGTCAGTTTTCTCATACTTGGTGGTTCCATCTACATAAGACTGTTGGATTGATTGGGCGGAGTAACTTTCTGCAACGGCATGTGGTTCTGCAGACATGACCTTGTGGAGCAAGGACTTGTTGTCAAAGTAGCTTCGAGGGTGAAAGTCCATGGTCTTCTCATACCATTCAATGGTGCAATTTTCGAAGTCCATCTTCATTCCGAGGTCTCGCATTGTCTTCCTTCCAATGAGGAGATGGTAGTTGATGTTCTGAGAGACTACAAAGCACTTGATTTGTAGGACTTTCATTGAGTAGGATAGTTCTGGGAATATGGTGTTCTCCAAGGTTACATAGTGGTTGCAAGTGGTTTTGCCGTTTGTTGTTTGCATTTGAATTGGTTGGTCTAGGAGGTTCTTCTTGATTCCAGAGGGAATTGCTGATTCCACTATAAGGTTGTCGGTTGATCCGGAATCGAATAGGGTTTTCAAGTAGTACTTGCCAAGGGATCCGTTGATCGAGTTGCAGACACTTACTGTGGTTGGAGCAAGGTCGATGTCGACATTGTCCTTGCTAGGGGCAACATCTTGCTTGTTGTTGTCGGAATCGGTCTTTTCAGAGGGAAATCTTTGAAGATCCGAGTTGTAGTATTCTTCATCGATATCCATATCGACATGGAAGAGATCCGGCCAAGGAGTAGCAGGGATGGTGGTATCTTCTGGTTCATTGATGAAGACACACATGTGTTGTTCTGGTTCATGAAAGTTACTGCCGTGGGAAGAGGTAGTGGATCGATTGCTGTTGTTGGAATTGCTGCTGCGATCATTCACGTGTGAGTCGGTGTTGTCCCTAGAGTTGTTATTAGACTGATTGGAGTTGCTGCCATACTTGTTGGTGTAGCATTGACCCCAGGTGTGATTGGTACCAGGGTGGATAGGACACGGTGAGTCATTTGAGATCCTAGTCGAGCCTTTGTTGTTGTTGTTGCCTTGGTTGTTGCTGCGTTGATTGTTGTTGTTGTTGTTGTTGCGTTGGTTATTGTTGTTGTTGTTTCGGTTTCGATTATTGCGATTGTTTCGGTTGTTACGATTGTTGCCGTTACGGTTGTTACGGTTGTTGTTGGCATTGTTGTTGCTGTTGTTGTTGTTTTGAGACTGGTTGTCTGATTTCTTGTTCTTCTTATTCTGTACAGATTGGAATCTTTCGAATCTTATCATCATTTCAGAGAGAGAATCTCTATGGGGAGAATGGTGTTGTTGATAGATATCTTTCCAGTCCTCTGGCATCGATTCAAAGACTAGATTCTTGAAGTCACTTTCGTTGATCTCTGCATCTTGTGGCGGGTGTCCCGGTAGTAATGGGAGAATAACATGGTTGTGGAAGTTGACTTGAGCTACGAATTGGTGTACAGTCATGGAGGTTGTCTTCTTAATGTTGGTGAGGAATCTTTTATGATTCTGGTAGGCATCGAGGTTGCTGTTGAACTTGAAGCTGATGAATGCTTCCACTGTTGTCTGGAAGTTGTCCACAGTTCTCTGTGGAACATTGGCTGTTACATAGCTGTTCCACCAGCTACAGTCGGTGTAGTCTCTGAGGAGGTCTACAAACTTGTCATAGATTCTTGGTCCTGTGGTTAGGTTGAGGGTCTTCTTAGATCTAATGAACGCATCGATGGTGAAAAGAATTTGTAATTTGGTTGATCCTGCAGTAATCAAAGGGATTTTGATCTTGGTAACTTCTTGGGAGCCATTGACTTCTTGGGTAATCTTGTACTCAATTTTGTCAATAGTCTCTTGATCAAAGTCATACTTGAAGGGAATGACTGAGTAAGACATACTGGTCTTCTTATTGTTACTGGACAATCTTCGGATCGGTTGTTCGTTTGTTAGCTGTGTAGTAGTGGTAATTTGTTCGTGTAGTTGAAGTAGTCTTTACCAGTAGAAAAGGTCGAAGCGGTTATTCGACTGTTTAAACAGTGTCGTACGCCTCTAAAATAAGGTACTAAAATAAGGTTTATGTATTGATTAAAAACTAAGATTGTGAGCTAGCTTTGTCAACTACTCCGAGGAGCCGTTGAGAAAGCTTGTAACAGTAAAAAGCCGTTGAATGGAAATTCAACGTACATTGCACATAGAGAAGCACATGGAGAATTTGGATATGTTCTTCATCCAGTCTTCAAGGTTGAACACCGGCTTGCGTGGCATTGCTTTTCAGATTTTCTTGAATCGTGGGTAATTTTCAATCGTGAGCGTTGGAATACCACATAGTGTTTCGGTGACCCGCCTTGAGACCAAAGTGAGACAACTACCAAAATACCGAAGTACAAAGTATCTCTTACTTCTAATTATTTAAGCATGGATATACGTCTGTATTAACGAATTCGCGAGCAAGCAAACGGGGTTTCCCGCCGCTTTGTGAGCTGCCCCAGCCAGAAATTCTGCGAATTCGGCGGTTGCCAACGGTGCGGAGTAGCGTTAGGTAGGCAAGTCGCGCCTACCCGCCACGGCTATAGGGCCTAGTGCAGAATGTTCTTTCAATCCAACGGAATGGGGTGCACGACTTGAACATATAGCCCTCCGAAACAATGCGAGTAGAAGATGGTGCTCGGAACGATCGGAGGTACGATACCGTTTCCATAATGAAAGTACGGTACTAGTCCCTAAGGCATAAAAAAATGGCAATAAATATGGAATTCTTCGTAATAGATGAATCCATCGAACATTCCATCGGACCAATTTGGGGGATCAAATTCTTGAAACTCCAGCTACCGGTACGTAGCCACACACACACACACATTGATGTAGCGAACCGAATGTAAGGAATGGTAGTGCCACGTGGAACGTACGACGTACGAACCAAAGAACACCCTTGAGTATCAAGATCTCACTGTATCACCAACGTAGGTACGAACGCTACTACGATCACCCCTCACCGAATACAGCAATTCCACTGTAAGCAGCAAAAATTACAGGGAAAGCACAAACAAGCCGGTAAAGGATTCCTCCAGCAAAAACCAAGCCTACAGCTCACTCTTTTGCTCCTAAAACGCTTAGTAGTAGAATAAAAAGGCTTATACGTCCAGGTCCACTAGTCTTCCCTATTGTACCCGTACAAGCCTACCTTGGTCCGATAGTCACCTATCGCGACGCGTCGTTTCTCCCAACGTGAGGACGATCCCCACCAGAGAGGCCCAACGCGTCTCTCTAATCTCATCGACGATCTCTCACCAGAGAGGCCCAACGCGTCTCTCTAATCTCATCGACGTAGGTAGACACCTACATCGACGATTCCTTCTTGTACAAGTACAAGCCCGGTCCGATAGTTATCTATCGCAACGCGTCGGTTTTTCGCCCTACGGGAGGATCCTCCACCAGAGAATCCCAACGCGTCTCTCTAATCCGACCGACTTGTAGGTAAACGCTCACACCGCCGACTTCCGGCCAGGAATCCGGCTCGACCTTTAGCTACACGACAATGAACTTCATGGAGTTCTTCCTAGGGGAAGGGCCCTTTGGAGAAGCGCCTGCGAGGCATGACATCTACCAAGCCATCTACACCCTGTTCAATGAAGCTGATGGGGAACGGCTTCTCCCCCTCCTCCTGGATATTTTCAATGCACAAGCTATTGGCGGCTTGGGCATCTTCCAAGAAGATGCAGCAGGGGTGGACCGCCTCCGGGTCATCCATGGCCTCCGACGCTATCCAGGAACCATCACCCAGCCATCCGCCAACAGGGGCCGCGCCTTTGGATACATTGATGATGTGGAAGGACAAGAGGTGGAGCTGGTGCGAGTGGACTCAGCCCTGCTGTCAAGAGCAGCAGCAAGCCGGGTGTACCTTCTAGCTCACCATGCAGCCAATTTAGCCCAACACCCCGAGAGAGATTACATCCCGGCCATTCCTGAAGGGACTGCCCACACCGAAATGCTCCAGGCTCACAAGGTGTGTTTCCTACCCTTCGAATTCATCCCACTGGTGTTGTGCAGGGGCCTCACCCCGAAGCAGGCCTTCCAAGTTCTCCAACCCCACATCCACCAGCAAGGGTTGGAGGACATCTGCAAACCCTTATTAGATACACTCCGGGCTGTGGGGACACAACCTACCACTCTTCTGGGCGCCATCCGGCTCCTAGAACCCGGACCTGCCTTCAGAGCGGAAGCCAACCTTCGCGCCTACATGAAGAAGAATGTCCTCCTCCGAGACCTCCCAGGCCTAGCAGGCCCGGCGCCGGCAGACCCTTCCCTCACCGCAGCCTTCTCAGCGCCCACTGACCAGCAACTAAAACTGAGTGAGTCTCTAGACCAAAGACGACAAGAATCCTCTAAGCTGCACTCTGTAAGAGAAGTGTGGGGGAACCTTTACACTGAAAGGCTCCTACTCCTCTGTGGAAAAACAACCGAATCCGATCTTCCCCCCATCTACACAGCCTGGGCCAAGAAGAGCAAGCATGAAAAGACCCACATGGTCCTCCAAAGTCAAGTGGCCACAGATGCCTACAATCTTGGCATCCAAGTGCCACTCATCACCACAGCCGTACTCAAAAGGTTCCAAGATTGCAACTTCTATGGGACTGACCCATTTGATGTAGCAGACGGCATACTCCCCCTAGCCTTCACCCCCCCAGGAGGATCAGCGGCTACCCTCAAGCGCGAGCATGAAGCGGCCGCTAATGTAGCAGCATATGACACCATGATCTCCACCCATGGCAACTCCCTCTCCCTCAAGGACTCTCTAGATTTGCAAAAGACCAAAGCCTACATCCCCCTGGATTGGACAGAGGCTACCACTCAGCTGAAAAGCTACTTGGCGGTACTAGCCACCATTCTAGGCGCCACACATGATGTAGTGAAAGCTTACCAACGCGGTCTCTCCAGGTTGGAGTGGCAACAAATGCCCCTCAGAAGGGCCATAGCAGATGAACTAGGCGACCGGATCACTCCTGCAATTGTGGTGTACTACTTCCAGGTCCGCATTCGAGGTTGGCTAGAAGAACAATGGGAAGCAGACACCACCCTCCCTTCCCCAGACTTTGGGGAAGACATCCACAGGTTCAGAATGACCCAGAACCTCAACTGGCTCCCAAATGTGTCCAACGTCGATGCATTGCGAGCCCTCCAGCAACCTAGCACACCGATCGCCCCTCCAAGCGCCCCTCCCGCTCAATCGGGAGGCGCCCCTCCCTCTCAAGGAGGGAGAGGCAACAATCCGCGCCAAGACCAGCTGCACAACCCCACCAGAGACTCCCAATTCTCCGATCCCTCCGATCCCATCAGCGCCAGAATCACAAAGAACACCATGAGGTCTGTCATCGCAGCCATGAAAACCAAAGGCAAAACCCCTGTCAAACGCCCCGATGGCCGGGAACGCTGCCATTCCTGGCACATCCGGGGCAACTGCTTCACTGGATGCAGACACCTCTATGACCACTCCCCCATCACATCCAGGGAGCAAGACCAGCTCTGGGAGTGGTGCCAAGAGGCATATGCAGCCTGATTCGCCGGCAAGCGCCACCACATCCAAGGCGCCGCGCCCCCTCTCAAGCTCATTGCCACAGGGGACTTCACCACACCCCATCCCAATACCCACCCCTCCACACTCCACACTACGCAACGCCTTCCCTTCCGCTTCCTTCCCTTACCCCAATCCATCCCCCCCGACGCGTCCCACTCGCTTCACCGCACTCGGCGCCGCACTCGGCAGCTTCTCCACACTCCGAAACCCCCCCTCCCATCTGACTTAGGTAAGCCACACCCTCGCGTTGTTGTTTCTGACCCCCCCACCCCGTCTTGCAGCGCGCTCGGCGCTCCACCCCTCAGCCCACCCAGCTCCGCGCCCCCACCCAGCTCCGCGCCGCGGCCTCCTCTCCTCCCACGCCCATACCCCAACGCCGGTCTGGGGCCTCCTCTCCTCCCACACCCATACCCCAACGCCGGTCTGGGTCCCCGCCCACACCCCAACGCCGGTCTGGGCCATCCTCCTCCATCCAGCACCCCCAAGCTGGGCCCCAGCCCGACGCTGGGGCGCCCATCCCCCACACGGGGTCCTCCTCGGGGTCCTCCTCCCACCGGACCACCTCCCAGTAACCCCATTGACCGGCTGGACGTGCACATCGCCAAAGCCGGTCTAGGACCCCGCCCACACACCAACGCCGGTCTGCGCCATCCCCCTCCATCCAGCACCCCGACGCTGGGCCCCAGCACGACGCTGGGGAGCCCATCCCCCACAAGTCCTCCTCGGGGTCCTCCTCCCCCCTGCCCACCTCCCACTTACCCCATTGACCGGCTGGACGTGCACATCGCCAAAGCCATCCACGCCTACACCAACAGCACTAGCTGGGGGGACTTCATCTGGACCATCCGGGGAAACGGTGACATCCACCCAGATGTAGGTGCTATCCCCCATCCAGCCGGTCCCCTCCTCGCCCACTTTGGGCGTGAGGGAACCCCGGCCTCCATGCATGACCCCCCTTGGACCACTGCCCGAATAGCTGGGGCCCTAGCCAGGGGCCCCCACCAATCCTCCCGGCAAGGCATCGACTTCCTTCGCGAAGAATATGCCGACATGATGGACAAACAACAATGGACTGTCCTCCCCGCCAGTCTCATCCAAGACCTTCCCCACCTCCAGCTCAGTCCACTAGGGCTAGTCCCCCAGCGAGACCGGCGCCCCCGCATGATCTCAGATTACACCTACTCTGAAGTTAACCAAGACACCATCCCTCTAGCCCCAGCAGAAGCCATGCAATTTGGCCACACACTTCCCCGGCTACTCACCACGCTTCACCGCGCCAACGACAGGTTTGGTCCAGTGTACATGTCCAAGATAGACCTCGCTGATGGATTCTACCGGGTCCAGTTGAACCCCGACGACACCATGAAGCTCGGAGTGCTGTTCCCTTCCAGAAAGGGCCAACCCCCTCTCATTGGAATCCCCCTCACCAACCCAATGGGGTGGACATCCAGCCCTCCCAATTTCTGTGCATTCACTGAAACTATTGCAGACCTGGCCAATGCCACCCTCTCCACAGGGCTGGCAGCGGCCAGGCTCACCCCCCATCGACTCGATCTCCCTTCTGAAGCCCTATCTCACAGTGCCCTCCCCATTTCGATCCCACCGGATCCCCCTCCCGAGGCCACCCAACGCACCCCCCATAGCACCACCCCCAGCAAGCAGCCTGTGCGCTACTGGGATGTCTATGTGGATGACTTCTGTGGCCTTGCGCAAGGCAACCAATGGACCCGACGCGCCATCAAGAGGGTGCTCTTCCAGTCTCTGGACAAAGTCTTCCGGCCCCTGGAGGCCTCTGACACCCCCTTCAGACAGGAACCAGCCTCCCTCAAGAAAATGCGCCAAGGGGACGCCAGGTGGACCACGACGAAAGTCATCCTTGGCTGGCTCATTGATTCCATCAACAAAACCATCAGCCTCCCTCCCCATCGCGTTACACGGCTACAGGAGATCTTGCACTCCATCACCCCCACCAGCGCCATGTCCCCACCCAACAGTGGCACCAACTGCTGGGTGAACTCCGTTCCATGGCTATTGCCATTCCTGGCTCCATGGGACTCTTCTCCATCCTCCAAGAAGCCTTCCGACACCAAGAGCCCGGCCGGCAGCGCATCCGGCTCACCAAACGAGTACACCGCTTCATTCAGGACTTCCAATGGCTAGCCACAAGTCTATCCACCAGACCAACGTCTATTGCTGAATTGGTGCCAGACACCTTCCCTGCCACCTTGGGCGCCTGTGATGCCTCTGGAGATGGTATGGGGGGCATTCATTTTGTTCCACGCCCTGATGGAAAAATTCAACCCCTCCTGTGGAGACATGCCTTCCCACAGTGGGTCTCCTCCCAGTTAGTCACCTTTGACAACCCCAACGGCACCATCACCAACAGTGACCTGGAGCTCGATGGTTCCATTGCCCACAATGACATCCTTGCCCATGCTGCCTATGTCCAATACAGAACCACCCACAACTGCTATGACAACACAGCGACTGTCTACTGGCAAAGGAAAGGCGCCACCACTACTACTGGGCCTGCAGCCTACCTCCTTCGAATTCAGTCCCTTCACCAGCGCCTCCACCAATATGTCCCTCTCCGGGATTACATCCCGGGCCCTGTGAATCACCTCGCTGATTTGCTCTCCCGATCACCCCTCTCTGACGCTGCCTTGCTCCTTCATTTCAACACCACCTACCCACAGGAAGTGCCCTGGATCTTATGTCCCCTGAAACCTGCCATGCATTCTGCTCTGACCTTAGCTCTATCCAGACGACCATGCGAGCTTCAGTCACTGAACTCTATGCCAAGCGCAAGGATGCCCATTGGAATCAATGGGTTCACTTCTGTGTGTCTCAAGGCTTTGAACCAACCCTCCAATCTGTTAGAGACCCCATCCCAATCCTCCAAGTCTTTGCCCAGCGCCTCCATGACGGCAGGCTTTCCTGTAGCCGCAAGCCCATCAGATCTCGCACAGTATCGGACACCCTCAGGTCAGTGGGCCAGACGCTGGCCCGCATGGGGACCAAAGACCCCAGAACCAACTCAACCGGCAGTCTTGACTTCAGGCTAACTGCCCAGTTCAAAGCCTATGCCAAATTGGACCCGGCCCCTTGCAGGGTCAAACCCGTCCCAATCACCCTTGTCATGCATGCACTTCGCTTTGCATATCATGACTACCCTTCCCCAGCCAGGCAGGCCATTGCTAACATGATCTGCATAGCCTTCTTCTTTTGCCTCCGACCTGGTGAGTACACTGGTACTACCAGGGATGATCAAGCCTTCCACCTCAAGGAGGTCTCCTTCTACCTCGGCTCCAAAATAGTCCACCATGACGGTCCTGCGCATGAGCTTCTTGCTGCTACCTCTGTTACCCTCACCTTCACTACACAGAAGAATGGCGACAAAGGTGAAGTAATAGCTCATGCCCGAAGTGGGGACTCCCTCTGCTGCCCTGTGGCAGCGTGCGCTCGCCAGATACTCCATCTCAAGCGCTGCTGCACTAGCACCCACCCCTTCAGCCCATCCCTCAAGCTGGCCAGTTACTTTGACAATGGGGCTCTCACCCTAGTTCGAGCAGCATCGGTCACAGCCTCCATGAGAGTCTATGCCCAGACCCTCTACCATACCACTGGCATCTCCCCTGCAGCTATCTCTGCCCGGTCCCTTCGCGCAGGAGGCGCTATGGCCTTGCTCCAGGGCAAATGTGATTCTAATGTCATCAAGCTCCTCGCGAGATGGCACAGTGACTGCATGATGAGGTACTTGCATCAACAGTCCCTCCCCATCTTCAAGAACCTTGCCTCTGTAATGTTCAACAACGGAACATACTCCTTCCTGCCTGAGGAATGGGTGCCGGCCTCGGCACCCACTCCCCCTGGCAGCTCTCTCTGATCCCCCCTAGGGAATCTTCCTCTCTGAATCCTCCCTGATGATTCTCCCACCCTCACTGGCCATCCATGTCCCCTCCAGGTTCATCCTCCGCCAGCTCCCACCCAGTGGCCTATGGCCCAATGGCAGAAAAGGCTTAACAGCCAAAGCTGTGCGCCGGTGTGTGGGCAAAGCAACTTGGGACCGGACCAGCCTGCAAAAACTAGCCACAGGCTGGCACTTCCCGGATCCCCCTCTAGCATTGCTTAACCCACCAACACACATATGAACTATAAACACCGCACAGCCAGTACTACAAGTAGGTAGGCTACTGAGGCTATCACAAACGTATGTGAGTGATAGTTGATGTAGCGAACCGAATGTAAGGAATGGTAGTGCCACGTGGAACGTACGACGTACGAACCAAAGAACACCCTTGAGTATCAAGATCTCACTGTATCACCAACGTAGGTACGAACGCTACTACGATCACCCCTCACCGAATACAGCAATTCCACTGTAAGCAGCAAAAATTACGGGGAAAGCACAAACAAGCCGGTAAAGGATTCCTCCAGCAAAAACCAAGCCTACAGCTCACTCTTTTGCTCCTAAAACGATTAGTAGTAGAATAAAAAGGCCCACCACGCCCGCCCGCAGAAAAGGCTTAACAGCCAAAGCTGTGCGCCGGTGTGTGGGCAAAGCAACTTGGGACCGGACCAGCCTGCAAAAACTAGCCACAGGCTGGCACTTCCCGGATCCCCCTCTAGCATTGCTTAACCCACCAACACACATATGAACTATAAACACCGCACAGCCAGTACTACAAGTAGGTAGGCTACTGAGGCTATCACAAACGTATGTGAGTGATAGCACACACACACACACATACAAAAAAGGAATTGATGAAAACAATGCCAAACAAAATCGGTTGATCCGGAAGGAAACAGCAAGTTGCTGCGCTGTCCGGCAAGCGTGACACACCTTTTTGGCAAGCGTGACACACCTTTCTGGCAAGCGTGACACTCCGTTTTGCAGGCCTAAAACAGCGAGACTAACGAACACATAAATAAACACACCCACGACTCGATGACATTTTGTTTGAGAATCATCCCCATCTCCGTTTTGCAGGCCTGAAACAGTGAGACTAACGAACACATTCATAAACACACCCACGACTCGATGACATTTTGTTTGAGAATTTATTGGTCACAATTCAAGAATTTTCGCGCATCCTAAAAATAAATAATTTTACAGATTCTTTGTCAAGCGTACGGTACGGTATGATTTCAAGATTCCGTTGGAGTTTATTCTCTTTTTATGCAGTTAATAAAATCTGGCAGTAGAGACAGTCTCGAGTGCCAGATTTTATTAAATATGGACTAAATCTATTCGTATGTGAATAGATTTATTACTTCGGTCCCGAACTTTTATTAGAAGTACTTTATTATTGAGTGATTGAGTGATTCCCACCTAAGGAAAACGAATATAATTAATAAAAAAACACATAAAAAGTATGTGTTTTCTATATAGATGTATTCACTTCTTAATAAAATTTGTCAGTCGAGGGGCTCTCGACTGACAGTTTTTATTCACTTAACTAACACTGAATAGATTTCAACGGAATCTTAAAATCAAACATTGCACCTCTTGCACCTCTTTTGCCAGGCATGCTTTTTTTGTTTGTTGTTAAATGGCAAAAACGGTCAAACAGGTCAAAAGGTAGCAACCAAGGTATCATTTAAAAACAGATCGATAAGTAAACACTTAAAAGACCCTATGTGTATTGAAAAGAATAAATGTAATTGCCCGTGAGGAAACTACTGAAAAAGATCATGAAAAGCAATGCCAGTTCGGAATGGACCTCATTTATTCCATATATTACAATCAAACAAAAGGCCCATTGAATAAACTACTTAACCTCCCCGGCCAGCCTTGCTTGCCAAAATAGGCAGGTACTAGGTGGCGCGGGTAGTGATGAAACAGACAGTTACTGTTTCTTCTTCAGGGAATTCCAAGTTCCAAATTTGTCACTTAATAAAAGTATTGGTCGGTTGGGTGTGCTAAAAAAGTATTCATTCTATTCACTTCCGAATACTTTTTATTAACTTTTCATTCTATTCACTTTCCTTAGGTGGGAATCACTCATTCCCACCTAAGGAAAGTGAATAGAATGAAAAGCTAATAAAAAGTATTCGGAAGTGAATAGAATGAATACTTTTTTAGCACACCCAACCGACCAATACTTTTATTAAGTGACAAATTTGGAATTTGGAATTCCCTGAAGAAGAAACAGTAACTGTCTGTTTAATCACTACCCGCAACCTAGTACTACCCGCCTATTTTGGCAAGCAAGGCTGGCCGGGGAGGTTAAGTAGTTTATTGAATGGGCCTTTTGTTTGATCGTGATATATGGAATAAATGAGGTTCATTCCGAACCGGCATTGCTTTTCATGATCTCTCTAAGTAGTTTCCTAACGAGCAATTATATTTATTCTTTTCAATACACATAAAGGCTTTAATTGTTTACTTATTGATCTGTTTCTTAATGATATCTTGGTTCGTACCTTTTAACCTGTTTTGTCGTTATTCATGGTGTTAAGTGGAACCGTTTTTGCCATTTAACGACAACCAAAAAAAGCATGCCCGGTGTGGCAGAAGAGGTGCAAGAGGTGCAACAATGTTTGATTTTAAGATTCCATTGAAATCTATTCAGTGTTAGTTAAGTGAATAAAAACTGTCAGTCGAGAGCCCCTCGACTGACAAATTTTATTAAGAAGTGAATACATCACTCAATTACTTACAGTTTAATTTTACTTATTTTTATTCTGAAAACATACCGGAAGTTGATACACCTCCGTCCCGGTGGCCTCTCGAGAGGAGCTACGTCTAATTATGTGCCGCTCGTACCAAACCACACAACACCGCCTCCCCACCCAACAAGTCGATTGAATCCACCGACTCTATTATCTACTTACTTACCTACCTACCTACAAGTAATTACTGTTCTGCGTTACAACGACGACGACGACGACGACGACGACGATTACACCATGGACAAGGCACCCGATGAAATAACAGAAATAGAGGCCAACAACGTTCCCTCGACGAATTTCTTGGACAACGAATTCGTCTCGGAGCTCAACAAACTGACGATCCAGGAGCGGGACGAGGCCAGCTACGACGTCCACGGAGTTTCGGACGTTCCCAACCACAACGAGGATACGGTCTTTGTCGAGCACTCGATCGAGTCCTTCCTGTCCGAACTGGCCAAGATTCCCGACCGGGAGAAAACGGCCTACCTGCAGGCCCATCAGCAGAATCCGGGCTACGTCTTGGAGTTGCAGTTCGTCCTGATGTTTCTGCGGGCGGCCCAGTTCGACGCCTCCAAGGCGGCGGAACGGTTCGTGGCGTTTTTCGCGATGAAATCCGAGCTCTTTGGCCGGGACAAGCTGGCGAGGGACATCCGGATGGACGATCTCGACCAGGGCGATATTGCCTGTCTCGAGTCGGGATACGCGCAGGTGTTGAGTGCACGGGATCGAGCGGACCGGGCGATTTTTGTGATCATGCCCACGATTCGACAATTCAGGACGCTAGAGAACAAGGTCAGTGTTGTCAGTCAGTTTTGTTCAATTGAATTGAATTGAATTGAATTATGTTTTGTTTGGTGCTGGTGCTGGTGCAAGAGAAGGTGGGATGGACATCGTTGGCAGGAGAAAAAGATAAGAAATTACCCTTGCTTTTACTGTTGTGATTGAGGCACTCATTTTATTTGTTTATTTGTTGACAACACACACGCACACAATGGCACACAGCTTCGTGCGATTTACATGGTCCTGATGTTTGCCCTCCGGGACGCCGAGACCCAGAAACGGGGAATCGTCGCCATTGCCTACAACATCGGCCGGGGACGCACGAAGGACCGCAAGGCCGTCTTTAAGAATTCCCAACTGGTGACCGCGTTGCCGCTGCGGTTTACCGCGGTGCACTATTGCTACGACGACGAACAGCTTCGCACGCTGTTCGTGATTGCCATGTACGTCTTTGAAAAGGCCGCCCGGATACGGGTCCGGTTCCACCTCGGCACCGACATGGAAGTCATCTACACGCTCATGACCTTTGGGATACCAAGCGAGTCGCTCCCCGTGATGCCGAACGGGACATTGCGGCTGGACGCGCACAGGGACTACGTCCAGAAGATGCGAAAATGCAGCCAGGCCAACTGGACCATGGAGCGGATCATCGTACCGGGGAAGTACGACGTGCTGCTGGGGCGGGGAAAGCCCCTCCAGAAGTACAGCGGCAATCTCAATTTCCACTACGTCATCGAGTGCTGCCACGAACGGTACGAGGCGGCGGCCAAGGGCGACAAGGCGAATCTGGCGATGGAAATCGTCAAGACGATCCACGCCAAAGGCGGGCGTTTCCTCAAGCAGGACGACGCCGGGTGGAGCATCATCTCCGACGAGGTCGCCAAGTCCAAGGTGTCCCACACCTTTCGGAACCACCGGATCGCGGCCCGGACCGCGTACCGGAAGGCGGTCGAGATGGCCAGCAAGAATCTCGATCTCAATCATCCGGGTGGGACAAGAGTTGGGAACGTGACGGGGATTCGCCCCGAATCCTATCTCAACAACAGCAACAACAACAACAACAACAACAACAACGATGGGTGTTGCGGGGCAAGGGACAACCTGCGACTGACGATGACGCCGAGTCCGGTCGAGCAAAAGAAAATGAGAATCAAGGATTTCTTGATGGCCAAGTAATTTTTTTATTTCTTGTACGGTACGGTATGGAATTCGATTCGTGGGAGAAATGCGAAACAAACCAGGATCCAGAAGACAACATTATTGTTTTGAGGGAAACAAGTAAAAATAAATGTTTTGAGGGAACAAAGTGTAGTTCAAATCAATGTTTTTAGCATTAGAAGTAAAAATAAATGTTTAGGAAAAAAATTGAAAATAAATGTTTCTAGCAAAAAAAGTATGATACGGATTGCTCTCCACAAATCCCGTTCCCACTCCATTCGACGCTTCTCCGTCGTCGGACGATTCAACTGTCTTGCCTTGTCGCCGAACGTCGTTTCGCTTCGCTACGAAATCAAGTGGATCTGCGTGCGGTTCCGATTGATCTGAATGACCTCCAGTGCCTCGTACTCCTCCAGGCATGATTGCATCTGTTGCACCGTAAATCCCTTCCGGATGACCATGGCCTCCGCCAGCTTCATCTCGACCGTGGTGTTGTTGGAAGAGTTGGCGTAGTCCCGGATGATGTTGAAGATCCGCGACAACACGTCCTCCCTCCGCACCGGTGCTCCATCCCTTCCTCCCGTCGTCGCATCCTCCGACAAGCTCGCCTTGCTCGAGTGCGTCAGACGGATGGCCTCGTCTACGTCCTCCCGGGCAACGAAATCGCTAAAGCGCAACCGGGCCAGGGCCTGGGCCAGCCGGAGTATGGAGAGGAGCTGCCGGGCGGTCATGGCGGTCTGGTCGCCTGCTACCGATGCCCCCCGATTGCTGCTGTTGCTGTTGTTGTGGTTGCTGCTGCTGTTGCCCCTCCTCCCGGAGGGGCGATCCTGTGCCCGGAGGGAGACATAGGCCTCCACGATGTACGGTGCGACCTCTGGGGGGACCACCGGATCGTGGCGCCGTGCACGGGCAATGTACTCCCGGAGAAGGCGGGGGGTGACCACGCCCTTTTCTTCGTCAAACCCAGAGCGTTCGTTGGAATCGTTGTTGTTGTCGCTGTCCGAATCGTTGTCGTCCGAATCGTCGTCCGAGTCGTCGCCATCCCGATTGTTGGTGCGTTCCTCTAGTCCCTCGTTCTGGTGGACGAAGGTGACGTGGCGGGCCAGTGCCATGTCGCGATCCATGTCGGGGGTGTCCAGGATCAAAAACATGAGATCGAATCGACTCAGCAACGAGTTCGGAAGGTTGATATTTTCCGAGAGGGATTTCTTTCGGTTGTAGCGGCTGTACAACGGATTGGCGGCCGCGAGCACGGATGCCCGTGCGTTCAGAGTGGCGACCTACATGCGAGCAGAGCATAAAAATGATATATACAGAGAAAGGAGTAGAGGCAAGAACCATCAATCGAGTGAGAAAACAAACTGCATTCTGATTCGGAAACAAATAAAACTATCACGCGGCAGTGTCTATGGCTGCTGCTACAATTCTTTGCGGTTTCATCCCATCCCATCCCATCACAGCACAGCACATATTGTACATCATCACTCACGATTCCGGCCTTGGCCACCGAAACGGTCTGCTGCTCCATGACCTCGTGAATGGAGGACCGATCGGCCTCGTCCATCTTGTCGAACTCGTCGATCGCGCAGATGCCCCGGTCCGCCAGCACCAACGCTCCCCCCTCCAACGACAGCTCCCCCGTGGTGTTGTCCTTGGTGACCGAGGCGGTCAGTCCGACCCCGGAGGATCCCTTTCCGGTCGTGTAGACCCCCCGGGGTGCGACGCTCGCCACGTGCTTGAGGAGCTGGGACTTGGCGACCCCCGGATCTCCCATGAGGCAGATGTTGATGTCCCCCCGGATGGTCATGCCGTCCCCCATGGTCCGGACGACCCCGCCCGTCAGCTGGAGGAGGAGGGCCCGCTTGATGTCGGCGTGGCCAAAGATTTCCGGGGCGATCGACCGGCTCAGAATGCCGACCGGATCGTCGGATTGGGCGACCTTCCGGAGGTTGGCGTCGAGTGCCGTCTCGTGTTGTTGGCCGGGATTACTCTGCTGTTGTGTCGATTGTTCGTTGCCGTGGTCGTTGTCATCGTCCATTCCCACCGCCGACGACGATTGCTTGTGGACCGACAGGTGCTGGGCGTCGACAAAGAGCGTCGACATGAGCCCGGCCCGTCGCCCCGCCGCCCCGTGGCCGTCGTTGACCTTTTGCGGCAAAAAAATCCCGTCCAGTGTCACCACGTCCCCGGGCGCCGCCATCCTGGTCAGCTCGCCCCTGCAGTACACACCGAGCGATCGCGGAACGTGCCCCATCGGGACCTGCGACGGGAGTTCCTGGAGCTTGAGCTCCTGGAACTTGGTGAACTTGCTGCCGCGGGTCTCGAGCTTGAGGACGCCCAGGACGCGGCGGCCGCCGCGGCCGCCTCCGTCAGCGCCGTCTCTCCCCTGCTCCGCGCAGACGGGGCAGATCGTTTCCGGCAAGAACTCTCGGCGTTGGTGGGTCTCCCGGTAGAGCTCCGATCCGCAAACGTCGCAGGTGTAGGCTGCGACCTGCAGCAACGGCTTGACGTTCGAGGCCTTGACGATCATGCCCGTGATGGTGACCAGCTTGCCCATGGACTTGGACCGGACGTGCCGGAGCGAGACGCCGCGGGGGACGGGCAGGAATGCTGCGCTACCACCCTTTCCGGAGTGATAGTGATGCTGCTCGCCAAAGGGAAAGTGGATCCCCCTCCGTCCGGGGGGGAGGATCCGGAGCTCGTACCGCCGCATGAGCATCGGGGGAAAGGCGTTGAAGTTGTTGCCGTTGTTGTTGTTGTTAGCGTTCGCGGCGTCGCCCTCGACCCCGCCCCGATCGCCGTCCTGGTTTTGCTGCTGCTGTTGATGTTGTTGCTGCTGCGATTGCTGGTGCAGGGCCAGCCTCTGTTCCTGTAGAACGTCCATGGCGTCCCGCAGCAAGACGGAATTCGCTCTGCCGCTGTTTTGGTTGTTGCTGTTGTTGTTCCCCCGCTGCTGCTGTTGCTGTTGCTGTTGCTGTTGCTGCCGCCGCCGTTGTTGCGGCCGGAAATTCTGCGCCAGCAGCCGATCGATAACGGAACAAAACAACGAATGGTACCGCAACCCGTTGTTGGTGGCCTTGTCCGAAAGGTCCTTTCCGCGGACCGAATCCCAGGTCCGGAGTTCTCCCAGCGGGACCTCGACTAGAAAGGTCGTGGCCGTATCGGTCGGATAGTCCTTGTCGACGATTTTTTGCAGCAGCGGCGGGTAGCACGGGACCCGCTCGATGCGGAGGTTCGGATCGTCGTCTCCGGACGTTGGCTCGAAGAGCCGATCGTCGTCGTTATCGTCGTCGTCGTTGGTAGTCCGGACGACGCGCCGGATGGTGTGTTCCAACACAAAACTCGTAAAAATAGCTGTTGTTGGTTGCGTTGCAAGAAATCAGAGTGGGTGGATGGCAGCAAAGAAGTTTAGTAACAATGATATTGGCATGGCATGCCTCGGCAATCACGGACTTTTAAATTTGGAGCGGAACGGAATCGAAATGAAATGAAACAGAACAAAACAAAACAAAGCAACAAGGTTCTGTTTTTTCTTTTCTTTTCTAAATGATGCCGCATCCGTTCTTTTCAAACCCGGCTCGTCTCGTGCGCATCTCGTCTCGTGCTCGTCTCTTTTCTACTCACCAGCATCCTCGTCGTAGTTGGGATATTGGTTACCGGTCACGATTTCAGCGACCGTCGCCGTCGTGTCTTGCGACGCCATGACAACAGCGGTGATGCTCGTGCTCGTCCTCGTCCTCGTTCGCTACTGCTACTGCTACTGCTACACGGAAATTCAATCCAAAAGGTTTTGCTCTGCTTTGCTTTGCTTTTGGCTTTGCTGTGCGATTTGCTGGTTGGTCGGTTGCTGGTCGGTCGGTCGATGGATGCTTCTGATTCGTCGAGGACAAGATTGGAGTGCGGGACGAGACGAGACGAGACAAATGGTTCGTTGGTTGGGGTTTGGTACGTGAAAGAATGGATGGCGAGTGCTACGGTTGTATTGCGTGTATGATATGAAAGTTGGACAGAAGAGTTGGAAGTATCGGTACTGTACGGTACTCGTATTGTACGGTACTCCGGAGTATTTTTTACAAAGTACTTCTAATATTCGTACCGTTTTGTCGTCCTTCGCATCATTGCCCGTCAATTTTTTTCTTCTCGGAGGGTGATTTTGCTCGGTAATGATAGTACGAGTACTGTACTTTACTGTACGAGTACGTACTGTTGTCCGACGCCCTACGCTACGCTACGCTAAGTTGTCTTATGTACGTACCGTACATAAGGTACGGTACCGTTCGCTCCACCTCGGGATCGTGGCGCGCCAGAGGGCGCGACAGACATAGCAAAGTCCCCAGTATTCGATGCACTCTCTACACTACCGGTACGAGCGAGTAGTACTGTACATTCGCGCCAAAAACTGGTGTCACACAAAGCACAGCACTAAGTACGAGGTACGAGTACGAGTACGTACTGTAGCGAACTGCGTAAGTACGGTACGAGTACCGGTACCGGTACGAGAAAAGTGCGAGCAATCCCACTACCAGTTACTACGTACAGTATTGTACGGGGTACAAGTTACGTAGAAGATGCGTTCATAACGCTGTTTTTGTTTGCTCTCTTCGTTTTTGGACCCAAATCTCGTGGAACAGAGACAAGCACAACAACAAAAGTTCGAGTAATTACTGTCACCTTTAGTCCATTCGAATCCTTGGGCAGCAGCAGCAGAAGACATTGCAGCAATTTAATTCTTAATTGCATCTTATCCCCAACAAACAATGAGTTCGTCATCGTCATCGTCATCGTTTCTTCGCAACCGTTCCGACGCGCGCCGCCTGGGACTCCCCCGTCCCTCCCTCGAATCCATGCGGACGGCGAATCGAAATCGTTCCGGTGGCAGATCCCGGTCGCAGTCGCAGTCGCAGTCGCAGCCATTGCCCCAATCGGACGCCGAAACCGACTACGACTCGCATTACGACGACGAAGACGAGGAGGAACGCCGGCTCGAGACCCTCCTGTCGCGGCGGCACCGGGAGGACGGCAGCAGCGGCACCGCTAAACGGAAACAAACCAACTCGAACAATTCCAACAACAACAACAACAACAACAACAACTCGAAACAACCCACCGATCGGGACATTGCCGACGAGTACGCCGAACAGGACCAGCAGCAGCGCAAAAAAGCCCGGCGCAACGTCCACCGCACGGTCACCCCGGAAGACCTCCTCCGCACCGAGGGTCTGGCGAAGGTCCGCCACTCGATCGCCCCCTCGTTTTCAAGGTCCAAGTCGAACACCAACACAACCGCTAAGTCCAAGGCAAACTATACCCGCACCCCCAAATCGATGGCCAGGTACTCCCGCAAACTCGTCGCCGCCTACGCCAACTGGATGGACACGCTGACGAACGGTCTGCCACTGGCCGAGCAGTCCTGGAAACTACGGGGATTGGCCTCGAAGAGCCGCGTCAAGACGTACCTGTCGGAGATGCGGGCTTCGGTCCGGAACGACCACGTGGAGCGTTTGGTAGGTCTCGAACCGGCCGAGCGGCTTCTGAAGCAGCTCGAGGACTACTACAACGACAACACCACGAGTATTATTTGCCAGGTGGAAGATAATGACGAGGAGGACGGGCAGAACCACAACAACGACGAAGCGGGGGCAACCATTCGCGAAGTCGCCAATCCCTACGCTAGTGCCAACCGCAACACCAACACCAACCGCACCGCCGGCACCCCGGGCACCGCATCCAACGCCGATGCCGATGCCGATGCTTCGGAACCACCCAGCCGTGGCGTCGTGACTCCGCCCAAAGACTCCGTCGCAGACTCCAACGCCGATGCCGATGCCGATGTCGACCCCGCGCTGGAGCGGCGCCTGCGGAAGCACGCCGCACAACGCGCGCTACAGCAACAACGACTGAGACAGCGACAGCGGCAAGCCCTGCAGGACTCGGACGACGATGACGACGACGAGGAGGAAGCCGTCTTTGGCGACGACGACCACAACGACGCGGACGGGTCGTCCCCTCCTGCGGCGAAGCGCCTCCGCGTCCTGGACGACGACAGCGACGACGACGACGAGAAGGACAATGATGATGGCGAGAAGGACGACGAAACGAAGGACCAAGCTGACGGCAACGGAGATTTTGAAGAACCAAAGAACGGCTCGGGCAAGGAAACGGGAACAGCAGCGCAAATGGACACCGATACCGACACTAACAAAATCAATACCAATGCCGGTGGCACTGACCGGGAGCCACCAATGCCCGGCGACAACGACGCACCCGAAGAAAACACTCCCGGGGACAACAAGGAGAACGCTGAGACGGATGCGGCAATGACAACTGCAATGACAACTGCAATGCCAATACGAATGGTAGACACCAAAGCGCTCGACGAAAAAATCAAGAACATCAACGAAAAAATCAAGAACATCCAGGCGGTGCTGATGATGGAGGGAGACGACCACGATGCTTCTTCCTCTTCCGAACACGAACACGATTCCAACGACGACGACGACGACGATCGGGACGACGATACAGATGCGGCCGCTCTTTTGTATACGCAGCCGGCCGACGAAGACCAAGACCCGGGGACGACAACGGCAGAGCCATCGACGTCGACCGACGTGGAACCACAAATCGATGCGCATGCCTCCGGTCCGGACACGGACACGCCGCCAAACGACACCGAATCGGGCGGCACTGTCACGAATCCGAATCCAGAGGCTGACGACGACGATGTTGCCGAGGAATGAGTTTGTGTGTGTGTGTGTGTCTTTGTGGGAGTGGGAGATGAGGGAAACACAACAGGGGTCTATAGTACACTACTGCGGCACAAGGAGTATTATAAGAAATCGAAGTTATTGCGCGTATGTACTGTATTTATTCATTGCAAGCCATTCTTTTTTATTGTATTGCATTGTATTCACAACAGTGTCCAAACTGGTTCGGACACGGCACTGCACGGCACGACACGTCCTGGTTCCCTCCTAGAAAAGCAGCGGATTGGGTCTGCGACGACCTATCCGGAGACTACGGTTTACGCTCATTCGCTCCCGAGCACCCATCGATCGATCGATCCATCACGATGGCTTCCGCAATGGCAGCAGCAACAGCTTCAGGCCCCCACGGGACGTGGCTATTGCGCGCTTCAATCGTTGCGCCGGCACCGTTGCATTTTCGTCGTTATCGTTATCGTTTTCGTCGCCGACGTCCATCCCCAGCATGTACCGAATGTCCTCGAGGGATTGCGGGCCGGGGGGAAAGACTACCATTGCGCTCCGGTCCCCCTGGGTGGGCATTTCCATTATGTACGATCCGGGAGCGATCGTGGACGTGGTGGTGGCAGACGGGAGCACGCTTCGGACCGTGAGTCTTCGCTTGTGCTCGTGCCCGCACCCGTGCGAGCACGGGTACAGCCGGTGCGCCATTCCATCGACGAGTTCCCAAACGGATTCCTCTTTCGCGGTGCTGGAATCACAATGCTTCCCCTTCCAGAGCCGGTCGCTCGCCCGTGCCTGAAAGAATCCCGTGCTGGCTCTTGCAAGACACTGCGGAAGGATCCGCTGGTGGGCCGGATGGAGCTGGGAACCAAAGGACACGAGGGACGAAATGCCCACCGATGCTACGGCCCAGTCTCCGGAGGACAGACACGATGCAAATGCCCGCCGGATGGTCTGCTCGCCAATACACAAACACAGAAACAGAAGCAATACAGAATCAATGGAACAGGAATGCGATACGATGGGATGCAACAAGCCAGGCCTTGTGTGTGAGGAGAAGGTTCGACACGAGACAAGACAAGTCACTGTTGGTTGGGTTTCGTCGGCTTTCGTCGCTCAAATGGTATGATCTCTCACAACAGAACACTTACCCGCAGAACTCGTTCCGAGCAGGCACTCGGTATGGTGTTTCCGATGCACCCCAGCAGGTTCAAGACCTCGAATTTCAGGATCGACTGCTGGCCACGAACCAACAAAGGATCGATGTCGATGGTGCTTCCGTTGCCGCCGTTGCCTCTTTCGTTTTGCAAGGCCTCCTTCGACAGTGCGTGCTTGATCAACAGGCCGACCCTCTCGAGTGGCAATTCATTGCCGTCGTCGTTGTTGCCAAAAACGGTGGCGGCAGTGGCACAGAGCCGCAACGCGGCACAATAGAGCAGCACTTTTCTTCGCAGCACCTTTGCGCTGTCCACACCACCCGGTCGAAATGTCAGAGACGCGATCGCCGCTACCGCCGGCTTTACAATATCTACCACAAGATCCAGTCCCGTCGTTCCCCGAAACCGCTGCAGCGGCGAGCCCGAACCCGTGGTGGTGGTGGTGGCGATGGTGCGTTCCAGCCACGCCAACAGGAGTGAGATTCGACCCGCAACGGCGAGCAGGGCCTCCTCGGAATCGGCAAGACCGCCACTTACACCCAATCCCGACGACAGCCACGAAAACTCGCCGCGGAGGATTCGGTGTTGGTCGTTGTTGTCATCGTCGTTGTGATTGTGATTGTGATTGTTGAGTGACGAGCCAAGGCTCTCGGACAATGCCCGCCCGGAACCCAGCACCCGTGACACCACCCGTACGTCCTCCGGATCGAGCTGCTCGACCGTGGTGTCGTCCTTTCGCGACCGTGTTCGCTTTCGTTTCCGCTTTCGTTGCTTACACTCCCGCGATTGAGTGGCATCCCGGGAAAGTCGGGCCACAAATTCCTTCTCGACGATCTGCCGGGCGAGTTCCGAAACCGCCACCGAGCTCGCGCTCGCGCTCACGCTCGCGCCGGTGGTCCCGGGGGATTTCGATTGCTGTAATCGGATCAGCAGCGCGCCAATGTTGCTCCGGAGCAACCAATGGGTCCGGGCGTCCACGCAGAGCTTGGTCAAGAGCGAGAGGAGCTTCTTGGTCGAATGTCCGATCTCGCGTCCTGTTGTTGTTGCTGTTGCGCTTCCCAGAATGTGGGCGTGGAGGAGGGAAACCACCATTTCTCGTGCCAGCGGATGTTGGTGATGGTGTGGATATGGATATGGATATGGGTGGGTTGCGCCGTCCCCGGGGTTAGTGCCGCCGCCGCTGCTGCTTCCGGCCAGCCACCGGACCAGCAGTCGGTGCAGCGCGTCCCGCTTCGACTCGGCTTCGGATTCAACTTCAACCGTACGTGACGCAAACTCGTCGGACGTTGCAACGGCCTTGAGCGCCCGCACCATGATCCGGAGCGACCCGTCCACGATTGTGGTGGGCAGCGTTGTCGTAATCGCAGTCGTCGCGATGTTGGACGGATCCGCGTCCACGGCCGCGGTAGGGTCGACGCCGCGCTCCCCCCGCACCGCAACGATGCAAGCGGCGAGGCAGTCCGGAACCGCAACCGAGTGGATGGCCTCGATGGTCACCAGGAGGGATTCGGCCGAAAAAAACCCACCGGCAGCAGTCTCGGCAGTCGCCATTCGCTGGAGGACCTGTTGCAGAACCAGTACCTTTCCGGTGGTGTTGCCCAGGTCGCTCAATCGAATCGCTTTGGATCGAACGTGTGCGTCTTTACGGTCTCGGTAGTGGAACGAATCGTCGCCGGTGTCGTTGTCGTCGTCGTCGTCGTCGTCATCGTTACCCTTGCGAGCCATGGTGCTCTGCAAGAGGCTCTCCAGCGCCCGTGTTCGTGTTCGTGTCCGAATTTGGCGAGTTCGCGGATCACTGTAGCTGTTGCTTTTGGGTCTCGGTGAAGGAGGGACCACCATTCCCGTGATGCATTTTCCCGCCTTGGCGGCAATCTCGCAATAGACCTTGAGGAACGACCGATCGATGCCGCCAACGCCAACGCCAACAACCACAGCCGTATTGGCTTCCGAGGATGAGTGCAGAACCTGGAGGGCCGTGGCCATACCCCTCAGCCCCAGGAGCGACCTCCAGACCTCGTTCGTCACCGGCGGGTCCCGCGGCTCTCCTTCGTCGTCGTTGTCGTCGTCGTCGTCGTGGGTGGTGGTTGCATCATCATCGCTGCTGCCGCTGCTACCGCTGCCGCCGCCACGAAGCGAAAAGTACACCCCCAAGAGATGAGTCATTCGTGCCACCAGAAAGCCAACGAACCTGCCCTGGAACGCAATGGTGTTGTGGGTGTGGATGCCGTCTTTGCCTTCCGAGGCGCAACCGTTCCAACAATTCGTCACGGCCCCGACCTCCAATCGCTCCTTTCCCTCTCGCAAAAACTCTCCCAGAATTCGGATCGCGTCCCCCAACAGATTGGGAGGCAGGTGGTTCCTCCAGTCGTGCGTCTCGTCCTCCCTGTCGTCATTGTCTTCGTCCTTGTCGTCGTCATTGTTCTCGTTCTCGTTCTCGTTCTCGTCGGGGTGGTCGCTGGCACCTTCCGGAACTACTGCTGCTGCCACCAGCGTCTCCGCCAGGTCGCACAGTCCCTTCCAGAGGGGCACTACCAGGGCTCCCCGCGTCCGAACGTACTCGTTCATGCGCAGCAGCGAAAAGAAGGCGTAGCAAAACACGGGCCCGGGAAGGAGGCTCTTGGTGGCGTCCGCCAGGAGGGGATCGCTCGGACAATCGGGGCCGTGGTCGTCGGCATCGACATCGACATCGACAATAACGTTTGGTGTGGGAGTGCTGCTGCTGCTGCTGCTGCTGTTGCTGCTGCCGAGAAGGTCGCAAATCCCGTGCGTCAGTGCCTGCAGGAGCGATGCCATCGCGGCGTTGGTCTCGGCTGCGGGCAGAAGAAGAGCCCGGGTGGGATTTTTCGACCGATGGTGATCGTGATCGTCGTCGTCGTCGCCCTTCCGGGAGGAGAGCCACAGGAGCAACTGGACGAACCGCAGCACGGCTGCGATGCGGTTCATGCAAACCAGGGCCGAGGGAGGATCGGAACCGGAACCGGAACCGGAATTGGGAGGCAGAACCGTGGCGTGTTCGCGGAGGAGAATGGAATGGGCTCTCTCCAGCACCAACGGCAACGGCAAGGTGGAACCTCCTGTACCAGCAGCTGCCACCAATTCGTTGGCAACCTCCGTCACCCTGGAACACGGGAGCGTCTTGGAACGGAGGCAGTCCCGGCAGGTTCGCTTACCCTCGGCTCGAAAATCGCCCTGCAGCCTGGCGATCAGGGATCGTGCGGCGATCGTCGCGTCGTCGTCGTCGTTGTCGTCGTCGTCATTTGTGCCGTCGTCATCGTTACGATTGTTGCTGTTGCTGTTGCTGTTGCTGTTGTTCTTCATGATGCTGATTATGTCGTCGTCGTCGTCGTCGTCGTCGTCATTGTTGTGGATTCCAGCACCGATATCGTTCGTGTGGTTCAGAGCGGTTGTTCCCCCCATCGAACCATCCACTCTGATAGAAGTATCATCGCCATTGCTGTTGCGATCACCGCTGCTGACATCGAACGTCATCGTGGCAATAAGTGGGAATGGAATCAATCAATCAAGCAAGCAATGCATCTATCTATCTATCTATCTATCTATCAATCCATTCGCCAGCAAATTACTCCGCAGTTGGGATCCGTTTCTGTTTCCAACCCGCGCTTTGTTTCTGAGTCTCGTAGCGATTTTCGAGTGCGGTTGTTGTACCCAAACAATAGGAAGGAAGATTTTGATTTCTAGTACCGTAGACGAGGGTTTTGGTGTGGTGGTGCAGCATCACACTGTCTGCCGAAGAATTCTCAATGCGTAAGGACGCCCCTGTGTGTGTGGTTCCGGCGGAGGAGGATTTTGATTTGAAACAAGTACGAGTAAGAAAGATGGTCGTGTTACGGAACGAGAGAGAGAGTGAATCATCATCACCAACAATCCATCTACGGTACTGGTACCGGTACCGGTACGTACTATCGCTAGATCTGAACGCAAACAAGGAAACAATGATAGTGAAGACCACAACCGCGGTGAAGTGGATTGGTGTGTGTGATTTGGCGCGAATTAATTGCGTGGAATCCGGTCCTGGGAATCAGATCTGCGATCGGACTCATTGGACCCAATGTCCCTTGAATGTACGATTCAATCGATTCAATTCCACAACGACGACAACGAAAAACGTCAAAGAAATCCGAAGTGCCATCTGTGCTGGGTTGACAGTCACTGCGGGTCAGCTACCTAGTACGTACCGTAGGTGTCAGTGGTCGGTTATTCTTAAGATTACTACCGGTATTGTACCGTACCGTACTATCGTCGCTCTCGCCGAATGATCTTTCGTCCATCAGATTTCAAGATACCGTACGATACGATACCCATACCGGTACGATGTCACATGAATGCAACCCGGGTTGCATTTAACCTGGGCTAGTACAACCGGCTACACGATTCTACGTAGGCACTAGTATTATGTTTGGTACCCCACCATCCGGCGGGGTACGCAAATTTTTTTGTACTACTAAGAGTAGAGTACCGGTTGCATTTTCAATTTTAGCATAGTTGCACTACTGGTTGATTTGTAGCCCTGCATTTTCCCACGGAGGTGTGCAACTTATGCAACTCCCGAATAGCGAGTGACTCGCTTATGCAACTCCCTAGGAGTGAGTGACTCGCGGAAATAATTTTATGTGCTTTTGCTCTCTTAATTCTCATCCACATGCAAATCGTCGATCGATTGCACTCCGCGATTAGTAGCCAGCAATTGCTCACTTTTTTCGATCGATCGATCTAATTGCAAATCGATCGAAGCTAGTAAACAAGCAACACGAAGCAACAAGCAACAAGCAACAAGCAAGGAACAACAACAAGATGCCGCGTCAGCTGAGCATGGATCCAAAGAACATTCGGGCAAGGGAACGAGCACGCGAACGCCGTGCTAGAGCCCAAGCAGCAGCAGCTTTAGCTGACATGGATCCTGCAACAAGAACACCAAGGGAGGAGGCAAGGGTTGTACAGCAAGCTAAAGACCTTGCAGCAATCCGGCGTGCGCGAGCTGTCATGCAAAGAGCTGAAGCAGCTGCAGCAGCAAAAGATGCTGGTGACTCAGACGACGACACACTGGAGCCTCCAGAGGAAGAGGACGACGATGACGACGAGGACGAGGAGGACTATGAGGATGAAGAGGACTATGAGGATGAAGCTGAAGACGATAATGGCCTAGGTGAGCTAGCTGCCTTAGCCTTAGCTTCTGATGATGAGGATGAAGTCCTAGA
Source organism: Pseudo-nitzschia multiseries (assembly GCA_037355745.1). Lineage (NCBI taxonomy): Eukaryota > Bacillariophyta > Bacillariophyceae > Bacillariales > Bacillariaceae > Pseudo-nitzschia > Pseudo-nitzschia multiseries. Next base: position 15,174,736 of record CM074787.1, on the reverse strand, counting down.
TGACGACGACGATGGTGACGTGCTGATGGCTCCTCCAGCGACGCCGCCCCCCCCAGCAACAACAACAATAACAACAAGAGGAAGAGGAAGAAGAGTGATTCCCCGTCGAACAAGAGGACCGGCCCAAAGGGGACCGGATCCAATTCTACCCAATGATGTGAATGCCCCCACTCAGCTCTTAAGATACCACCGAATCTTGTTGGAGTTGATGTCCCATATTGCTGGAGGGCATGAATATGCCACCGACCGGGTGTTCAACCAGGAAGAGCTCAACACTGTTAAGCCAGATCACATCTACAAATGGATGTGTTTGAAGGTGTATGGGATGGAGGATCCAGGAATAGATGATAATCCAGTTGGTGGGCGATCTAGCACTTTGAGGTATTGGAAAAAAGCTATCTCCTACTTCATGACTAACACTGCAGCTTGGGATGAAACAAACGAGACAGGCAATCCTACTAGATCTATCAAGATCAATCGACTGATCAAAGCTGTGGCTAAGAAGGAAACCCGGCAGCTTGGCGTCGAAACGTCAGCTGATAGGGCTTTCACACATGAAGAGTTTGCTCAAATGCTTGATCTCACAGCCATTGGAGACAGCCTCCAAAGTCTCCGGCACATGGCAATGCTCCGAGTCCAGCTGCACTTGATTGCAAGAGGGGATGACACCTCACACATGAAGAAGGCAAACTTGCAGGTTAGTAGTACATACGCTGGCTATCTTACGATTCAGATGAGGTGGTCGAAGAATGTCCATGATGAGGGAGATTGTCCATTACAGCTGCTGATGGGCGCTATGGATCACAGGTACTGTGTACTAATTGGCCTTGCTATCTACCTGGAGGCATGGCTTGGTAGTGGCGCGGGCCGGTTGAGTCAATGGCTGTTTGCTGAGGGAGACACAGACTCCAGGTCCCCACTGAAAGCCCAGAACAAGGAAGCCGACAAGTGCAAGACGGCCTATCAAAAGGCTCTGAAGGCTATCATAGAAGGTGATCAGTTTAGGCCCCTTGGAAGGCAGCAAAGGCTAGGGACTCATTCAGTTAAGAAGTGGGCTACAACTATGGCTAGGAGAGGAGGCGCGACTCGTGATGATGTTAACTACAGAGCTAGATGGAAGACTAGGAGTATGCAAGATTGGTACTTGGATGTGCAGTTGGACTGGCCAGATATCAATGCTGGTAGCAAGCTTTCCCATCGTGGGATTTGCTTGTACAAGGAGAAGGATGACAGTGGCCTAACAGATGACTGGCTTTGTGCTTCAGTAGCTCCTGCGATTCGAGGAGCCTTTGGGGATGACGTCGCTGCTATCCTAGCAAAGCCCTTGCTTTGGGCTTGCTTTGATCCTGCTGTTGCAGATTATATCCCCCTTGGACTGAAGCAACAGATTGTACGGCGATATGAGCTGTTGCAAGGGAGACTTGAGGATGGGGTGAATCCTATTCGTAGAGCTGAAGTTGTTGCTTCCAATATCGATGGCATTGTGTGGCTGGATGAGATCCCTGAGGGTGAAGAAGGAGATGGCGGAGGCGCGTTTGGTAGAGGTGGGCAGCAATGGAGGAATGCTATCTATGCCAAGCTATCCACCACTCAAACCAATGTAGCAGAGATTAGGAACCATCAGATCTCAGAGCTTGCTGAGCTTCGAAGGGAGATTAAGATTGTTAGTCAGATGGTTCGCGGGTTGACACTAGCACCAGCAGCGCGGATGAGAGTTGGGTTCGGAGCAAGCAGCAGACCATCTGCAAATCCGCGTCAAGGGGCTCCGGTGGTAGAAAGACCAGCGCTCCTGTTTGATAGACCACAGACCATCCAAGCCTTGTGGGATGAGTATCAGAATGGCATTGGAGGGAGGAAGCCGGCAAGGGAGTTCACTGCCGTGGAACGAGGCCGAGTGAAGTACAAGTATTGCAATCGGAAGGTTCTTTGGGGATGTATGGAGCGCCTCCTAGACCGGGGGAATGATGTGAACACAGCCATTGCCAAGATCAAGAGGTGCTATGGAGACTGTACTATGACTCAGCTGATTCGGAAGATGCGCCCAGATGAGAGGCAGGGAGGAAATTTCCAGCTTCGTTGAGGGCGGCGGCGTTCGATTGGTGGATTGTCAAGTGGAGGAGTGGAGTGTGTTGCTATTGGATAGGGGATCCCCCCCTGTTGTTGCTGATAGCTGGGTGTTTCGTAGTTCAAGTTTTCATGTACCGAGTGTAGGATACGATCGATCGATCGATCAATCGATCGTATTGGTCTCTAACTGTATTAGGGATTAGATGTTACATGTAATCAATGTCCTCAATGGACAATCTCTGTCGTGATATGAATCAAAATTATTTCTGTTTCTGTATGTTGGCGTGTTATTTGCAGTGACCTGACTTGGAATTTTCTTTGATGCACATGCCAGCGGGCTTTGTGCTTCGATTGAATCGATCAATCGGATGATCAGATTGATCGGATGGCTGCTGATCGGATCGATCATCGATGAACAATCTCTGTCGTGATATGAATCGAAATTATTTCTGTTTCTGTATGTTGGCGTGTTATTTGCAGTGATCTGACTTGGAATTTTCTTTGATGCACATGCCAGCGGGCTTTGTGCCTCGAGGGAATGATGATCGATCGATCGATCGATCGCCGATCGATCGATTGATCGATCGATCGATGATCCAATCTTTCATCGATGAACAATCTCTGTCATGATATGAATCGAAATTATTTCTGTTTCTGTATTTTCACGTGTTATTTGCAGTGATCGGACTTGGAAGTTTTTTTGATGCAGAATTCAGCGGAGTTTGTGCCTCGCTGATGTGTAGCTTCTCTCGCTGAATATTTGCGCGCGCTTAATCTACACACGTAGAGTTCTACATGGTTTTTGTACTGTTGTATTTTGGGTTGTATTAAAAGAGTGCACCCTCACGATACGATACGATACGATAGACGGACCCGACACAAAAACCGCCGAAGCTCACCAGAAGCTCTCCTGGTTCCAGCGATTGGATAACAAACCCAAGAATTCTTCGATTGTCTCTTCGTCCCCTGGAGTTGTCCCACGGTCGAAGCATCAATCGATTGACCGTGCAAAGACTCGAACCAAACAACACTTGAGCCGTAGCGTTCCGTGCCAAAACATATAGCATCGAATCGAATCGAATCGAATCGAATCGAATCGAACCCATATCGCTGCTGTAGCTTGCCGCAGTCATTCCTTCACCATGATTCACAAGACGGGAAAACAACAATTCATCGTCGCACTCTTCGTCGTGTCGTTCGCGGCGCTTTTGGGTGGGTCTCTGGCGCTGATCGTGCCGGTGCCACGACAACAACAACAACAACAACAACAACAACAACAACAATACCACCCATCTCCATCAACGGCAGCGGTCCGTGCCTACCGGTACACCCCTGCCGAGGTGACGGTTGCGACGCGGGTTACTCAACTCGGTGGTAGTGCTTTTGTGTCTCGACCACCGTCCTCCTCCGCGCTGCAACTCGGCTTTAACAACAACAACAACAACAACGGCGGCGGCGGAGCGGGCGGAGCCGACCTGGATCCCGGCCTCAAGCTGCTGGTGTGCATCCTCATCGATTTCATCGGCGTGGCGTCCTTTGCGGCACCGGGGCTGGGAGAAGCCACGGACGTCGGGTGGGCACCGATCTCCGCCCTCCTCGTCAACTACCTGTTTGGGAACGGCATCTTCACGGCCCTTGCGCTGGTGGAGGAACTGGCGCCGGGACTCGATTTCGTCCCGACGGCGACGATTGCCTGGTTCTTCGAGAACAGCAACGCCAACAACAAGGTACAGGAGGAGCAGCCAGCGGCCGATTCTCCGCCTCCCGCACAGTCGTCGCCGCCGCCAAGAAGCGGAAGCAGCAGTAGGCCGCCGGCGGACTCGAACGTGATCGATGTGGACGTGATCGAGTGAGGAATATATATGTGTGTATATATATATATATATTATAATATGATATTATATATATGCACGGTATGGATGGATTGGAAACGCCGCATATCGATCAATTACCATTCCCTGCGATTGCTTGCGATATTGGATAGTATACTAGTACCGTACTCGTGCTAAGTGAGGTTCTGCAAAATTCGAGCGATCGATCCACCAAGCGAATCATCACATTGCCGGGAATGATGTGTGCTGTGCTTTGGATGTGCTTTACCGAAATACGAGGCCGATGAATCGATATCATTAAAACGATGTTACGGCAATGTCCAAACAACCCTTGGTCCAACCATGCAACAACCAACAGGAATATTGTCTGTTCTTCGACCGGAATACCAGTTCGAACTGTTACCGTACGTACACACGTAGTTTACAAAATAGTGAAACGATAACAACAGGAACACTGTATTGATAGTATCGGATTTGCTGCTGTTGCTGCTGCTGCTGCTGTTGCTGTTGCTTCGGGAAAGATGCTGCTTTTCAAGGCAAAAGAAAGAAGCAATGCTAACAATCCTGTATAGTATTATACACGTTATGGAATTTTGACCCGTTCAAAAAAAACTATATCACCAACAACAACAACAACTTGGTCGTCGTCGTTACCGAATCGCAACAATTTCCGTGAGTCCCGTATCCACCCTCCGCAGCTTCCCGTCTTTGAGGAGTTTCCACAAGCTCGTGCGGGGAATCCCGGTCGCTTCCGAGAGACTCCGCAGGCTGCCCCGCTGGCCAAAGGGCACGGATCGAATCTTTTCCACGACCTCCTCCAGCGCTCGGGCCGGTTTTCTCCCGCAGTTCTTCTTCCGGTTGTTGGAGACGTCGCCCCCGGGGCAATCGTCCGACACCGTCTCCCGGTACCGCTTCCAGACCCTCCGGCAGGTCGCGGGGGTCACCCCCATGGCATCGGCGGCCTTCCGTGTGGCGGTTCGGTGGAGCTTTCCGGGGGCGGTCTGGTGCTGGAGCAGGATGTGCAGCACCGCGAGTCGCTCGTTGTCGGTGAGGTTTCGATTCGTTCGGACGCCGCCGCGCGCGGGCGCGGGTGCGGGCGCGGAGGAATCGGCAACATTGACACCATCCGTTGTTGCGGGGCTAGTAGAGCTTGCGCCGCTGTTCGGGGAGCTCGCGTCGCCACTGTCACCACCACCCGGAGTGCGTTCGCGTTCGCGTTCGCTTTCGCGTTCCGTGGCAACAACAGTGGCGTCGTCGTCGTCGGCGTCCGAGGGCATCGGGTCGTTGTTCCGGTTGCCGGGTGTCCACCTACTACTTCGAAAATTGTTGTGAGCAAAAAGAAGATTCTTGGATTGTTGAGGTACGTACCGTACCGGTACGTACGTACTGTACAACGCAAGACGACCCAAGAGGTGCGCTTCCCTGTTTCGTTTTGCGTTCTACGGTATGTTCTACCGGTACAGTACGGTGCGTACCGGTACGTACCGGTATGATCACCGACCGAAGTTCCGACGGAGGTGATTGATTCCGACGCGCGCCATCTTTTGCAATACAATCAATGCTTTATCTACCGTACCGTACTCGTACTTGTACTTGTACTCGTACCGGTTCGTTCTCGTATCAGGTAAGAGGTACCGGTACGAGTACGTACAAACCCGCTTCTGCCCGTACGATGTACATAGTACCGGTACTCCAAAGATTCACATAGATATACTACCTATGACGGAATACTACAATCCTGGTTGCGTGCCATAGAACTGCCTTGAACTACGCTGTGTATGAAATTGTGTGCTATTGAGTTTTAGTGTCTACTATGGCTTCGAGATAAGCCAAGAAGCTTCCCAGCTAGTTCAGTGATACGATTGGAAAAGAACTGGGTTCTTTGATAATCGGAATTCGGATGAGACTTCAAGGAGAAGGTTCTATTTGATGTTCGAATACGATTGAGGAACAATGGCAGATGATCTGGACCGATGTCATTGACTCATAACTGTTGGAGTGAGTAAATGACGTGTGACTGAACTGATGGAGTGAGTTAGTATTAAATTCCTTTTGCACGTACGCGAAAACTACAGTACTCTAAATTACGTACGTATATTTCTACGTAACTTACAGTACTGCAGCTGGAATGATACGATAATACGAGTCGAAGATACAAACGATCAATGAGACCTCTTTCTCTATGTGAGATTGGAATACGATCGAACCAGAGGTGCAATCGTCATTCTGACACCCACATTTGATACTTAGTGATCGGACAACAGTCATTCTTACGATCAAAGTTCGATACTTAGTAATCAAAGAAGAACACACACTAGAGGTTCGCGCATGCAATCTCTTGTTAAGTGTGCTGTTTTCAAGAAAAGACAGCAGAGGTTCGCATACTTGCTCACGAACCTGTCTTCTGCTGTATAAAATACGTGCTGTATTAGCGGCAACACGTACATTCTTCGCGTGCTGTATTAGCGGCAGTACCGATCTTTAGAAGAGATACTTGCTCTCCAGCAAGGATCATCCCTTCATCTTATACTTTTAGATTATTTGATTATTCAACCTTAAACCTTGCATCGGTAGCCATGCTTCCCACTGTAGAACTACAAGCCTAAGATCTAACTGACTGAGCCCACCGGTAGTTAGAATAGATCCGATTGGACTAGCGTTCAATCGTAGTGGATATCAGAGAAATATTAGACCACAAACAGACCGGCACCTCAACCGGCCTGCAGCCACAGCTCCTGTTGCTCTTCTTTGCCTTTGGATTGAATCAGCTCAACAGCCAGTTTCAAAAGGAAATTAACAGATTAACAGTCGCAAGCTTGTTGAAGCTTGCAAAAGAAGACGACAGTAGAAGCACTCGACGACGACGAAAACAATCCGACAGCAGATCATCAATTGACTCGACTACAGACGACGATTGATAGTTCTCTGATCTGATTACAGCATAACAAAGACCAAACGGACAAGCCATTTGTCTTTAATCGAAGCCCATTGCATTGGAACGCCAATAGCAATATTCGCACTCAAGAATCTCCAGTACAAAAGATTCCACTTTCTGCCGCGTCGCAATCAATCCCCGGTGACTCCATCCTTACCAAGATACCGACGTCCACCATTTGATTGTGCTAAGCACCATAAACCATCGACTACAGCTATTCCAATGATAGCTGTCTTACACCTTTTCGTCTACACGACAACATCAATTGCTCAGCGTAAGCCCGGCAATCTAACAACAACAACATCATCAACGACGATCCGAATAAGCAAATTTTTCGTTGCCTCTCCGCGCCAACGGCGCGTCGTATCCCAACGGAACCGGATTCTCCTCACTATTGCAAACACGCTGGTATCATTCTGGTCATCTATCTCCTCATATTGGCAGAGATATCCAACTTTCCCGACACAAGAAACAATCCTTTTTGTTGGGAACCGAAACAACGACACACAGTCAACGAATTTTCCTTGCTTCACGTTGAATTCCGCTACCTCGCCACAACAATATTGACACAACGATACCAGTTCGGATCCATACCTCCAGCTATTACCCAAGATACCAGCCTCACTTTCTGTGTCCACACCATTGCTACACCCACGGCGTTTGTCCCCCACTGCTTAACTTCACGAATAGAAGGCCTCTACGCGTTCCTGTACCCGTTACTTCTATTCTTCCAGACTATCGAAGCCTCGCCATACCGCCTGCACGTCGTATTTCATCGGGAACGGCTCCCCCTTGCTATTGCGGACACGCCAATACCATTCTGGTCATCTATCTATCAATATTGACAGAGATATCCAATTTTCTCGATTATTGACAGAGATATCCGACAGCAGATCATTGATCGACTCGACTACAGACGACGATCGATAGTTCTCTGATCCGATTACATACAAGAAAGACACGGCACTTGTCATACGCAGGACAATTCGATTCGTTTTCCCCAACACAGTATGTTCCGTTGCGAAAACGAAACAACGATGATCCAAATTAATCGAATTTTTGTTGCGAAAACGACACAACGACACGAAGTCAACAAATTTTCGTTGCCTCACCACGTCACCGGCACGTCGTATCTCATCGGAAACGGCTTCTCCTCAATATTGCAAACACGCTGGTACCATTCTGGTCCTCTATCTCCCAGTATTGACGGAGATATCCCATTGAAAAAAGAAACAACTCGACAGGAGATCATCGATCAACTCGACTACGGATGACGTGTTACAAAAACGGCACCTACCTACGAAACAAAGAATTTCAACGGCGAGACTGCCGCAACCAATCCGTTTCGCTCGTAACTACCATTTTGTCTCAATACACCCCCACCGTAAACAAGATATCGCTCATTCATCATGAATACCCCGGATCTCGCATCACTATTCCCATCGTTTGATCCAGCGCTAGCCACCTTCCTACACGATTCCTTTGATGTCCCAAAGGAATCCAACAGCACTTTGTGTGAGGCGCTCATCAATAGCCAGTATAGGACATGGTCAGATTTCCTATTCCTTGAAAACATCGATGATCTTGCATATCAAGACAACGGAATGCGGATACCACTCACTCAGCATGTACAGATAAAGTTACAGCGATTCGTTGATTTTGGTCGACGACTCACGGAACAGGGTCTAGACTGGGAAGAACGTGACCATTACACCAAGAAAGCTTTCAAGTACTACTGTCACGGAATCGTCAAAGCCAGACGAGACTCTGCAGTGACCAACCGCGCCACAACATCACCAGATGGACATGGTGGGTCGCCAAAACCGATAGCCCAACTCCAATATGAATCATGGATCAGAAAACCAAGGGACGAAACCACCTTTCCAGTGCTACAAAATGATGCAACATTCGAGCATTGGCTTGTACCATTCAAGGCACAACTAGACGCGAATGGTATTAACCCCACAACATTCCTTGATCCATACTGGCCAGATCACATGCTTACAGGGTACCCCAAGGCCCTCCATGAAGAACAATGTGCATTCTTCTGGACACTCCTCCGGCATGTATTCCAAGGTGATTTTTCTTCCTCATGTGTGTTGTACCACCAAAGGACACGCGATGGCCGTCTGGCTTACTTTGATTTTGTCAAGCTCCACAATCCAGTGTCACCTCCAATGCCTCCAGAAGCACCAGTAGTGTTCTCTCCAGGTCCTGTTCCGACAAGACCTCCCGCCATTGACAATATCGTGACGCCTTGACCAACACCACCAGTGTCACCTCTAACGTCTGTTCCTATCCCCAGTAGCAATCCTACTGTCCATTCCAATATACGCACTCCTACTTCTGCCCGCGAAACTGATGTCCATTCCAATGTTGACAATCCTGCGACCCCTGCAAATCTACCTGGTCGTTCCAATCCTGGATCAACTGCTGATTCCACCTCCACCGGTCCTCCTTCCTACACCTGGAAGTATTCACCCAGCACTGACTCAGTCCGCTTCAGCAGAATCGCCTATTCCTCCACTCCTAGTATTGTTCCTGCAGACATTCCTACTGGAGATGTTCCCTCTAAACGCAAACGTGAGCCACATTCCACTCGCGCTCGAACTTCCTATCTATCTCCCGCCAACTCTCGTTGGACGTTTTACCCTCAGTCTGAAACCGTGGTATTTCATCGTGCCCGTTCTGCTACCCAACCTTCTTGCATTCCTTCTTTGCAACTTCCACCATCTGGGGCATCTTCTAAAGATAGTGTCGTTTCAAGCTCAGTTATGAAGCCTCTTTATGGGGCATCCTTCTGTCCAGTTTGGAAACCATCTGCTTATCCCGTTCGGAAGCCTCTTTATGGAGCACATTCTATGACATATGATCCCCCTGATGTTTGTATCACCAAGCGACACCGTGATGCTATCAAGCTCAAGCTGTATCACCTCCATGCTACTCTCTTGTTGGCTAACTGGATTTATGACGACTTCACTTGACATCTCCGATCGATCCATTGTTCGCGTGCTGTATTAGCGGCAGTACCGATCTTTAGAAGAGATACTTGCTCTCCAGCAAGGATCATCCCTTCATCTTATACTTTTAGATTATTTGATTATTCAACCTTAAACCTTGCATCGGTAGCCATGCTTCCCACTGTAGAACTACAAGCCTAAGATCTAACTGACTGAGCCCACCGGTAGTTAGAATAGATCTGATTGGACTAGCGTTCAATCGTAGTGGATATCAGAGAAATATTAGACCACAAACAGACCGGCACCTCAACCGGCCTGCAGCCACAGCTCCTGTTGCTCTTCTTTGCCTTTGGATTGAATCAGCTCAACAGCCAGTTTCAAAAGGAAATTAACAGTTAGTGACTCATTACTGAAGTGTCTGTGCATTTCGACGCGACGATACACTATTGCGGACACGACGATACGATTGTTTTGGTTCCCTACCTTTGCTTATCCTATGTGCTTGTCCAACAAAGATCCCCCTGACATCCCCATTGCTAGGAGAGCACACAGCAGTTTGTCCTTTGGAAACACCTCCATACACAAGGCTGCATACACACCCAGAGAAGGATTCCTAACGCTCCAACCTCACAGCTCAGCAAGGATATCCCTATTCCAACAAGACAACAGCATGCCTACTCCAGCCACTCACCTGCAGAGGAAGATCTGTTTCCCTCTTTTGATGCGCTGACAATGAGAATCCTCCAAGATATATTCAAGGTACAGCAGGAATCAGGAGACACACTGTGTGAAGCACTCATTGAAGATCATTATACCACATGGTATGATTTCATGCATCTATCCCCCCGAGACATCGCTGATCTTGCCTACAAGGATGGAAATGAGTATGTGTCCCTATACAAACGTAGTCAACATGGTTTATGTGCATTTGTCAACTTTAGCGTCCATTTGGAAAAACAAGGTATTGATTGGAAGGATACAGTATAGTACGAAGGCCTTTGATGCATACCGTGCACCCATTATTTCAGAACTTTGAAACTTAGCTGCCGGAAACATCAACCTGCTCACTTCCGGGACTCAGGACTCCCCTTCCAAGTCACCAGAGCAGCTCAAGTTTGAACCATGGACTAGGAAGACCAGAGATGAAACATTGTTTGATGCACTTCAAAATGACCTGCGCTTTGAGCATTGGCTCATACCCTTCAAGGCCAAGCTGGAATCCAGTGATATTGACACCCAAACCTTCCTTGACCCCGCATGGCCACCTGTGGCCCTCACTGGATACAAGAAGGAGCTCCATAAGAAGTTGTGTGCATTCTTTTGGACCCTGATCCTACACGTGTTCAAGAGTGATCTTTCTTCATCCTGTGTTCTAAGCCATACAACTACTCATAACAGATGTCAGGCATACTTTAACTTTGTTGCACTACACCTGAAATCTAAGGCAAAGGTATGATACTTCCGCATCTATGAAGCAACAACTTAACATAAATCTTTCTACACAGAAAGATATCAAACTTAAGTTTATCACGCAGTGGTTTGCACAGCTGGAGCATCTGAACAAACTTCGACCCCCACATCGACCACTTGAATATGACACCATGAAAACACCATGAAAACTCAACTTTGATAGGCATGTATCACCAGTTTTCAACTTAGTGAACAATTCTGCAAAGTCACTGATCCACTGGAAGCAACAGACTTTGCCACTTTCTGGCAGCTCAAAGCAAATGCAACCAGTGAACTGAAAACCACTCTGCTTCTTGAAGCCACCAGATTGGATTCCCAAACATCTCTATCCCAGCTCAGTAGTAGGTCCTCTGTGAAGGCCCACATACATGATTTTGCCCTCTGTGGACCAAACATACTGCATGGTAACAGATGACTCTGATTGCTATTCACTGCCTATCAAATTTGATGGTGATTTTCAAGACTATGCTGTCTTCAAGGCTGGCCATACCCCAGATCCCACTACCAGATTACCATCAGCCATTTGGAAGACCCTTTTTCAAGTCTGGTATGAAAGGATGGTTAAATATCCCTGCAGATGACAAGAAAAAGCTTGTTGCGTGTCTCCAGCCGGATCTCTACCCAAAAAGCCTCCAGACCCCAATTCCACCAAGCATATCATCAGACAGGGGTATGAACACTCTGTTGCTCAAGATCACTCGTCTATTTCTGCTTACACACCTCCTAAAGCAGATCTCCACCCTGCTGATGAAGCCGACCAACGAGATGCTTTTCACACATCTCTTGGCCTATGTAAGGCTTCATTTCAACCAGACAATAGACCTCTTAGGTCTTCTGTTTCCCCAGCACATCCTTCCAGATTCCTTGCTAACAGCCCTGAAGTCCTCTACAAGAAAGATGGCAACACCTATATTCCTGTGGGAAACTGTTCCTTGTCTGCCAATTTCCACAAGTGGTACCAACCTGATGATGATTCACCTCTCCCTCCTGTGTCTCATATTTCTGTGTACCATACCAACAAGACCACTGTCTCCAAACCTGGGTATGCCATGGTTGATTGTGGTGCAAATGGTTGTATCATTGACAATGATGCTTGTCATATCTCCAAAGATATCTCTCCCAGATATGTCAATGTCACAGGCATTAACAATCATCAAATCCAAAACATTCCCATTGCAACCTGTGGCGCATACTCAGTCTCCAATCAATGACTGGTCATTGTTATCTTCAATGAATGCGCATACACTGGATAGCATGCCTCCATCTTATTCTCTGGACAAATGGAATCTTATTTTTCCACAGTTGATGACACCTCTGTCAAACCTGGCGGAAGTCAAGTCATCACCACTACAGATGGACATGTTTTTCCACTTAGCATACGTCATGGGCTGCCCTACCTAGCAATGCGAAAGTACACTACCAAAGAATACTCTACCCTTCCTCATGTTGTAATGGCAAGTGACAAGCACTGGGACCCCTCCATGCTTGATGCCACCATCCATCCCCAAGATGATTCTTTCCTCCAATGGTATCCCCCTGCTGCTCACCAGCTCCCTTATCCAGGATATGATGAATATGGTAACCCACACAATATCAGCGATCTCAACATCCCTTCGATGTCCCAAGACTTCTCCAACATCACATCCCTCAGCTCCTTGTCAGGTCCTCTCATTCATGCTGACCATGGTGCTACCTTTCAAGCCCTTCACAATACTGACTACAGTGATGCCTCTTTTTGGCTTAGTCCTACTGATTTTGCTCATCAAGAAGTTCTTGCCCAGTGTTCCATTTGGTCACCTGTCATTGATGTCCGCGTTTTCTCCTCTGAGTGTCATTCAGACACTGCCCCCACCATTGCCTCACCACCTTGCACTCATACTCCTAGTGAACTGGACTATCTGTTGTTGAAGCCTTTCTTTACTTGGGTCTCCACCAACCGGATTAAAGCCACTTTTGCCAATTCCACCCAGTATGGTTCCCTAGCCTCAAGTCCAGATGGCAACATATTCAAGCAATTTCAATCACCACAACCAGCCATGAATGGCAGACCTTTTGATAACAATGTACTTTCCGATGTGATTTACCCTGTCACCCCTGCTGTCAATGGTGGCTCTAAAATTGCACAGATCTTCTTTGGTAGCTAGACACTTCCATATCATTCATGTTGAGGAAATGCACACTACAGCAGACTTCTTGCCCTGCTTCCAGAAAAAAATTCGCAAGTGGGGCCACCCTCTTCAACTTCTCTGTGATCATGGCTCTCTTACCAGTCTAGCAAAAGTGTGTTTGGCTACATCAAGATGCTCTGGATTGGCCTATGGCAAAGTGAAGCCTACTACCAACACCAACACCAATTTGAACGGCGTTACCAAACCTTCAAACGCACTGTCAATTGTGTGATGGACAGGACTGGGACTCCGCCCCACCTGTGGCTCCTTTGCATGACCTACATTGCTGGTTTATTCAACAACCTCCTTTCTGATCCCACTCTCTCTGATAAAAAGCCCATGTTTGTTGCCACTGGCACTCTGGGTGGCATTAGTGCATATACCAGTTTCTTCTGGTTTGAACCTGTCAATTTCAAGACCCACAATTCTCCTTTTGGATCCAAATCCACTGAACGGCTGGGTCATTTTTTTGGCCTTGCCAAACATGTTGGCAACAGTCTTTGTTTCAAAATATGGGATCCAATCACCATCAAGCTGCTTGACCAATCTGGTGTTCGCACTGCCTTAACCCTTGAAACCAGGAACAAGTGTGCTGCGCTCTTCACTGATGATGGTTTCCTTGCTTGACGCAAAGCCAAGGATGCAGCCAAAGTTTCCCCTGCTTCAGACCACGCCCCATTGCGTCTCAAAGCTGATGCCCCCACACCTGCTGCCACCACTGATGGCATCAGTACTGATGATGTTTTGCCACCCTCCCATCCCTCTTTGCACAGTTTTCTTTATCAGAAGGTTGATAACAGCCCCAGCCGGTCACCTTCTCCACTCCCTCCCAACTATGGGGAGATTTTTGATGGCCCTTTGACCTCTCACATCTTCAGCAAGACCCCTGATGGCGTCCACCTCACTGAAACTGATTTTGGCCCCCCTGAGCTAGCTTATTTTGATATCAGTGACATCACACCTCCACCCAACAATCCAGCTACTCCCTCCGTAGGTCCATCCAAGGTTGTTGTTACGAATGAAGAAGAAGGAAACGCCCAGTTTAATGACAATGGTTAACCCATTACCATTCTTGCCATTCCTGCCATCCCTGCCAGTGATTTGCAAGGTATATCCTTCCTTATGGCCCACCCTGATGGCACTCGCAAACAGTTGACTATTGTTGATGTTGAAGACAGTCTTGAACGCAAGAAGGAATTCATCAAGTTCAAATGCATGCATTCAGATGAAGAACCAGAGGATATCATTGCCTACAATGACCTCATGAACTGCATCCACTGTGATTCCACTCAAGAAGATGGCAAGCTATGGTCATTTAGGACAATTCTTGGACATCAAGACCCACTTGACAACAAGCATCATCAGTACAAAGGCTCCAAATACAATCTTTGGATTGAATGGGAAAATATGGAACACACCTATGAACCATTAGCCAATATAGCTGCTGATGATCCTGTTGCTGTTGCTAAATATGCCACAGATAATAACATGCTTGATAAACCAAGGTGGAAAAGGCTCAAACACATTGTTAATCTTGCTAAAAGAACCAAGACACTGGACAGGCTTATCCATCAAGCAAAGCTTCAATCATTTTGTACTGCCCCTCAATATCAATATGGATTCAAAGTCCCTCACAACCATGAAGAAGCCATTCAATTTGACATAGCAAATGGAAACAACAAGTGGAAGAACGCCATAGCTCTAGAAATGGAACAACTAACAGAATATGATACCTTCATTGACAAAGGCAAATACAAGGTTGACAACATACCTCCCGGTTTTCAACAGATCAAAGTCCATATGATGTATGCTGTCAAATATGATGGACGGCACAAGGCTTGGCTGGTTGCAAATGGCAATCTCACTGAAGCTCCTGTTCACAGTGTATATGCTGGAGTTGTTTCTCTTAGAGGTCTGCGCATGTGCCTGTTCCTCACTGAGCTAAATAGCTTAGAAGCATGGGGAACTGATATTGGCAATGCTTATCTTGAAGCTGTCACATGTGAAAAAGTGTGCATCAAGGCTGGCCCTGAATTTGAACCACTGGAAGGCCACCTCCTTGTCATCTACAAGGCACCTTATGGACTCTGGTCATCTGGCAAGTGTTTTGGTGATCTGCTTGCTGTGGCATGCCTCATTGAGCTAGGTTTTGAAAGATCCAAGACCAAACCTGAGATCTTTCTCAAGCCTGGAGTAAACAAACATGGGGAGCAAGTGTCTGAGCTCATATGTAACTATGTTGACGACCTTTGCTTGTGTATGACTGACCCCAGCTCGTTTTTGGAGACCCTACAGTCGGAGCCTTCCTTGACTCAAACCATCAGAACGGAACTTCGCACAACCATCAAAACATGGCGTGATTTTAGCGCAATTTTTTTCTGTCGTATCTAATACGGTATCTTACCAGTACAGTGCGGCGGTTCGTCGTATGTATCACACTTGGTCAATTAGAGTTGTGAATGAATCTTTGTTGTGGTGCACGTTTTGTCGCCTCTTGACTTTGACATCCACCCCTTGCGAACTGCGAATAGGACTCCGTTTCAAGAATCGATCGTCGAGACACATACATACATACATACGTACGTACGTACTACGAAGTGTTGCACCCATCGCAATTTTGTGCCGTCCTTTCTGTTCCGCTGCGTGCACCATGGCCAAGCTGTTGTCGTCGGCACCGATCATCGCAACAACAGTACTACTGTTATTATTATTTCTGAATGGACGTTGCTGGGTGGCCAACGGGTTTGTGACAACCCACCCATCCTCCGTCGATGGGCAACAACGGGTCTATTGCGGCCGCGGCCTCTCACTGGCAATGGCAACGGCACTGACACCGATCGGGTCCTTTTGTCCCTTTCGGTCGACCACGGTGATCGAATCGGAAGCCGGCAGTGAATCCGTTTCCGTTTCCGATTCCGAAGTCGCAACCGCAACCACAACGACAACGACGAAACCTCCGGCGGCGGGCTTTGCCGAAACCTTTTCCAGGATCCAGTCCCAGATGCAGCTGGGCCTAACACCCGACCCGGACACCCTGCGGGGGGTGGCCGATGACATGAACAAGGCGATCGATCGGTGGGACGATCGCTTCGAAACGCTCCGGTCGACCCCCGACTTTAGGGACCGGGAATACGCTACCCTGGCCGAAACCCACCTGGAGTCCCACGGGACGTCCACCGGGGTCATCGCGCTGCTAGTGCGGTGGCAGAGCGGCTGCCTCCGGGCCCTCGCGGACAACCGTCCGGCGCCCGTCCCGCCCCCGGGACTGGATCTCAACCGGATGATGGAGGAGGCCAAGCAAAAGGCCCTCTCGTCGTCGTCGAAGGACGACAAGACCCCCTCGATCACCGCTATGCAGGCGGCGGAGAGGGTCACGGCGGTTCCCTTTGGTCCGGACGCTTTCGAGTCCGAGACCATCCGGAGCGAATACCGGCAGCTCGTTGCCGATCACGCGGATCTCGTCCAGGTCGGATCGAGCTACGGCGCGTTCGATCCCTCGAAAAAACTAGACTTTTTGGATCGGATCGAAGCGATCGAGGACCGCTGGGACTCGTTCTTCGCTCGCTTCGAGCCGTTGGAGGAGTCTCTCAACCAAGAGTACGTAGACCAATGCACGGACTATTTGTCGTGCATGAAACTGACGACGGACGAGTACCGGCGATTGCTAAAAGACGCCCATGCACGCATGCGACAAGACGCCGAGCGAGAACGATAATAGTATTATTATTACTTTTTATTCTTTATTCTTTGTCCTTCGCATTTCGGTTCGGTTCGGTTCGGTTCAATTCGTTTCGTTCTGTGGCTCTAATATTATTAATCGTATCTAAAATCATGCCGAATAGAACTAAAATCATGCCATAAAGTGCTCTAAAAGTTGTGATTCCCTGCGTGGCCTCGGTGCTGCGTGACGATTGGCTCTTCCCCTTCGGTTCTCGACGTTTGAAACTACATACTACTGATTCTGCTCATTCCGTCGGTTTCCGGCACCCACTCGATTCCATCCATCCAATCCTACCTCACGTCACCCACCGAGCGACATCGAATTTGTTCATTTGTTCATTGTCTATTGCTGTTGCGGCGAATCCAAGTTTACCGGTGTGAACATTGGATTCGCCCCGATCGCTGGGATGTTGGGTTTGATTTCCACCAACTGTTTGCCCCGGGTGGCCGTCGCACGCGCCAGCACCAGGGCTTTGCCCGCCGTCGCACGCGCTAGGGCCTTGCCCCGGGTGGCCGTCGCACGCGCCAGCACCAGGGCCTTGTTCAGGGACGGGTCGCTGATGTCGTGTTTTCGGACGGCCGCCTCCAGTTCCTCGATCCGGGCCAGCAGTCTGGCGTAGTTTTCGTTCGTGATCCTTCGCTCTTCTTGCAGCACGGTGATCTCGGACTGCACCGATTCCATCATCTCGGTCATCTGCCGCTGGTTATTCGAGACGAGCTCGATCAGGTCGCTGCTCTGCATCTGGATTTCGTGGATCCCGTCGATCGACATTTCCAGCTGGTGAATGCTCTCGTCCTGTTGCTGGAGGACATCGATAACGAGTGAATCCAGTGGCTGGGCCTGGCTTTGCGGCGGCGGCACCACCTGGGTTGCGGACGCCATGTTGTACACCATGGTGGTCAGCGATGCCACCGTGTCCTGGAGTGTCGACAGAACTTCGTCCGCGGACGCAGACAACGACGAGGAAGCGTCCGGGGTGTCCTCGGGATAATCGTCGGTGATTTCGCTTTTGCTCTGAATGACCAGTGTTGGGGAGCTCGGAGCGGACGGCTGTTGTGGTG
This sequence comes from Pseudo-nitzschia multiseries, assembly GCA_037355745.1. Classification (NCBI taxonomy): domain Eukaryota; phylum Bacillariophyta; class Bacillariophyceae; order Bacillariales; family Bacillariaceae; genus Pseudo-nitzschia; species Pseudo-nitzschia multiseries. The sequence continues at coordinate 15,156,522 of CM074787.1, read as the reverse complement.
GCTCAACGGCTTGTGGTGGAACATCGGTGGGGTAGGGATCGGGATCGGGACTCACCGCTGCCGCGATTGGTTCTGTTGGCGAGGAGAACGAATGATTATGAGCCTCTCCCATGGATCCAATCGGTTCTGGTTCTGGCTCTGGCTCGGGTTCTGGCGCTACTATCGGCTGTGCAACCGTCCCCAGGTATTCCTCGTATTCCCGTTCCGTCATATCGGCAAACTCGTTCAGAACCAAGGGCTTTTTGGTGTGCTGGTGGTACTTTTCTACGGCAATAAAGTTCGACGTGAATGTTGACAGACGATTCTCGTCCCATGCCCGACCGTAATACTCGCACCATTCTTTGTATGCCACGCTAATGCGATCTTCCACGACTTCTTCTTCGGTAGAAGAAGAAGAGATGGTTGTTGGGTCGTCGTCGTGTGTCGCGGATTGCTGGTTGCCTCCAACATACTCCTCTTCGGTCATGTCGGCAAATTGATTCATAACCAACGGTCTGCCTGTTTTTGCGTGAAATTCTTCGACGGCAAGAAAGTTGGAGGAAAAGATGCCGAGGCGTTCTTTGCTCCAGATCTTGTCGTAAAACTGCTCGATATATGTTGGAGGAATGGAATGGAAATCACAGCGGAGTTGAGTGAGTGGGTGAGTTTTCGCTCCAGTAAAATAGAACAACGAAGAACGTGCTGTTATACAGTTTCCATTCCACCGGTCGCATAACCAACATTACTTACATCGCACCACTCTCGATAGGCTTGTTGTATTCTGTGGGCTTGGGCTAGTGGCTCGTCGCTAACTGCGCCTTCGTTGGGATCGGGCTTGTCCGGAATCTGTGCGATGGACGATATGACGTCCAGATAGGAGAGAAGTTTCGAATCGGATTGGCCAAAGTCTGCCGTGAATGTTGCGGAAGCGAACCTTGTAAATGTGAAACTTGCTGCCGGTGATCGAAAGTCGTTTTCTTCTGGTCGTTGGGGGTACAATGCGAGCCTAGTAGGACTCACATCGTGAGACTGTCGGATTCTGGCAGCAGTAGCATATCGATCTATGGAAAACGCTTCGGATACGGATACGGATACACCGTTGCGTTCAGCAACATCGAGGAGAAGAACAGAGAAGAGGAAAATTCGGAAAGATAGCCGCATGTTGGAAATTTGCACAATTGCGGTGTCCCGTAAAGTGCTGGTTCCAGCTGATTGGTTCTACGAGTCTCAAGAGTTACGGTGTATAACTTTTAATACGGGGTTACCATCGATGTTACCTCTTGGTGTTGTTGGAGTTGCACATCCAACATCGCAAAGGACAACTAATTACGGTAAGATCACGTAAAAGTACCGGTACGATGAAGGCAAACTTGGAAATCGACGCTTGTCAATCTTTGCTGACAGGCCCAGCCGGATCTCGCCAAACGCTTCTTATTTTTTCTACGAAACCCCATACGAGTATCCATCGTACCCTACGTACGGTATGGAGTGAGAAGCGCGCGCCAGCATACCGTACAAACATCAACCACTTCAAACAATCCTCCCCCAAACGTCATCATGATGGCAAACGTGATTAGTTCCTTTGGAGGGCTCTCGGAGCTCGGAGCTCGGGCGAGTTGTTTGTTGGTGTATTGTTCTATGTATTGTTTCTATGTACAATAGATACCAAAACAACAAACGCGCGCAATCAAAACGACTTACTGACTACTAACGGTAATCTTAACGTATTTATTGCTTTTAGTACCGGTAGAAAGTGTGTCCCATTTCCGTAATTACAACACTGTTGTACTCGTAAGTCTTACGTACGAGTACCGGTATGGCGTTTCTACTGAGCGTTCTTAGTCGTACGGTAGCGTGTTTTTATGAATAAGTTTAAGGTTAACTTTCAGTCAAAAACAACTCACTTCTTTTCAACAGGGCCCAGATGAACTACGCTGTGTATGAAATTGTGTGCTATTGAGTTTTAGTGTCTACTATGACTTCGAGATACTTCGAGAAGCTTCCCAGCTAGTTCAGTGATACGATTGGAAAAGAACTGTGTTCTTTGATAATCGGAATTCGGATGAGACTTCAAGGAGAAGGTTCTATTTGATGTTCGAATACGATTGAACAATGACAGAGGATCGGGAACGATGTCATTGACTCATGACTGAGGGAATGTGTCAATGACGCATGACTGGACTGGAGGAGTGTGTCAGTGACTCGTGACTGAAAGAGTGTGTCGATGACTCGTGACTGGACTGAGATAGTGTGTCAGTGACACATGATTGAAGTGTCTGTGCGTTGTTCAGTCTCCCTTACCATGAAAATTTATGATGGTTTGGCTGGGGTAAGGTGGCGGATGCTGATGCGTTCATGTGTTTGTCCGCGGCGTATAGTGACTGTGTTGTTTGTGTGTACTTGTAAGATGGGATAGGGGCCTTCGCGAACGAGATCAAGTTTGTTGCGATCATGTATGGAGACGAAGACGCCTTGACCTACGACAAATTCGTGTTTTGTGCGTTTGCGGTTGGCGCGAAGGAGGCGGTTGTCAATTTGAGCTTGGCGATGTTTGGTTAAGGTAATGATGTCGGCGTGGAGCGGAATGTTTAGAAGCATGTCACGATTGAACACGAGGGCACCGGGCGAGAAGTTTCCAAGTGTTGAAACTGGATTGCAACGAAGGGCGTGCATTGCTGTTGATATTGCTTCGTCGACAAGGTTATTGGCTTCTATTTTGGTTTTGGGGGGTTTCAGGTTTATCATGGTGCGTATGATTTGACCGATGGTCTTGTGGGTGGACTCGATAATTCCGTTGGCGGTGGGTGTGTGGGGGGAAATGTTTATTGGTTTGATGCCTGCGTAGTCTAACGGGAATTGAAAGTCGTGTCCGTTGAATTCGGGACCATGATCGTGTACGATGCGTGAGGGACGAGGGTAACGGGAGAGCCAGCAGTTTTCGAAGAGTCGTCTGATGTTTTCGGCTGTCTTGGCTTCGGGGATTCGGATGATTTCGATAAGGTTGGTAACTGGGTCGATGCATGTGAGCGCGTCAAATTTGAGGTTGATTTTGTTTATTTCGACGTTCCATGGGCCAATGCAGTCGACGTGGACTTCAGACCAGGGAGTTATGGGAGCTGTGCGTGGTGCAAGTTGACCTGCTTGTCGGGTTCCTGTACGAACAAGGGGGCAGATGAGACAATTGGATATGACGTTGCGACATACTGCGCGAAGGTCGGGATGATGGAAGTGACGGCGGAGAATGGCTTCGAGTCGGTCCATGCCTGTGGAGTGAACTGTTATTTCGTGGTACCATTTGACGAGAGGAGCAAGCATGTCGTTAGGGATGACAATTTTCCACTGGGAGTTAGGTGTTAGTTCGTCGTATCGGCAAATGATGTCGACGTTGTCTAGCTTTTGTTTGAAAAATCGTCTGGGATCTTTTTGTGGCAGAGTGAGAACTTTTGGGTCATGTGATTGATACTGGTGAATGGTTGTAAAATGAAATGGCAATCTGCCTTTTTGGTCGAAACGGGGGTGAATCAGATAGCTGTCTTCGACAGGATGACAATCAGTCGATGCAGCGCATGATGGCAGCGCCATTAGGCTCTCGGCCATTTGTTTAAATGAGAAGGAGTCGTCGTTGGAGACGTCGTCGTCGAAATTGGTAGTTGTGAAATATGAAGTGAGGGTTGTTGGGGTTCGGCTGAGGGAGTCGGCGACTGTGTTTTCTGGGCCTTTGATGTAATGGTAAATGGGGTTGTATTCTTCTAAGATTAGTTTCCATCGTAGGACTCGTTGGGTGTTGTACGTAGAAAGCTTGTAGGTTAGATTTTTGTGATCGGTGTAGAGGTGAATGAGTGCACCGAGGAGCATGGGTCGGTATTCCTTGAATGTTTTGACAATTGAAAGCAGTTCCTTTTCGATGGTTGTGTAGTTGGATTGTGCTTGGTTAAGCTTGCGTGTGAAATATGCGACTGGAATGTTGTTCTGTTTTATAACTGCGCCTAGTTGAAAGTCGGATGCGTCGGTATAAATGTGAAACGGTATGTTGTGATCTGGGTACGCGAGCATTGTTTCAACTGAGACAATGGATTTCATTTCTTCGAATGCTTTTTGGCAAGTGTCGTTCCATTGGAATGTGCGAGGAGTTTTCAAAAGATCAGTGAGCGGGGCGAGGATGTGAGAGCGGCGTGGCCACATGTCGCGGTAGTATGTAACGAGCCCGAGGAAGGCTCGAAGTTGTTTAAGGTTTTTGGGTGGGAGCATTGCTAAGATTGCCTTGATTTTCTTGATGTATGGCTTGATTCCGTTTGGAGTGAGTCAATGGCCGAGAAAATCAGTTTCTTGTATGATCCATTCGCATTTGAGTGGATTGATTGCGAAGCCTTTGTCCTGTAAACGGGTGAGTACTGTGTCGATGAGTTGCAAGTGATCTTCAAATGTGTTGCTGAAGCAAGCAATGTCATCGATGTAAATTTCGAGATTTGGAATGTCGTGGAGTACTCGTTCCATGATTTCTTGTGCTACGTCTGGGGATTGAGAAACTCCCATTGGTAAGCGATTGTACTTGTAAAGGCCAAATGGAGTTGTGATAGTGGTTAAGTCTTTGCTTTCGTCGTCGAGGACAAAGGTATAGTATTGCATCGAAATGTCCATTTTGGTGAGGTATTTGTATCCGGAGCGGCGGGATAGAATGTCTTGAATACGGGGAATTGGGTAAACTTTGCGTTTGATGGCTTTGTTGAGAGCGCGAAAGTCGGAAACCCATCGAATTTTTCCGTCTTTCTTGGGAATGATGAAAGTTGGGGAGATCCAATTGGAGCGACCTTGGCGAGAAAGGACACCAATGCTGACGAGGCGATCGAGTTCTTTCTTAAATAGGGGTAATTGTTTGTGGGGGACGGGGTAAGCGCGAGAACGATTGGGCTTGACAGTTGGATCGATGTCGAGATGGATTTCTTCGTCTGGATAATGTTTAAGGGTGCCATCGAAGATTGTTTGGTATTTGCAGAGAACTGAGTGTAGGCGGTCACGTTGATCTTGTGACAAGTGTTTGCAGTTGTCAGATACCGTGCGAACGTCGTGCTGATCATAAGTGGATTCCTGAATGTTGGTTTTGTTCGTTGTAAGTGCGAACGAATCGTGAGGGGTATTGTTGTCAACGTGGCTTGCGTGAATATGAAGAGCGAGTGCCGCAGCGTCTGCGTGCATGCGTGGAAATTGCCGCATCGGGATGGAATGTGTGGCTGTTTTGATTTCGTTGTTGTGAAAGTTCAAAACTATTTGAAAATGACGGAGGACGTCGCGTCCGATAATCATGTCGTAACGACAAGGGGCTTGGAACACGCGAGCGTCGAGGGTGGGAAGGATTATTTTGGGGGCAAGTTCCGGAAGTGTGAAATGCTGAAGAGAAATCTGTTGAGACGAGTTGAATTCTCCAGCCATCGTGATGCCAGAAATAGGAGTAGTGTTGGTAGGTACGATTGTGACCGGAAGCGCGTGATGGCTAAACCAAGTTGTTTTGGAACCAGAGTCACAAAGAATGAGGAAAGGACGTGGGGAGGGGCAGTTTTGGAGAAGGCGGGCAATTGCGATAGTATATGGAACAGGTTCCGAAGGTGGTTGTCAGTAGTCAGGTTGACTGTCGTATTCGGGCTCATCGTCCTGATGATAACATTCGTCGTGTTCGTCGTCATATTCCTGTGTAAGAGGAGCGTCCGTTTGTGTATTTTGGTCGTGAAAATAATTGTCGTCGTCACGTGGCCTGGAATCGGGATGCTCGTGGTCGAACTGTTGAGGGTCGTGATCGTAGTAGAAATCATCACCCATTTCTAAATGATGAGCATCGGTGGCAGCAGTTGAGCGGGTTCGGTACGGACTGGTACGCGCTTTGCTGGCGGATTGCGAACGAGTAGTACGAGTAGCCGAGGATGGTTGGTCGGAGCGAGTAGGACGCTCGGAACAAGGATAAGGACTGTATCGGCGCGGGGCATATCCGTGATTCGAGCGACTGGTCTGGGTTGAGTTGTCGCGAGTGGTGCGATTAGTGTATGTCGGACGGCGATACGTGGTGTTGTTGCCATACGTGTACTGAGATGACGAAGAGTAACGAGGGCGATTGTTGTGGCCGTTACCATTGCCGTTGCGGTTGTTGCGGTATCCAGTGGAAGATGAGGAGTGTCGATTCGATGGACGAGAGACTTGACCAGCGTCATGATGCAAACGTTGTTGTTCCATGAACGCTACGAGACGATGAAGAGGAAAGTTTTGATCATCGAGTTGATTTCCCGTCTCGTTGAATTTGAGCTGCCAAGTCGGAAGCATGAGGCGAAAGAAGGCATTCTTCATGGTTGTCTTAGTGGGAAAGAGTCGCATTCCTCCGGATCCTGGTAGATGAACGCTAAGAATGTTGATTAAGCGAAGTCGACCGGCGGCTGCGAAGCAATTCATGTGGTACGTCTTAGTTGCGTTGGACATGTATTCTTGCTGAATGAGAAACGCGTTGGACGGAAGAAAGAGGGAGATGAATGCGTTGAGATTGTTGGTAAAATCAGCATCTTGAATGCGAGAACCGGCGTCGGTAACGATTTCGTCCCAGGTGTGTTTGAGGTCGCCACCAAGGACTTCACGAAGTTTGTAATGTTTGGCATCGTCCTTGATGTTGAGGTTGTGCGGTCCAACGGCGTCGATGAAATCGACGAGAACGCGAATGAGACGTTCGGAGTCGCTGGAATCGGGGCAAAAGGTGGTATCCTGTTTCTTGACGGATGACGAAGAAGTTGTCACCGGAGGAGGGGGAGGAGGGAGGTTCGTGCCCGGGGTGCCAGGTGTGGTGGTGACCGAAAGAGAGGGACGCGTGCTGTACTGCGTGACACTGTGGACAAGACGAACCGTGGGATAATCTTCATAGCGAAGCTTGGGTTTGAAAAAGAAGGGGGCCTGCTTAGCGGCTTGAAGTTGAGCGACAGCAGACATGGTGAGTTAGAGGTTACGGTTAGTTTTTAGATATTTTTATCGATAAAAAAAAATTTCAAAGCGATATTGCGATTGAATTCAATATGAACTACGCTGTGTATGAAATTGTGTGCTATTGAGTTTTAGTGTCTACTATGACTTCGAGATACTTCGAGAAGCTTCCCAGCTAGTTCAGTGATACGATTGGAAAAGAACTGTGTTCTTTGATAATCGGAATTCGGATGAGACTTCAAGGAGAAGGTTCTATTTGATGTTCGAATACGATTGAACAATGACAGAGGATCGGGAACGATGTCATTGACTCATGACTGAGGGAATGTGTCAATGACGCATGACTGGACTGGAGGAGTGTGTCAGTGACTCGTGACTGAAAGAGTGTGTCGATGACTCGTGACTGGACTGAGATAGTGTGTCAGTGACACATGATTGAAGTGTCTGTGCGTTGTTCACAGAAGGAAATGGTTGACATTCTCAAGTGGACAACGAAGATACGGTTTAGTACGAAAATGATGTATGAAGTGACACAACGTATCATGAGATCTTCCGCTTCTCAGCTGAGTAATGTAAGAGAAAAGGGATCACAGCTGACAACCTGCAATCACAGCAATCCGTACTGAGCTTCCTTTCAGACATTCTTTGAAATACTTCGATCACCATCTATCAAGTGCTGGCAAATTTGGAGACAAAATATAATAATAATAATATGAGAACAACATCAGCGGCAAAAATGAATATACTGTGGACTTCGTGCTTGGTTTTAGGGGTTTTGTTCCTGCCGATCGCAGCCGACGCGTTCACTTCCCCCGACATTGGCTTTCGGAAAAGCCGCGATGTCGCCTGCTTTCCTACTTCAACTGCGACTTCGCTTCACGCAATCGTTCCAAACCGACGACATTTTGGAGGTCTCCTCGGGAGCGGGATTCTGTCCTGGGGCGCAGCGAGCCTGAAAGATGCGGAAGCTGCTGCCGTGACGCAAACGGGACCCCTCGTAGATGTGCCAATGGTCCGTCTTCGACTGCCCAAGGGAGGCTTTGGTAGAGAATATATCGCACTCAAATTGAAGGTTCAAGGTCAAGGTCCGTTTGATTTCATGATAGATTCGGGCTTGACAACCGAATTGATCACACCGCATCTCCGGGGTATTTTAGGGATAAGCGAGGGCCGAAGCAGACTTTCTGGTCTAGCAGCAGGAGGCCGAACCGTCTCGAACGCTGTGGTGGAATTGACCGGTGCTTCTATCGATGCGGGGGGCGGTTCGCCCCCCTTGGACTTGCCAAAATTGACAGCGGTCATCACCAGCTTTCCGCAAGAACACATCGATCCGTCACACGATCCGGTCGAGGGAATGTTGGGAATGGAGTTGCTCTCGCTGTTTGATGTAGACTTGGATTTCCCTAACAATCGAATCAGATTGTTTGAACCGGGTACTGCAGACACGTCGGGTTTAGTTGAGATTCCTGCCGTTGTCATCAACGAGAGTATGTTGATCGGCATCCGTGTGTCAACTACGCAGGAAAATTCCCAACCTATTTTGGGCTTTCTTGATTGTGGATCTACGTTCAGCTGCATAAACTGGAAAGCCGCACACGCATTGGGACTGCCCCCAAAGGACGATCCATCGTATCGCAGTGGTCCAGCGGTGGCAGCGCTTGGTATCGATGGCACACCACTGACCCTACCAACGGTTAAAAAACAGCTGAGTTATGCCGGAAACCCCATTGTGGATCCCAAGACGGGTAGACCGGTGGCTTTTGAATCGCCTCCGACCGATTGGAAGCCATGGAATACTGTCCAACTCGCCGTGGGAGACATTCCGGTATTCAGCAACATTCTTGGCGATGGCGTGACTCCTTACGAAGGCCCAGCAGCATTGATAGGCCTCGATATTCTGGCCCAGCGTCGAGTTGTACTCGAAGCTGGTACTACTAACTCTCGGCGAAGGAAAGTTGCAATTGCACCAAAGTAATGAGGGGTTTTATTTGGATAAAAGATGATAAACGATCGTCGTTCTGCGTCCTTGTCTGGCCTAAATGAAGCACCGAAATTAGCAATACTATGTGGTAAGGACGAAAAAAGATTGGGAGTTCGTACCGGACTGTATAAAACGAATGACCACTTCTATGAATTGCGAGCACTGCACATTGTCATTGAAACTAGGGAACTTTTCTTACTACGAAGAGGAATCAAAAGACGTGATTTGAAGACCAAGAGCCATCTCGCGTCAGAGATCGAATATTTAGAATACATATTATTATTATTTAGACTACACAGTTACTTCTATTTTATGCGAGAAAGGCATATAATCCTTCGTCAAAATGCCTCAGTAAATTCGAAAGATCTTTTTTTGTGCCAACACGTCTTTATCCAGAAGATTTTGTATTGCGTCAATAATCGACTCGCTCGGACGGCCTACAATAGTTCGTTTGAGTCGTTCTTCGTTGGTCAACAATCCCGAAATATCTTTGAGCAACATTACCATGGCGTCGACCTCTTCTTTCGAAATGGTGTCGTTGGTATCCTCTCGGCATAGAATGGAAGACATAAGAATTTCGATCACGCTCGTTTGCACAGACTTGGGCATTTGGTCCAATATCTCGAGGTTGATCTCCGAATCTTTTTCGAGTGTGTCCACAGATGAACCCTGAGACATGGTAATCACCTCCAGAGCGTCCTCGACATCGAGCAAATCATCCACCCTTCCCTCGAGCTCATCTATGGTGTATGTCATTTTTGTGTTTTCGGGTGATAGACGACCGACGTCTTTTTCGATTGCGTTCGTCTTTTCCTCCATGATGTTCATGGTTCTTATCTGGGTCTGCTGGTAGTAGGCAAAGGTCCCCATTATCATCTGCACCAATCCAGCGACAGCGGCATAGGAACTCCATTCGGCAATCATCGTAATCAGAGCAAAAAAGATGGAGCAAGCGGCAAAAATTGCCGTTACTTGTTCCATCAAGCTCATTTGAGACATGGGCTTGAGAAAAGGCCGGTGTTTCATCTCGTATTTAGAGGAGAATGTTCGAGCTCCTTCGTAACTGGATGCTCTGCTAGTAGCGTCCTGATCGTCTTCGATTCTGACTTTGCCATCAAAGAGCGGTTTGGCTGCTCCAGCAACCATTTTGAATTTCGTATGGAATGGTTGTTGCCTTGCGTTCTCTACCTCGGTGTATCGAATCTAGTGAATATTTTTGTTTCTCTTGACCTTCCCTGAATCGTGATCCAAACTCGAGGAATAAATCGATGATGGTGTTGGAGGACAATTGAGATTGAGTTGATTGATGCGTCGTCCCGATGCCTTGCTGAATGGATTGTTTTTCTCATGGCAGGTGAGATATATCTACCGTAGAGTGTATTTTTGCCTCGATCTTAGATCAAAACTCGACGAAGGACCTACCGGTACTTTTATCGGTAATTTCGAGTACGATACTCGTACTACTTCGTATATCGTTAGCAAAACTGTGATTGATAAGGGATGTGATCGTTGATTTTATCGCCAATTGTCTAATTACCATCTAAACGTTTGTTTTTAAGAGCTACAACTCCTCTTGCCCAAATGCAGGAGGGGGACGTTGGGGTGTGTGGACATGGATTACTGTAGGGCAAAAGTACGTTACGAATTACCGGTACCGTACGAGATGCAAAAAGTCAAAAAATCAATACAGTAATTCAAACGGTACATACTCGTACGATACTTAGCACGAACAGTACGGTACAGGTTACAGGTTTTGCATACCCCAGTTACTACATATGCTTTTACTCTACTATCGGTATGTACCCTTGCTCTCCACCTTTCCCATGACTGACTGACTCGTCCCACAACTTATTGAGGGGACTCGATGCCTGGCCCTCGCCAGACAACCAATCCAATCCAAGCATCGCACCTGCTGAAGAAGCCAATGAATAACGACCGGCACAGCGGCACCGGACGAGCAAATCACAGTCGCGATGATCGATAATTTATTCCGGCCATGGCCACGGAACAGAACCGTATCGTATGGTATCGTATCGTATCGTATCGTACGGTACGTACGGTATCTTTGCGAACAGCTGCACAGGCGGATACAGATCCAACCCCACGCTAAAAACCCACTTCTTCGTAAGATTACAAATTGGGTCATCCATCATACTCGTACTTGTACCGGTACCTCGTACCGGTACAGGCTTCGCATTATTAAAAAATTACGTACGGTATAAGTAATACCTATCGGTTCCATTCTCAACCAGACACACTTTCTATTCTTTCTGTAGATATCAATCGAGTAATATTCATCACCATGTCCATTGCTACTTTCACCACATCCATGGGGGTCTTCAAGGCCGAGGTACGACGATGATTGTGGTGTGGGTGTTCTGAGCGGAGCAGGTTTTTGTTTTGTCGATCGGATCGGTTTTCGCGTCCGGGATGTCGACGAGCCTCTGCAATTGTTGTTGGCACGGATATTGCGATTGCTATTGCGATTGCGATTGCTATTGCGATGGGGAACGAGAAGACTGCGAGAAAGATTCGTTTCGTTCCCAGAAGCAGTCGCGACGAATCGTTCCACTCCGTTGACTCACACACCGGCCGATGTTTGTTTTCATAATCATAATATGATTATGATTATAATTATATTGTCGTTGTTCCTGTTTCGATGTCGCACGAATTGATTGGGGTTCAGTTGTACACCGACAAGATGCCTATCACTTGCGGTAACTTCATCGATCTTGCCAACAGTGGATTCTATGACGGCCTCCACTTCCACCGTGTGGTAAGTATCTACGAAGTACTGTCATTAATTTCGATCGCAAGCGGGAGAAGCAACGAAGGAATCAGTGAATGAATGATGATGGTTGGTGACAGTCGACTCGACTCGACTCACCGAATGCTTGTTTTGTGATCTGAAACGTATAATTCCAGATCCCCAACTTCATGAACCAATTTGGTTGCCCCCACTCCAAGGACCCCAAGAGCCGTCGATCCGGTAAGTCTCGGTGGCACAAAAGTGTTAGATAGAACCAGAGTGTTTTGGAATAAGCTAAGTGAAGTGAAGTGTCGCAACCGACAAGGCAACAAACTCTCACAACAACTGCCTCCGCCAACTATGATTTTTTGCTTTCACTTCACGTGGATTCACTCGACGTGGAACCAACGAATATTGCAATGCATTGCAATGCAATCCATTTTTGCTTGCGTGCGTGCTGCCTGGCACTCCGTGCCATACCATGCCACAATGTTGTTTTTGTTTCGGTCACCACAGGAACCGGCGGTCCCGCTCCCGGCACTAAATTCCAGGGCTGTGACGGACAAACCTACCGCCGCAACAGCGGAGGTGGCATTCCGGACGAGGTCGGAAAGCCCCACCAAAAAATCAGCAACGCGGTGGGAACCCTGAGCATGGCCAATACCGGTACGTGGTGTGGCGTGGCGTGGTGTGACACGATACAGAAACGACAACAACTATCCATCGTCGGCGTGTGCAAACCAAAACGGAGCGTCGAACGAACCGTTACCTCGTTGGTTTCGGAGCGGGTCTAGTCGAATCGCATCGCATCGCATCGCATCGTATCAATTTCTTGCTGCGAGTTCTTTTCTTTCGCGCATTGACTCGTCTCATCGTTGGTTGTGTCGTGCCTTTGTGATCGCCCGGCGTGTTCCATTTTCTTGTTTCCAGGACGTCCCGAAACCGGAGGATCCCAGTTCTTCATCAACGTGCGAAACAACGACTTCCTCGATTGGTTCGATAAATCCACTCCTTCCGCCCACCCCGTCTTTGCAAAGGTGAGTCAAATTGATAATGTGTAAAATATATATATATATATGCATTCCGTTGCCGGCATGCATGATTCGTCGATCCGAGGTGTGCGAAGGAAGGTGGTGACAGTGTCTGACGTCGTCGTCGTCGTTGCTTTCGTTGCTTTCGTTGCTTTCGTTTCGATTCATCGCTGCACGACCCAAAGGTAATCGAGAACTACGATCTCTGCAGTCAAATCTCACAGGTTCAAACCCAGTCCGACAACCCCGTGACCCCCATCAAAATGATCTCGGTCCGTGTCGCCTAATTGAGGAATAAGGGACGGGGAAATCGTTGTCTTCTCGTGTACCCAATTCCGTTGTGTGTAAGCGTCTTTGGCAAATAATAAGGGGAGATGTGATCCATCACCACCAGTACAAGGAGAGTCACCACGGCCCACGAACTATTTCTGTTCGAAGCATTCGATAATACCGTGGTAATGTTGTAACACCAATTTAATAATGAACGAATTCATTCACAACCCGTGCAAGGCTAGTTCTCGTTCCATTACTATACTCATAGGAATTCCCGCCATCATCGCTAATCGCACGCTGTGGTTTCGGACTGGAACAGCCATGGAAGGAAAATACGAAGTAGTTCGTTAGTGGTTCAGTCGTGCCAAGGTAGGGGGGGCTTCAAGTTAAAGGTACCTAACAATCTTTATCGCACAGTAAGCTTGCGCACCGGTATCTTAGGATATGACTCAAAGGGAACAAGAAAAATGAAGTTTAGTTCTTGCTCATTGGCCTCAAAAAACGTTAGTACCGGCCCAACACATTGTGCTGCAATTGATACATGTTCCATATAAGGGCTTGTTGGTTCACGGTTGATAATGGATACAGAGTTTGTTGAGACCGTGCAATATTGCAATCCCCCTTATGAAGAAACCTCTGAAAAGAAAAGAATTGCGTAGGTCAAGAAGAAGGTGGTTGAAACAATCTATGTCCACTAGTATCGTTTCATTTGACAAGGCCAATATTGTTGTGAAAGAACTCAGCCAGAGAGGAAACTTCTTCTTCTTTCTGGTCCAAATGATTTCAGCACTTCGGTATCTTGTTTGTACAAACAAACGAAGATCGAATGCTCACAGCAAAAAGTAAAATAATGCATAGCATTAGTTACAGTATTATTGCTTATTATTATTTTTACCAGAATCGGTCCCAAGCCAGACTCCCTGACTGACTTGCGCGCGCGCAATTTTTGACTTGAGTATATAACAACTGACTTAGTAATACTGGAACAAATTAATAACACGAATTATTTTACAGAAGTCAGCGCAGGTTTAGTACTGGACTCTCATTTTAGTACCGCGAGACACTACTTATTTCATTTTACTGAAGTCAGCGTAGGTTTTGTACTGGACACCACTTATTTTAATAGACTAGTACCGCACCTCTTCTTCTATCCAACGGACCAAACCCAACCCGAAAGCGAAGAGTGTTCTCCACTTTAGTTCTCCACTTTAGTTTTTAACTCACCGGTCGAGGTGAATCCCAAAACTTTTTCAAAAATTATTTCAGTTGTTCGATACTCACCGCGTTCTTCGATACTCAACAAAATGGGAACAATTTCCACGATCGGTTGAGATTGGTTGGAGTGATTTGCAAAAGGAAGAAATTCTAATTTGCACGTGATTATACTATGTACAGGCAATATTACTAAATAACAAGTGATTCCACTTCATAATTTCTACTTTTGCAACAAAGTGCTCATAATTTCTAATTTGGAACTAAACTCTGCATCTTTTTTGGCTCTGTAAACTTGGCTAAGCCAAATAACCTTGGAATCGAATCGACCATGGAATTCGACCTAAACTGATGCTAAGGAAAACAACCTTGGAATCGAATCGACCATGGAATTCCTCCTCCACCAATCAACAATCGACTTGCTCTCCTCTCCAATCGAATCGGCTCTCCCCCTCTCCAATCAACAATTGACTCTCCTCTCCTCTCCTCTCCTCCTCCTCCCCAATCAAATCGGCTCTTCCCCTCTCTAATCAACAATCAACTCTCCTCTCCTCCTCCTCTCCAATCCGCGGCTCTCCCCCTCTCCAATCAACAATTGACTCTCCTCTCCAATCCGTGGCTCTCCCCCTCTCCAATCAACAATCATCTCTCCTCTCCTCTCCAATCAACAATCGACTCTCCTCCTCTCCAATCGAATTGGCTCTCCCCCTCTCCAATCGAATTGATCAAGTCCTCTCCAATCGAATCGGCTCCCCCCCTCCTCTCCAATCGAATCAATCAAGTCCTCTCCAATCAAATCGAATCGGCTTTCCCCCTCCTCTCCAATCAAATTGATCAAGTCCTCTCCAATCAAATTGGCTCTCCCCCTCTCCAATCGAATCGATCGATCGAGTTCAATCAACAATCTATAAGTTGTCAAACCGTACGCAAAGCAGGATCGATTATCAATTGGGATGCTGGAATAACAAGTCAAAACGACTTAGCCTTCCAGACATGGTTGTGGAGTGACGTCAGCGTGGTCTTTGCCTTCATTAAGGCATCGCCTTCCTCCAGAAGTACCTCTAAGGATTCACCAGAACGAACTCTATCCTTGATGAACTCTATAATACACTTGAGTCGCGAGAACTGCTTCTGCTTGGCCGCACTATAATGCTTCCTACATCGATTCCTGAATGTCTTTTCAAGTTCTTCAATCCCTCCAGTGAAGTCATCTTCTTTGAAGTCCTCAAGTCCGGACCACTCCTTCCACATCACCAACACCGCGGAATGCTGTCGGATCAAGGTTTTTCTTGGAATAAGGCTAGCACCTCGTGCCCCAGCAATTGTTGTTGTTGCTTCATCTGTTTCTGTTGGGAGACGAAAGGCTGCCATGTGCTGCAGGTAATGGTGTATTTGTCTGTTGATGGTATCTTGTTTCTGTTCAAATTTGCTAACCTTATCGTCTATCCGTGTAACATCCTTTGAAACATTATGGACTTCCGTATGAATATTGTGAAGTCGGTCGCGAAACCCTGGAAGTGCCACATCCATACTTTGTTGGATTGCGGTAGTACTACCTCCTTTCACCTTGTTGAGTCCTGCTCCCATAATCTTTTCGACAACTTGTGCTTGATAAGCCTGGAACAATTCTGTGTTGAAAACGGCCAAGGAGAAGAGGCAATTCGGTCTCCCCTTGTGTATCAAGACCGCGGCATCCTGCAGTACGACACATTGCAAATTCAACAGGAGCTCAAAGAATGCTTGAGCAGCCGGCTTCTCGCAGACACGATTTGTGATCGTGTCCATTGCCTTGTCAAGGAACGGGAATACTTGACGACGAAGCTCTGGAGGTGGGTTGACGGTACCTCGGGGCAAGAAGAAGCTGCCTTTCTCTTGTGCATGTCCAGCCAAGACCCGCATTGCCTTCAGTGGGAGGTTTAAGGAATACCGATCTTCTCTGACATCAAGGTTCCAATTTCCGATCATCTTGATGTATTGGGGATCCACTTCTTGCATCTCCAACGCAACTGCACCTGATCTGCAGCCGAAGTGAACAAAATGCTTCGATGTGACGCCCAACGCCTTGCGTGCTTTCTGCATTGTTTTTGCATACGCTTGGTCTATTATCAAACAGTGGTTCTGCGAGTGATTACAATCAGTGAGTAATTTGACGTCAAATCATGACGCGTTCTCTGCAAAGTCGTACCACGAAAGCTCTCCGGTTGCATGGAATCGCGCCATTCAGTAGAAGCCCAAAGCGCCATCGGGACACATGTTAACGTTGCGGTGCCTGATCACACGACCGTACAAAGTTTGCTGACCGTTTGTTTTCTCTGTAATGATTTGCATGATAAAGATCAGGCAGGAGTGTACGCCTTTGTCAGATTTGATGATGCTGCACAGATCCGACAATGTGCATTTGAATAAGGACTCCCCTTTGGAGAACACCACAATGGGTCATAAGGAAACAGAATCGGTCCCTCAAGGCAGCAATGTGGCAGTTATGTTTGGTACAATGCTTGTAGAACAAGAAAGCCAGCCTCAATTTGCTTGATGCTTGACACCGTCATGTAGGGGGACAATGCGTGATCAATTTTCTCGTCGTGTCGCATCATCTTGATCCTTTTCTTTCTTACTTGGACAACGCAGAGCAACTGTGTAACCCTGTCAGTTCAAAGGTGTTCCTTTGTAAGAGTGTTGGCATTCTGACTCCTCTGATGCCGCAATATTTTGAGGATGGAACAAAAGTACTGATTCACAGTATCATAACCTACAGGACCGGACTCCAGCATTGACTCACAAGCGCCAGTATGGTTGGTGTTGTATTTGGCCATCACAGCGTGGTAGCTGACAACGTCGAAAATTTGTGTTTGCGATTGCCCCTTCTTACGGCGCCCTCTTGTCCTCCGTGTCTGATAGGCCTGATAGAAGAGGAAGCCAAAGACCTTTTCTTCAGTCACTATTTGAGTGGAGTAACCACAGGAAGAAAACACACTGGTGCAATACTGAAGGAATTCCTCCCCTTTTCAACCATAGGCAAGTTGAGTATTCATTGGAATACCATCATTGTCATCATGTTGGACTTGCCGTGCTGCTCTGGCAAATATTCCACTTGTGTAAGACATTTTGCTTGCTGGAGACCGAGGGGAGTGTTTTGTTGAGGATAGTGGTGTTATTTTGGGTGGAAATTGTAAGTGTTTTGGCTGTTTCGTTCTTGTTTTCGTTGCTTCGGCGTTTTGTCCTTTTCTCATTTTCGTTGTTTTTTGTGTCTTCTGTTTGCCGGAATCAAAGTGTATGTGTTTGCTGTGTTTGTCAATCAACTTAGCCTTCTGATGTTTCTTGTGGATTGGTGCCGGCCGGCGCCATAGCCTTGTTCTTCTGCAAGCAGATTGGCTGAAGAATAATTATATGTTCTTGTCACATGTTCACTTTCATGTGTTTGCATTCCTATTATGTGCTTCATCTCATTGGTTGGAATTTCTGAAATGGTTGAATTTCATTGGTTGGAATTTCTGACATGGTGGAATTTGATTGGTTAGAATTGCGAAAAGTGCTTATTCGACCAAGTCAGAGGAAATTACCGTTAACCGTTGAACTGCGCAGAATCCTACAGACCGAGGTCTGACTGATCTCTTACTTAGTATAAATAATCTCTTATTATTATTATTTGGAACTTGGGGTGCATCCAGATGTTGGGCCTGGATGTGTTCAGTATTTCATCTGTGTTGGCTTGCAGAGCGAGGGGCAGGGGTAAGGCGGTTACGGTTGCGTTGTAATGTAGCATTGCGTTGCCTAGTGCAAATTTGGGCTATGGTAGCGGCGGAAGCAGTAAAGTGCTGATATATACCGCGTGTGTTTGGAAGGCCTACTAGTTTAGATGCGCGACTAACGCTTAGCTGAATAGCAGCAGCTTTATTATTGATAAAGCTCTCGAGCTGTTCTGTGGTGCATGAGTCTAAAAAGGCTTGAGGGTCTTGGGGGAAGAGAAAGTCGTCTGAAGGGAGGACTTTGGGACGTAAGGCTAGGAGAACCAATACTTCGTCCGAGAACTGTTTCTCTACCCCCCGCGGGCTATCGCGTGGTATTTTTACAATTCTCGACCCTATTTTTTAAATTTCCTATCTTTTTAGGTCGCGTGTCTACTAAAAAACCTCGCGCGTCGCACACCTTTACTTTCGAGACAATATCTCGTCACTCCTCAAATAAAATAACTATTTTAGGGTTATGAATATCATATTCGTTTCGTGACAAGCACTATTTTGTGTACAACTTGTGCACGAATGACTTATTTCATTTTCTCAACATGTTGCCACCATACCGGTATAATGGGCTCCGACCCAAATTTTCCAACTCCAACTCAAATCCCAACTCCAACTCCAAGTCGAATCCACCCCAGGCGGGCTATTGCACTCAAGGGTTTGGTTCCTGTTTAAATGCAGGAAGATCCGCTGTATTTTCAGAAGCTACACTGTCGGAGTCGCCACCCAAATCTGGTTCGCTCTTAAATAACCCGCTTGGTGGATTGATGCTGCTGGTTACATTCGGAACGACTTGATGATTGCTAGTAGGATCGACGCTTTCATTTTTAACATTTGGATGATTGCTTTTTCCTGCACGAATCTTACACATCATTTTTTGGAGTCGAGCAGTCTCTTTCTTGTGATAAACAATCATTTTCTGGACTTCTTGTTCGAGATCGGCTGGGTGTTCCTGAACCACCTTTTGTATTTTGTAAATTCCCTCCATGGTTGGTTCGACTGTCGATTGGAAGATTAGTATTAGTAGTATCAGTAGAGTAGATTATCTATTCGAAGATTAGTTAGTAGTAACACCTAACACGTTGGTATTTGTTTTGCTCGTCGGAAAGAAAATGAAATAATGAATTATAATGATGCTGAAGTACTAGTGAAAATAATGTATTACTAGTATCTACTAGTAATAACTCATGCAAAATAGCGTACTAGTTGGTTTTACCGGTACATGAAAGTCGGAATCAACTCGATCGTAATCAACAAAACAATTGTCCACGATTTCCATTTCGATAACCAACAACGCAATTGTCCACAATTTCCTACTAGTATCTACTAGTAATAACTCATGCAAAATAGTGTACTAGTTGGTTTTACCGGTACATGAAAGTCGGAATCAACTCGATCGCAATCAACAAAACAATTGTCCACGATTTCCATTTCGATCATCAACAACGCAATTGTCCACGATTTCCATTTCGATTCACATTTCCGTGCACCTTATGGAAGAACTGACGCGCCTGCCAACAAATGTTTGGAAGAACTGATATGATTGACCCGTCCGGCGCTGTGTATTAACCCTCTTAAGGAGTTGACTGTACGTACTGTTCACTACTAAACATATTGTACAAGGAATGTTGCAATCATCACTAAGTAGTAATGCATTTACTTTACGGACCATTTTTGCAATCGAAGTATGGTAGTAAGGAAATCTACCGTACAAGAAAACACATCACACACAAAATAATACGCTTATTTAATTTTTTCCTTTCAACGATTCATCTTTTCGACCTCCGCCCTCTCGACCCATTCTACTGATATTTTCCTTCAAACAACTCAGCAACATCATGCCTCCTGTTATTAAAACCTCTCTTCTATTCTACTGCCGTGGTTGCTGGGATAAGAAAGGAAAAGAATCAAAGGATTTTTTAGGATATAAATCCATTTCAAATGGTAACTTGAAATACGTCTCCACCGGCCTAAGAAAACATCTCTGGCATAGAGATACGTGCTGGGATTTTTACCATAGTCAGGGTCTAATTAAACAAAAGATCTATAACTTCTCCACCTCTATCAAAGTGCAGCCTACCTTGCCGTCTGTTCAACATTCTCCGTCAGATTTTGGGATGACTATGACACAAAATGGTCCATCTGTTCCCCCTTCCTATCTCTCCCAGCACCACACCGTCATAAATCAATCAGCCACGGGTCTTCATTCCGTTCTAAACCAACAGATTGTCCATGATGTCTTTTTACCGCCAATGGATCGGAACGCCATTGAATCTTACATGGCTGTTTCCACTGTTCAAGATGAAGATGCATTCCCGCTGAATAATGATATCGACAATTCCGATGACGAGGTTGACAAAGACGATGACGTAAATGAAAATAACGACAACAATTTTACCAACAACATAGATTGTGGAGACAACGAAGAAGATCACACTAATCGTTCTGATGTTAACGTCGCTACTGCTCAGCAAGCCCCTCCACCACCATCTTTTCATGAAATCATTAATCTGAACGAAAGAGAGGATGCATTTCAAAGCCACACAAAACTACCGCCGCCCCATCATCTTCTTGCAGAATTGGAACTCATGAATTTAATGGCCAGACATAAATTGCCACTGAACACATTCAAATCAATTTTCCAGTGGGCAAAGAAAAGTCAAATGAGACCTGGTTTTGATTTTTGCGATGCCAAAATTAGATCTCGGAAAGCAATTTTTGACAATCTCCAATCCAATCTTGGTCTCTCTGATATGAAATTTCATCCTCATATACTGAATTGGTTACCTGATAATAAGCCCACTCAGGTGTATGTCCGTTCTTTTAAGGATGCCATTTATTCTCTTCTTTCTGACCAGCAGCTAATGATAGAAGAAAACCTCTCATTTCCCGACTATTCCACCCCTCTATCTCCCGACAATAATCCTGAGTTGAATCCTCATTCTGTAATCTCAGAATTGCATCACGGCTCGTGGTGGAAATCTTCTTGGAAAGAAATTTGCAATCCCAATTCGCAAGAAATTCTTGTTCCTATTATATTTTACATGGATGGCATCTCTTTGGATGCGCACGGACGACTTACGTTAACACCATTGAACATGACACTTGGTATTTTTAATGTGGAGACCCGTTCTTGACCTGAAGCATGGACAACTATTTACTTCCATCCCGACCCTGAATGGGAGTCAACCAGACACTCTCGTCCTGCCAATTCGAAGGAAAAAATTCAGAATCTTCACAATGGTTTGGAAGTAGCGTTTCGTTCCTTCAAAGCCGCGTGCAACAAAGATGGTGGTATCGAATGGAATTATCTTCCGTACGCAAATCAACAGTGGAAGGTAAAAATGAAATTTGCCATTGCCTATGTTATTGGCGACACAGAACTTCACGATAAATTGTGTGGAAAATATGGCTCCTTCAATAAGGGTGTCATGCGGATGTGCCGTCACTGCAACTGTTATTCTCCGAACATAAACATTCCTTCTGTTCAATCTGCAACAAAGAAGTGGTCACCTGTTGATTTTCATTGTTTTCCTGGCACAGATCTAAATGATATCAATAAGAACTTCAAAAACAACTCTCATCACAACATAAGGAATGTATTTCATGATTTATGCTTTGGTACCAATAAGAACAACATTCATTTTGCCACTCCCGGTGAATGTTTGCACATGCACCAGCTTGGCACTGCCAAACGGGCGGTTGAGTCAATTGAATTGTTGCTCCGCGGAAGTGTTCCATGTGTTTATGCCCCCAATTTGAATCACGGCGTGGCTGTTGCTAACAGTATTGGCCATTTAGCACAACGGTACGGTGGTTTGTTATCACGCCAGTCTGATAGAGATTTTCCTCGCACCAAATTTGGGACTCAGCTTTTATCAACCACGAAGAAAGAAGAGCATGATTTCTCTGGAATGCTTATTTCTCTTCTGATCGCTATTGTTTCCAAACCTGGATCTGACATTATTGGTGACCATCGTTTTGTAAAGAAACAGATAGAGGTAATTCAGCTAATTCTATCAATGGAAGAATTTCTTAAACACGGTCGGATGAAATATGGTTCCTTAAAGAATCTCCCAAAAACAATTGTTCACTTTATCAATTGTATAAACTCAACTTGTCACAGGAAAGGGATGGGAACAAAACTAATCAAGAATCACCTGTACTTTCACCTACCAGATTATATCTCTTTATGGGGAAGCCCTGCAGGCTGGGATAGTGCTCCAAATGAATCTCACCACAAAACTGAGATTAAAGCTCCTTCCAAGAACACGCAAGGTAATGCTGCATCACTAATCAATCAAACTGCCAATAGAAAGTCGGAGAAAATGATGCTAAGCCAGGCAACATATCACTACAACTTGAATCCACCTGATCCTCCTCCAATTGAACGCCCTGATGGTTGCGGTTCTCATTTTCAAATAATGAGAACCAGAAATGGGGAATCAACAATGAAGTGGCTTTGTTCTACAAACAAAACCAAACCATTTTTTCCTTCTGACATACTTGACTTTGTTTGTGATTCTGTGCTATCTTTATTGGAGAATCCTTTGCACATTTGTGGAGTTACAGAGCACAATCGTTTTGATGTTGCTTGTGGGTCTAATTTTATATTTCGCTCGCATCCTTCATATAGATCGGATAGTTCTCTGCTCAACTCCGTATGGATGGATTGGTGTTTGATGAAATTGGACTTTGATTTAAATAACAATCCCAAGCTCATACCATGCCATCTGGTATGCTTTTTAACTGTACAGAGTTTGAAGCAGCCATACAGTAGTATTGGTGGCTATCCAATTGATACAAGCGGAATGTATGCTGTGGCTCGTCCGTTTCAAGATGTGCCTAAGAAAACAGCTTCTGAATTTGTCCAACGTGGTCGCCTGATGAATTCACTGTACCTATTTCATGTCGACACTATCCATTCCGAGCTGGCAGTTGTTCCAGAGCAAGGACTTGATGGCTGTATTACCAACTGCGATTGGCTAGTGATATCAAATCGGATCTCATGGCTAAATTTTTTTGAAAGCAAAAATGCTGCTACACCACCGTCTTACGAATGTTTGTACAACGCATGCACACTACAGGACGACATCCAGTTGGAACCATTTGAGATGGCATTGAATGATAACAAATCCAGTGATTCTCTATCCAGTTCAGAGAGCGAAAGCTTGGACAGCAGTTCCAATTGAGTAGCAAGGGTTAATGTAACGGCTAACTTTAAACTATTGTTTAATATAACTATAGAGGGTTAGCTCTAAGCACAGTTTTGCGAGATACATAGGCGCTCATAATATAACAGCCTTTGTATTTCGGATTCGAACAGCTATGTAATACTAATGGATTGAACAATAGAGTATCTCCAGAACGCAACGGCACTTTGATATGGTACGTTGGGAAGACAAAATAATAAATCACCTCGTCAGCAGACACTTCCGTCGGAGCAATGACTGTCAAACGAGTGTAGTACATGTCATCGTCCACATGGCATCTAGAATGGTAGTTGCGACCGATCAAAAATGCTAAGGCCTGCTGCCCAATTGCATTTAGCTTTGTACGAGACAGAATCTGAGACAACACATCCATTTCCTCTTCAACAAACGGTTCCACGTCAATTAAACTATGATGCATATGCTTCACAATTTCAACTGTTGTCTCTTCTAGCTCTAGTTTGATGCTGGGATCGACATGACTTTTGAAAATATACTCACCAATATTTGAATCCAATCTTTCTGGTCGAATTCCAATGATAGCATAATCATCATTGATACTGCCCCGCTTCACCCCTCTTCCAATGGTTGGTTTTGCTCCAACAATGGCAGGAGCAAACTGTCTCAACAATTCGATATTATTCTTGGAAGCGAGGTGTCGTTCCGCAAAATGGCGTGAAACTTTGGCAAAGATTCGCAATGATGGTTCGGAATGATCAAACGCAAGAATATGCTCATCCTTCGTACTATCCAATGTATTGTAGTTTTCGATTGACAAAGCCTGTTCCGGTTGATACTTCTTCTTTCCGTCTGTCTTGCCACCCCAATCTGTCTCCATGTATTTACCTGCCACGGCAGCGGTACTGGATTTATTTTTCAGCGCTATTTTACGGACGCCATCTTTGCCAGTTGAACGCCTATTCCTTTCCTTCTTCATCGGTTTTATCAGAGACAAGTTCGTATAAGTTTCGTGGCTCTTTGACACCGGTGCAGCAATCCTCAGAAAGTTGGAAGACATTTTCTGTTTACTTCTTTTCTCATGTTTCCTATTTGCTTTTTGCTTCCTTCCTCGTGCTGGCAATTGCTTTCCATTCGTTGTGGTTGATTTCATTGTTGCCGAGACGAATTGCCGTTGGAGGATGACGACGACGAATCGATTTGCCGATGGAGTGGGAGTTCAATTGTTGTTGCCGTTGCCGGGACGAATTGCCGTTGGATGACGACGAATCGATTTGGCGTTGGAGTAGATGGTGGAGGAGGAGCGATTCTATGCCAACGATTCGTTGCCGCTTGCCGGTGGTGGAGGAGGAGGAGCGAGGTTGTTGGATCGCCGGTGGAGGAGGAGGAGCAATTCGATGCCAACGATTCGTTGCCGCTTGCCGGTGGAGGAGGAGGAGCGATTAGATGCCAACGATTCGTTGCCGCTTGCCGGTGGTGGAGGAGGAGGAGCGAGGTTGTTGGATCGCCGGTGGAGGAGGAGGAGCAATTCGATGCCAACGATTCGTTGCCGCTTGCCGGTGGAGGAGGAGGAGCGATTAGATGCCAACGATTCGTTGCCGCTTGCCGGTGGTGGAGGAGGAGGAGCGAGGTTGTTGGATCGCCGGTGGAGGAGGAGGAGCAATTCGATGCCAACGATTCGTTGCCGCTTGCCGGTGGAGGAGGAGGAGCGATTAGATGCCAACGATTCGTTGCCGCTTGCCGGTGGTGGAGGAGGAGGAGCGAGGTTGTTGGATCGCCGGTGGAGGAGGAGGAGCAATTCGATGCCAACGATTCGTTGCCGCTTGCCGGTGGAGGAGGAGGAGCGATTAGATGCCAATGATTCGTTGCCGCTTGCCGGTGGTGGAGGAGGAGGAGCGAGGTTGTTGGATCGCCGGTGGAGGAGGAGGAGCAATTCGATGCCAACGATTCGTTGCCGCTTGTCGGTTTAGGAGGAGGAGCGATTAGATGCCAACGATTCGTTGCTGCTTGCCGGTGGAGGAGGAGCGATTCAATGCCAATGATTCGTTGCTGCTTGCCAGTGGAGGAGGAGGAGGAGGGATTCAATGCCAACGATTCGTTGCCGCTTGCTGGTGGAGGAGGAGCGATTCTATGCCAACGACTTGTTGCCGCTTGCCGGTGGAGGAGAAGGAGGAGCGTTTCGCTGATTCATTGCCGATTGATTGGATTGATTGGTATTGGATTGATTCGTTTTGCAGATCGATTGGTGTTGGATTGATTGGATCGCTTCGTGTTGGATCGATTCGTTTTGCAGATCGATTCGTGTTGGATCGATTCGTGTTGGATTGATTGGTGTTGCAGATCGGTTGGTGTTGGATCGATTCGTTTTGCAGATCGATTCGTTTTGCAGATCGATTGGTGTTTTATCGATTGGATCGGTTGGTGTTGGATCGATTCGTTTTGCAGATCGATGGGTGTTGGATTGATTCGTTTTGCAGATCGATTTGTGTTGGATCGATTGGTGTTGCAGATCGATTGGTGTTGGATCGATTGGATCGATTCCTTGTGTTGGATCAATTGGTGTTGCAGATTGATTGGTGTTGGATCGATTGGATCGATTGGTGTTGGATCGATTCGTTTTGCAGATCGATTCGTGTTGGATCGATTGGTGTTGCAGATCGGTTGGTGTTGGATCGATTGGTGTTTTATTGATTCGTTTTGCAGATCGATTCGTGTTCGATTGATTCGTGTTGGATCGATTGGTGTTGGATCAATTGGTGTTGCAGATCGATTGGTGTTGGATCGATTGGATCGATTCCTCGTGTGTAGCGGTTGGTGTTGCAGATCGATTGGTGTTGGATCGATTCGTGTTGCAGATCGATTGGTGTTGGATCGATTCGTTTTGAAGATCGATTCGTGTTGCAGATCGATTGGTGTTGGATCGATTGGTGTTGGATCAATACAATCGATTGGTGTTGGATCGATTGGTGTTGGATCGATTCGTTTTGCAGATCGATTGGTGTTGGATTGGTTGGATCGATTTGATCGATTCGTTTTGCAGATCGATTGGTGTTGGATCGATTCATTTTGCAGATCGATTGGTGTTGGATCGATTCGATCGATTCGTTTTGCAGATCGATTGGTGTTGGATCGATTGGTGTTGGATCGATTGGTGATTGTGTTGGATCGATTATAATTGGTGTTGGATCGATTGGTGTTGCAGATCGGTTGGTGTTGGATCGATTGGATCGATTCGTGTTGGATTGATTCCCGTTCCTATTTGAATACATGATAATTGAACAAAATGGGTGAGTATCTATTGATGTACTACATAGAGTAAATAATAACAACAGAATAATATGATAATGTACATGCCGACCGATTCGTAATTATCACCAACCAGGAAAATTCCCCGCACCTACAGGGAAGAAGACTAAAGATTTGCCGGCGGATCCTCCGACGATCAATCCATTGATTCCGATCCGTTGGTTCCGATTTGTTGTTCCAATCCGGTCCTATGAAAATGAGAACAAACACAGAAGGGAGGAAATACATTGAGTATCAGCAATGCCGGAGGCAGTATAATCATTGTCTATCTCTCTCATTCTTACCTTTGCTTGTTCTGATTCCTTTTACCGTTGCCGCCGAAACGATGTTGCCGCCGATACGTTGTTGCCGCCAATCCGTTGTTGCCGCTTGGAATTGTCCCGATGAAATGCCATAGATTGGCAGACTTCTTACTCCTATGTCACGAAAAACAGTATCTTGTTCCTGTTGATATAATTGCAAGGGACGAAGCCGGTTCATTGCTTCTTTCAAGACGTATATGTTTGGGTCGCGAATCCGAACAACACTATCTATCCAGCAAATCCCCTTCTCGTCAAATGCTAACTACTTCTTTTGCAGTACAAGGCTGTTATTTTGGACTGAAATATCTGAGAACGGATTGGTGAGCTCGGTGAAGAGGGTCGGATTCCACGTTCTCGGACGGAGTGTTGATTGCAAGAACCAACACTCTACTCAAATAAGTCGGATGTAAGAAGGCAGATTATGAAGTGATTGTTTTTTTTGTCGTGAGGTAAAAAAAGTGATTTTTTTTGTCGCGAGGTAGAAAATAAAATTACTGTGTGTTTGTGCGAGAGAGATTTTTTTCGATCGTACGAAAAAAAAAATCAATCTCGTACGTACGAAAAAAAAAATACTTCAACTTATGTATTTGTTAGGGTTGGGGTTAGGGTTTAGGGTTAGAGTTAGAGTTAGGGTTAGGGTTAGGGTTAGGGCGTAGGATTCTACGCGAGATGATTAATACACGCTTGTTGTACAAGATAAATACTAGTAGTGTATCCGCGTAGGTTCCTACGCGAGTAGATTACTACACGCTTGTTGTACAAGATACATATTAGTACTGAATCAGCGTACGTTTCTACGCAAGTAGCTTACAAGTCACCTGTTGTACTAGATAAAATGAACCATCAAATACATATTGGGAACAACTTTGTCACACAGAATGCTGGAAATGTTGTGGTTTGACTCTCAAAATGGCAAACATGGGGGGTATTTTTTGTGGAAATCCAGGTCACAAACTAACTTATTGGTCAATGATTTCCAAGATATTCAGTCCAGGCCATGAATACATTCATCATGACTCATCAAATGCATATTGGGAACAACTTTGTCACACAGAATGCCCAAAATGTTGTGGTTTGACTCTCCAAATGGCAAACATGGGGGTATTTTTGGTGCAATTCCAGGGCACAAACTAACTTATTGGGTAAGGACTCAAAAAGTATCTGGTCCAAGCCATGAATACATTCATCATGACTCATCAAATGCATATTGGGAACAACTTTGTCACACAGAATGCCCAAAATGTTGTGGTTTGACTCTCCAAATGGCAAACATGGGGGTATTTTTGGTGCAATTCCAGGGCACAAACTAACTTATTGGGTAATGTCTCAAAAAGTATCTGGTCCAAGCCATGAATACATTCCTCATGACTCATCAAATGCATATTGGAAACAACTTTGTCACACAGAATGCCCAAAATGTTGTGGTTTGACTCTACAAATGGCAATCATGGGGGTATTTTTGGTGCAATTCCAGGGCACAAACTAACTTATTGGGTAATGACTCCAAAAGTGTCGGGTCCAAGCCATGAATACATTCATCATGACTCATTCAATGCATATTGTAAACAACTTTGTCACATAGAATGCCCAAAATCTTAAGGTTTGACTCTACAAATGGCAATCATGGGGGTATTTTTGGTGCAATTCTAGGGCACAAACTAACTTATTGGGTAATGACTCAAAAAGTATCGGGTCCAAGCCATGAATACATTCCTCATGACTCATCAAATGCATATTGGAAACAACTTTGTCACATAGAATGCCCAAAATCTTAAGGTTTGACTCTACAAATGGCAAACATGGGGGTATTTTTGGTGCAATTCCAGGGCACAAACTAACTTATTGGGTAAGGACTCAAAAAGTATCTGGTCCAAGCCATGAATACATTCATCATGACTCATTCAATGCATATTGTAAACAACTTTGTCACACAGAATGCCCAAAATCTTAAGGTTTGACTCTACAAATGGCAATCATGGGGGTATTTTTGGTGCAATTCTAGGGCACAAACTAACTTATTGGGTAATGACTCAAAAAGTATCGGGTCCAAGCCATGAATACATTCCTCATGACTCATCAAATGCATATTGGGAACAACTTTCTCACACAGAATGCCCAAAATGTTGTGGTTTGACTCTCGAAATGGAAAAGATGAGGGTGTTTTTGGTGCAATTCCAGGGCACAGACTAACTTATTGGGTAAGGACTCAAAAAGTATCTGGTCCAAGCCATGAATACATTCATCATGACTCATCAAATGCATATTGGGAACAACTTTGTCACACAGAATGCCCAAAATGTTGTGGTTTGACTCTCCAAATGGCAAACATGGGGGTATTTTTGGTGCAATTCCAGGGCACAAACTAACTTATTGGGTAAGGACTCAAAAAGTATCTGGTCCAAGCCATGAATACATTCATCATGACTCATCAAATGCATATTGGGAACAACTTTGTCACACAGAATGCCCAAAATGTTGTGGTTTGACTCTCCAAATGGCAAACATGGGGGTATTTTTGGTGCAATTCCAGGGCACAAACTAACTTATTGGGTAATGACTCAAAAAGTATCTGGTCCAAGCCATGAATACATTCCTCATGACTCATCAAATGCATATTGGAAACAACTTTGTCACACAGAATGCCCAAAATGTTGTGGTTTGACTCTACAAATGGCAATCATGGGGGTATTTTTGGTGCAATTCTAGGGCACAAACTAACTTATTGGGTAATGACTCCAAAAGTGTCGGGTCCAAGCCATGAATACATTCATCATGACTCATTCAATGCATATTGTAAACAACTTTGTCACATAGAATGCCCAAAATCTTAAGGTTTGACTCTACAAATGGCAATCATGGGGGTATTTTTGGTGCAATTCTAGGGCACAAACTAACTTATTGGGTAATGACTCAAAAAGTATCGGGTCCAAGCCATGAATACATTCCTCATGACTCATCAAATGCATATTGGGAACAACTTTGTCACACAGAATGCCCAAAATGTTGTGGTTTGACTCTCCAAATGGCAAACATGGGGGTATTTTTGGTGCAATTCCAGGGCACAAACTAACTTATTAGGTAAAGACTCAAAAAGTATCTGGTCCAAGCCATGAATACATTCATCATGACTCATCAAATGCATATTGGGAACAACTTTGTCACACAGAATGCCCAAAATGTTGTGGTTTGACTCTCCAAATGGCAAACATGGGGGTATTTTTGGTGCAATTCCAGGGCACAAACTAACTTATTGGGTAATGTCTCAAAAAGTATCTGGTCCAAGCCATGAATACATTCCTCATGACTCATCAAATGCATATTGGAAACAACTTTGTCACACAGAATGCCCAAAATGTTGTGGTTTGACTCTACAAATGGCAATCATGGGGGTATTTTTGGTGCAATTCCAGGGCACAAACTAACTTATTGGGTAATGACTCCAAAAGTGTCGGGTCCAAGCCATGAATACATTCATCATGACTCATTCAATGCATATTGTAAACAACTTTGTCACATAGAATGCCCAAAATCTTAAGGTTTGACTCTACAAATGGCAATCATGGGGGTATTTTTGGTGCAATTCTAGGGCACAAACTAACTTATTGGGTAATGACTCAAAAAGTATCGGGTCCAAGCCATGAATACATTCCTCATGACTCATCAAATGCATATTGGAAACAACTTTGTCACATAGAATGCCCAAAATCTTAAGGTTTGACTCTACAAATGGCAAACATGGGGGTATTTTTGGTGCAATTCCAGGGCACAAACTAACTTATTGGGTAAGGACTCAAAAAGTATCTGGTCCAAGCCATGAATACATTCATCATGACTCATTCAATGCATATTGTAAACAACTTTGTCACACAGAATGCCCAAAATCTTAAGGTTTGACTCTACAAATGGCAATCATGGGGGTATTTTTGGTGCAATTCTAGGGCACAAACTAACTTATTGGGTAATGACTCAAAAAGTATCGGGTCCAAGCCATGAATACATTCCTCATGACTCATCAAATGCATATTGGGAACAACTTTCTCACACAGAATGCCCAAAATGTTGTGGTTTGACTCTCGAAATGGAAAAGATGAGGGTGTTTTTGGTGCAATTCCAGGGCACAGACTAACTTATTGGGTAAGGACTCAAAAAGTATCTGGTCCAAGCCATGAATACATTCATCATGACTCATCAAATGCATATTGGGAACAACTTTGTCACACAGAATGCCCAAAATGTTGTGGTTTGACTCTCCAAATGGCAAACATGGGGGTATTTTTGGTGCAATTCCAGGGCACAAACTAACTTATTGGGTAAGGACTCAAAAAGTATCTGGTCCAAGCCATGAATACATTCATCATGACTCATCAAATGCATATTGGGAACAACTTTGTCACACAGAATGCCCAAAATGTTGTGGTTTGACTCTCCAAATGGCAAACATGGGGGTATTTTTGGTGCAATTCCAGGGCACAAACTAACTTATTGGGTAATGACTCAAAAAGTATCTGGTCCAAGCCATGAATACATTCCTCATGACTCATCAAATGCATATTGGAAACAACTTTGTCACACAGAATGCCCAAAATGTTGTGGTTTGACTCTACAAATGGCAATCATGGGGGTATTTTTGGTGCAATTC
The DNA here is from genome assembly GCA_037355745.1 of Pseudo-nitzschia multiseries. Classification (NCBI taxonomy): domain Eukaryota; phylum Bacillariophyta; class Bacillariophyceae; order Bacillariales; family Bacillariaceae; genus Pseudo-nitzschia; species Pseudo-nitzschia multiseries. The sequence goes on along the minus strand of CM074787.1, from coordinate 15,125,197 downwards.
TAGGGCACAAACTAACTTATTGGGTAATGACTCCAAAAGTGTCGGGTCCAAGCCATGAATACATTCATCATGACTCATTCAATGCATATTGTAAACAACTTTGTCACATAGAATGCCCAAAATCTTAAGGTTTGACTCTACAAATGGCAATCATGGGGGTATTTTTGGTGCAATTCTAGGGCACAAACTAACTTATTGGGTAATGACTCAAAAAGTATCGGGTCCAAGCCATGAATACATTCCTCATGACTCATCAAATGCATATTGGGAACAACTTTCTCACACAGAATGCCCAAAATGTTGTGGTTTGACTCTCCAAATGGCAAACATGGGGGTATTTTTGGTGCAATTCCAGGGCACAAACTAACTTATTGGGTAAGGACTCAAAAAGTATCTGGTCCAAGCCATGAATACATTCATCATGACTCATCAAATGCATATTGGGAACAACTTTGTCACACAGAATGCCCAAAATGTTGTGGTTTGACTCTCCAAATGGCAAACATGGGGGTATTTTTGGTGCAATTCCAGGGCACAAACTAACTTATTGGGTAATGACTCAAAAAGTATCTGGTCCAAGCAATGAATACATTCCTCATGACTCATCAAATGCATATTGGAAACAACTTTGTCACACAGAATGCCCAAAATGTTGTGGTTTGACTCTACAAATGGCAATCATGGGGGTATTTTTGGTGCAATTCCAGGGCACAAACTAACTTATTGGGTAATGACTCCAAAAGTGTCGGGTCCAAGCCATGAATACATTCATCATGACTCATTCAATGCATATTGTAAACAACTTTGTCACATAGAATGCCCAAAATCTTAAGGTTTGACTCTACAAATGGCAAACATGGGGGTATTTTTGGTGCAATTCCAGGGCACAAACTAACTTATTGGGTAAGGACTCCAAAAGTGTCGGGTCCAAGCAATGAATACATTCATCATGACTCATCAAATGCATATTGGAAACAACTTTGTCACATAGAATGCCCAAAATCTTAAGGTTTGACTCTACAAATGGCAAACATGGGGGTATTTTTGGTGCAATTCTAGGGCACAAACTAACTTATTGGGTAAGGACTCAAAAAGTATCGGGTCCAAGCCATGAATACATTCCTCATGACTCATCAAATGCATATTGGGAACAACTTTGTCACACAGAATGCCCAAAATGTTGTGGTTTGACTCTCTAAATGGCAAAAATGAGGGTATTTTTGGTGCAATTCCAGGGCACGAACTAACTTATTGGGTAATGACTCAAAAAGTATATGGTCCAAGCCCTGAATACATTCATCATGACTCATCAACTTCATAATGGGAACAAATTTCTCACACAGAATGCCCAAAATGTTGTGGTTTGACTCTCCAAATGGCAAAAATGAAGGTATTTTTGGTGCAATTTCTGGGCACAAACTTACTTATTGGGTAATGACTCCAAAAGTATCCGGTCCAAGCCATGAATACATTTATCAGGAATCATCAAATGCATATTGGAAACAACTTTGTCACACAGAATGCTGGAAATGTTGTGGTTTGACTATCCATATGGCAAACATGAGGGTATTTTTGGTGCAATTCCAGGGCACAAACAGTCTCATTTGGTAATGACTACCAAAGTTTTTGTACCAGGCCATGAATGCATATCACATGACTTAAGAAATGCATGTTGGGAACAACTTTTAAATGCATATTGGGAACAACTTTGCCACACACAGTACAGACAATGTTGTGGTTTGTAGATACAAATGGCACACAAGACAGTACGGTATGTTAGGTGCAGTCTACGAGATTCTACATGTGACTAGAGGATTGAAATACATAATCTTAGTGTTATCAAAAGTTTCCCTTCTGAAAAAATTATGGCGCGGGAGGGCTGGCTGGCACAGGTACGTGATCTACTTCTACAAATATAACAGCGCGCCCAAGCCAGGGCAAACAACATAGTACAGAACCGGCGGAAAAACTCTACACACAAAACATCGTACACATACTACACGAAACACCGTACACACACACACACGACACACACAACACAAAACACAAAACACAAAACACCGTACACAACCCGACAAAATTATTAGTACACACACAAAACCACACAAAAAGAAACACATGATTCTTGATCGACACCGTATTCAGAAAATAAAATAAAAAAATATGAATGCTATCGGAAAGACACGACGAAGCAAAAAATCCGAGGGGAAGACCCTTCGAAACAACAAAACCATCCGGCCTGGTGATCATCAAAATACAGGGGACAACAACGGTAAGAAAAAAAGAGTGAAAACAAACACCGCAATTACTAACAAAGTGTGTAACAGTAATACCACAACTATGAACGCATCAAAGGGCAACAGGAAAAAAATTGTACCGACAACAAAATTTCTACTACTACAAACACGGAAGAACAAAACACCATCAACCAGAGTAACGAACCAGCACTGAGCATTACCAACACAACCACCCCTACAGTAACGAACCAACAGAAAGAAGGAACAAAAACCAATGTGGTAGAGAAAACATCTAACGGAGAATGTTGCGATTTAGAGGATGTTGCGGAACTTGTCATGAAAAAAATCCAATATGACAAATTGGCACAGGAACTGGCAAAACACTTACGGCAACAAGAGAGGGAACCACATATAGGGGTGGGAAAGGTAGTAATGGTACCTAAACAAACGGAGGCAACCATGCAGGGAGAGGGAACTGATAATGCCAGCGACACAAGAGAACGAGCAGTAAGTACAATTACAGACGAATATGGGCTTATAACAGACAACAATATGCTTAAGGCTTTGAGTGATATGACTGAAACAGTGGACAAGCAGCTAAGGGATTACGACAAAAAACATTGGTACCACAACATGAAGTTCCCTATCAATGACAAGGTAACGGCGCATGTAATACAAAGAGCTGTTCAATCAAGTGCGGTTATGAAGCCACCAAATATTCCACTTGCGTCATTCTGTTCCTTTTACAGGAAACGAGTAGGGACAGTACTGACTGCATTGAGGCACAACTCACAAACATTAGCGAGAAAAAACTGGATAGGTAAATACAGGTGGGAGAATTGGTTGTTGAAATTAGGAATTTTGGAATCTATTTTTGGTCCGACAACACTAACATGCTGCCCGTTGATACTGATGATACTTCCGTACAGACGATTACAGAAAAGGTCGAGTCCCTATCACATTCCCTGGTACTGTTGCAGTTATTCAAGACACAGAATATGAGGACACAGGTATTTTAAACCATAAATACAGAACATACAAAGACGCGGAAGATGAAGATTTTTATTATTTTGTTACAAGAATCATGTCGGCAATCAATCCGACAAATTCCAATTTCAAACAACGGAAGGAGAGGCACTTGCTGAGTGATATATTTACTATAGCAGATGAAGCATTTGCATTGGTACTGATCTACAATGAGCATCATGTATGGGTGAACCAGCAGCGGCGAAAGGGTGATGCCACAATTCCGCGACAAAAAAAATTTCTGCGATTCAGACAGTGGAAGCAGAAATGGATGGATGGAGGAAGGACAAGAGTTGTTCAGTGACTTGTGCGACAAAATTGGCGAGATGCGAAAACACCCAGAAACAGGAAGGAAATTGGAAGAAATGATGAGGGACAGATTTAGGAACGAAAGTTCAACAGATTACACCAAGAAAAATAAGCATGGCGATGCAAATATTACTAGTAGCAGCTCCACTAATTGTAGTGGACCAAAAAAGAAAAAGAAAAGAAATGTCTATATTGATCCGGCAATAACAGCATCGATGAATGAAAGTTTATCTATTGGTGAACTAATGTAGAAAATAACAGTACATACATAATACAAACCTACTAATAATCTTGAACTTAATTTTGAGAATATTAGAAATTATGGAGGATTCGTAATACGTTGCAATAGGAATAAATAAAGCATAATAGAATCTACATTTTAAAAAGGGAATATTGTAGTCGAGAAATATAATTCACAACTAGGGGAGCACTATCGAATTGTTATTTGGGAGATTAATATTTTAGAATTAATACTGAGTAAAGATTTCTTTTTTATTCGTGAAAAGAATTAAGTGTTGTTTGTACGGAATAATAATTGGGTTCTGCTAGAGACTGAAATAAATTATTTTTATTCGAGAGTAGAGTAATGTGCATCACGCGCACAGAAATAGTGCTCTGTTAATTTATAGCCCGCCACTTGCCCGCAAATTTCAGGGTGTCCAGAAATAGTGCCGTGTTAAAATCACGCACAAAATTTGTGCGCGAGAAGTAAATTCGAACCCCGCGAAACAGTTCTCGGACGTTGTTGTAGCAAGCGGTCTTGCCGTAAGATTGATTCAGCAGAGGTACCATGAGCATCATGGTTTCGTGTATGCCATGCTGCAATGGTAGCGCATAGACATAGTTCAGTAAGAAGACCATCACTTCAGAGGTGGTTCATTCGACTGGCAGGATCGGGGGACTTGGTCCATTCCAATACAATGCGACCCATGAACATCTGATCCCAGCCTATCGATGACTGAGCGGAGATAGCCGTTTGCAGTGAGCGGCCGTACTTAGTGGGAGAAACCTCACCTGTGTTGAGATATTCTGTAAGACAGGAACATAGGCCATCAATCCGTGTGGCATGAAAAGACAGCTTAGGAAGTTGATCTTGGAGGGAGCAAATAAATGCCTGTTTCCACGCACACCTAGTGGGGTGGGGGCATTGGAGCAAGTAATGAAAGTCTTCCGGGGCTTCACAAAGAGGACATGTGTGATTTGGTTGGTACTTCCATTTTGCAAGCGTGGCATTAGTCGGAAGGATTCTGTTGCAGATTTTGACTAGGGTTGGACTATGGCCGATTCGTCGTATTGCAAGTGCAAGAGCTCTCCAGTTAATTTGGAGGTGGGCATTGGGAGGCCAGTGGAATCTTGTGGTGAGATACTCCACATAGGCAGGCTTAGAGAAGGCATCGTGAATATGGTGACAATATGCTGTAGTAATGGCTTTATCGTTGATATACAGCACGGCCGGATTTGTGGGTAGTGTCAGCACAGTGTAATCTGGTACATGTCTTTGCCTACATGTGTCGGCAAGCTTATCAACAAAGACATTAAGCTCTGCTTCCCAGCTAAGGATGGCATTCGGATCATCGTCTTGATGGCCTTTAACATGCTTATACTGAATCTGTAGTGCGGCTGTCTGTGTCGTCTGATAGATCTGTTCTGTAAGATCAAACTGTGCTGTCATAGTAGTATTAGTGTATGGAGTCCCGTACTGATGGTGATTTGTCCCGCGTCTACTGACTTCTGAGTTGTCGCAGTAGACTTCCAGGTGGGGTATTTCAACCTTGTAATATTCCTGAAAACATGCAGTAAATAAGAGGGCTGCTAATTGGCCCGCAGCTTCGGACCGTAGGGAACATTGGTAGCCGGGGCACATAGCGCATCCATGTATGAGTTGTGTAGTGGGTGAGGCAATTACCCACGTGAAGGCCATTGTGTCATCTTTACCGGAGCCATCTGAAACAACTAGTAAATGGTTGAAAGTTGTGTATGCGGTGTAGATGTCTTCTGGATCGACTAGGAAGGTCAAATTTTTTAGGAGTGACTGGACCCAAGGAGGGTTAGTCTGAAGGAATTCAGACTACGTAGTAAGTGCCGGGGGTGCGTGGGCTGTTGTGTTAGGATTAGGAAAGTAGCTGGAATAGCATGTAGTAATAATCATTTGGGTGGGCAACGTGTTGTGACTTTGCTCAAATAACACGGGCTGTGGGGACAGGAGCGCAAAACCACTAGTTGTATACGCGAACCATTGATTCGCCGTGTAATGAAACACCGTGTTGTTTCAGAGATCCTGATAGGACTGCCAAGTGCCTGAGCAACTGTGGCTGGGAAGCCATGCCCCAAGAGTATACTGGGGAAGTAGGTCTCTAGACCTAGGATGTCTAAAGCGTTGTAGGAACTTATTGAACTTGCCCCATGTGTTGGCGTGGGGGCGGGGTTGGTACGGATAGGGTTTTGTTGGACAATAGACTTTGTCACGGCGGCCCGCAAGGACTCCAAACTCAGAAATCTCGGTTTTTCCAACCGACTTAGGTCGATTGTTGTATGTTCCCAAAATGCCACTCCTCGCACTATAACTCTCATAAGGAATTATAGCGCCGGGCCTTCGTGTGCCCACGGCGCAGCTACACAAAGTGTAGACTAAGGGGCTCTTAGAGCCACCAAGTTTAGTTCGCCGGAAGGTTAAATTAGATATCCACCAATATTATTTGGAACTCTAAACATAATTGGTTTGAAACCGTTCACGCGTTAACATCGACGGTATCTTACTTCTACTTCAATATCGGTACGCATTATTGCAAAATTTAACAAAAGACTATCGTCCCTATTCCGGGGACGATAGGAAAATCCATTTTTCTTTCCAGTTGGAGAACTAATGCCGCCCAGCAGACTCGCTCCTCGGGCGTCCTGCGCTCGCAGGGACCGGGACGTCGGTGGAGAATCGAACACCGCGCCCACAACCAACATGCGTATCCTTACGCATGCCCTACCGGTACAACCTCTGAAGTACACTTGACCTAGTGGCTGCAACATTGGCACGAGTCAAATTTCTTTATAAATGTAATTTGTCGAAGCAAGCTGAACTACAGTATAACAGAGGTTCGTCGTTATCATTATGCGTATTCACAACATTCACTAATCTTACTCCGTGTTACCTAAGTTGTACTTCGTATTACGAAGAACTCGTAGTACGGGTACTATTTCGTACGACGTAATTCTACTAGTATGTGTGTTGCTATCGGTACGCACGGTACTCGTATGCAACAAAAAATGAACGACAAGTTCACATCTTGTACCGGTATCACGTGTTGTTTCCACTCGCGAAATTGATGTAGCAAACCGAATGAGGGGAATGGTAGTGAAGTACAGACCAGCCGGGGAACCACCTTGAGTATACAGCGCACGTACTTCGAGAAAGATCTCACTGTATCAGCAATCAGCAACATCGGTGCGTACGAACATTCCCTGTAGGTACACCAGTACAAATCTTACGGGGAATTCTGTAAGCATCGAATTCTGCAAGCGAATTCTGCAAGCGAATTCTGCAACCAAATTCTGCAAGCAAATTCTGCAAGCAAATCTGCAAGCAAAATCTCTGCAAATTACAGGCTAGCGCTAACAAGCGTGTAGAGGATTCCCCTAGCAGAATACAAGCCCACAGCTCACTCTTTTGCTCCTAAACCGATTAGTAGTAGAATTAAATAGGTAACGCGTCCTGGTCCAATAGTTATCCTATTGTACCCGTACGACAAGCCTATCTGTCCTGGTCCCCTAGCCTTGCCTAGTGTACCCGTACAGCAGCCTACCTGTTGGTCCCCTAGCCTGGTCTAGGTACCCCTACAGCAGTCGGTCTCTTACTAACACACTCACACCTCAACAGCTCCCCCTTGTCACCTTACAATAGGCCCGGCCTCAATAGATACAGCACGCCCGCGAATAGATTGGTCACCGGTTGCACCTCCAGTCAAGCAAGATACCGGCGACTCCAACGTCTCTCTGCCGCCCCTCCAAGCGTCCGCGAACAATCAAGTTGGTTACCGATCTGCACCTCCAATTGGGTTACCGGTCTGCACCTCCATTCGGTAGTCCGCACCTGCAAGCGTCCGCGGATCAATCTGGGTCCCGGTCTGCACCTCCCATTGATTCCGTCCGCACCTCCAAGCGTCCGCGATCTATTCGGTACCGGTTTGCACCTCCAGTCGATTCTTGTCGGATTTATAGCACCTTCAGCGATCCGGCCCAATCTGCACCTCGGTCCGCACCTCTTTGATCCAAGCTTGCAGTCAATTCTACTCCGGCTAGAGACATTCCAAGCTCCCGATCTGTAATCTCCAGCTCCAAAGAAAAGGACGGCTCCAACTCCAACTGATCCGCACCTCTTTCAGCTCCAAAGATACGGACGCCTCCTACTCGTCGCAACTCCAGTTGATTTCCACCCAGCGAATCCAATCCCTCGCCAACCAACAGCTCAAGCTCAGTGAGGGCCTAGACCAACGTCGCCCCCCTGCCACGGTCAAGAACACCTGGGGCCCCTTGTACACCCAGCGCTTGCTGCTGCTGTGTGGCAAGCTTGAGGAAGCCGACCTACCCCCCATATACCAATCCTGGGCACAGAAAGGCAAGCACGAGAAGACCCATATGATCTTCCAGAGCCAGGTCGCCACATGCGCCGCCGAGTTCCTCATCCAGGCACCCTTGGTCACCACGGCGGCACTCAAGAAGTTCCAAGATGGCAACTTTCATGGGACTGACCCCTTTGACGTGGCGGACGGCATCCTCCCTTTAGCTTTCACCCCCCCCGGTGGATCCGCCGCCTCCTTGAAGCGGGAACAGGAAGCTGCAGCCACTGTGGCGGCCTACGACACCATGATCTCCACCGAAGGCAACTCCCTCACCTTGAAGGACTCCCTCGAACTCCAGAAGACCAAGGCCTACCTACCCATCGACTGGACGGAAGCTACCACCCAACTGGAAAGCTATCTCGCCGTCCTGGCCACCATTCTAGGCATGCATCACCCTGTCGTGCAGGGCTACCAGAATGGACTCGCCAAGCTCAAGCTCCAGCAAATGCCCCTCCGCCGAGCAATTGCCGATGAACTAGGGGAGCTCATCACTCCCTCCATTGTGGTATACTACTTCCAAATCCGGGTGCGGGGTTGGCTTGAGGAACAATGGGGATCAACATTCACTGTCCCCTCCCCCGACTTTGGAAAGGACTTCCAAGCCTTCCGTATCACCCAGAACCTCTACTGGCTCCCCAATGTCACCAATGTGCCGGCTCTGAGGCACCTACGTCGCGTAGCCGCCGTGGCTGCCCCTGCTGCAACCCCAAACACCCCCACGCCCGGCAAGACTACCCCCAGCCCCAACCAAGGCTCCGCCGGAGGTGCCCGCGTCTCCAACCCCAACCTGGATCCCCGGCTACAAACGGCGGGGGTAGCCAACAAAGTCCTACGCGCCCGACTGAGGGAAGTCATGGCTACCATGAAAGAAAAAGGTACCACTCCCTTGTCTCGTCCCGATGGCAACGAGCGCTGCCATTCCTATCACCTTCGAGGAACCTGCTTCACCAACTGCAGGAACATCCAGGACCATGGCGCCATCACTAGCAGTGAACAGGACCAAGTCTGGGCTTGGTGCCAAGCCGCTTTTAATGTCTGACCGAATGGCAAGCGCCCCTTTGGCGCGTTGACCCTGCCCTCTCACTCACCAAGGGGGGCTCTGCCTTCCTCCCGACGAATCCCTATGCCTCCCTCTCCGCCATTACGAATCACACCGGAATTAGGTAAGCACAACCCGCGCGCGCGCGCATGTACTCCTCTCGCCGTGTATGTGCCTCCCAAACGTTCTACAGGTTCAACGACCACCCCCCCATCTCCTACCGCATCCCTAGTCCCTCCTACGGCTTCGGCATCCCTCCCTTCCTCCCCGCCCACCTTGTCCTTGCCTAGGCCCGAGCTCCTCGTCACTGCCAAGTTGCCTAGGCCCAAGCGCCTAGTCCTTCCCACCCCCCCATTGCCTAGGACAGAGCTCCTCGTCACTGGCCCCCCGTTGCCTAGGCCCGAGCTCCTCGTCAACCCCACCAACCCATTGCTTCGGCCCCCCCCCCCCGCTGACGCCTACATCAGAGACCCTCCGCCCGGCCCCACTCTCGGTTCCCCCCATCACTCCCTCCCTCTACCCCGTCGACCGGCTCAATGTGCACATCGACCGGGCTGTCACTGTCTACAACAACAGCACCAGCTGGGCGGACTTTATCCGGACCATCCGAGGACGGGGTGACATCCATCCTGACGTCGCCTCCATCCCCCACCCCGCGGGGAGCCTCCTTGCCCGCTATGGCACGGACGGCACCCCCGCCTTGATGTCTGGCCCCTCGTGGGATCCACCTCGCATTGCAGCTGCCCTCCTCCGGGGTCCGCACCACTCCTCACACCAGGGCATTGACTTCCTTCGCGAGGAGTATGCCGACATGATGGACAAGCAACAATGGACTGTTCTCCCCGCCAGCCTCATCCAGGACCTCCCCGGACTCCGACTGAGCCCCCTTGGCTTAGTCCCCCAACGAGGCCGCCGCCCACGCATGATATCCGATTACACCTACTCGGACGTCAACCAAGACACCGTCCCTCTTGCCCCTGCGGACGCCATGCAGTTTGGCCGGACCCTCCCGCGACTCCTCACCAAACTGCACCGCGCCAACCACAGATTTGGTCCAGTGTATATGTCGAAGATTGACCTTGCCGATGGCTTCTACCGCATCCGATTGCACCCAGAAGACACCATGAAGCTCGGCGTCCTGTTCCCCTCTCGCCCTGGGGAAGCTCCACTCATTGGCATCCCACTCACCAACCCTATGGGGTGGAAATCCAGTCCTCCCAACTTCTGTGCCTTCACTGAAACCGTTGCGGACTTGGCCAATGCCACTCTTGCCACCGGGCTTGCCGCGGCCCGGCTCACCCCCCATCGGTTGGATCTCCCCTCTGAAACCACCCCCCCCCCGCCTCCCATTGAGCCACCCGCTCCACCCCCCACGGCGCCGCCTCTGTCTCCCCCTTCGGCCTCCACGCCGCCCCTCAACCCCCCTCGTAGCACCACTCCCAGCAAGTCGCCGGTTCGCTACTGGGATGTCTATGTGGATGACTTCTGTGGCCTTGCCCAGGGCAACCAATGGACACGCCGCGCCATCAAGCGCGTTCTCTTCCAATCCCTTGACACAGTCTTCCGGCCCCTCGATGCCTCTGACACTCCCTTCCGGCAGGAACCAGCTTCCCTCAAGAAAATGCTCCAAGGGGACGCCACTTGGACCACAAAGAAAGTCATCCTCGGCTGGCTCATCGATTCCGTCAACAAAACCATCAGCCTTCCTCCCCATCGGGTGGCCCGCCTACAGGAGATTCTCCACTCCATCTCACCCACCCAGCGCCATGTCCCCATCAAGCAATGGCACCAAGTCCTTGGGGAGCTCCGGTCAATGGCACTGGCCATGCCGGGCTCCATTGGCCTCTTCTCCATTCTCCAAGAAGCCTTCCGCCACCAGGAACTGGGCAGGCAGCGCCTCCGGCTCACCAAGCGCGTCCACAGCTTCCTCCGCGACTTCCAATGGCTTGCCAATGATCTCTCCACCCGGCCTACCTCCATTGCCGAACTCGTGCCGGACCCCTTCCCGGCCACCTTGGGCGCCTGCGATGCCTCGGGTTTGGGCATGGGGGGCGTCCATTTTGTCCCCCTTCCCACGGGCGCCGTGCAGCCCGTCATGTGGCGGCATGCGTTCCCCAAGTGGGTCTCGGCCCAGCTCGTCTCCTTCGACAATCCTGAGGGCTCCATCACCAACAGTGACCTTGAGCTCGCCGGTTCCATCGCCCACAATGATATTCTGGCTCAGGCTGCTTGTGTCCACGCCCGCACCACCCACAACTGCTATGACAACACCGCCGCTGTCTATTGGCAACGCAAAGGCGCCACTACCACCACAGGCCCTGCAGCCTACCTCCTCCGGCTCCAGTCTCTGCACCAGCGCCTCTTTCAATATGTCCCCCTTACGGATTACATCCCGGGCCCCGCTAACCACCTGGCGGACCTCCTCTCTCGATCTGAACTCTCTGACACTGCCTTGCTCCATCACTTTAACACGACCTACCCACAGGACTTGCCCTGGACCTTATGCCACCTTCGGCCGCCCATGCATTCCGCGCTGACCTTAGCGCTGTCCAGAAGACCATGCGCGCCTCAGTCACTGAGCTATATGCCAAGCGCAAGGATGCCCATTGGAACCAATGGGTTCAATTCTGTTTGTCTCAAGGCTTTGACCCGCGCCTCCAGTCCATTCAGGATCCAATCCCCATCCTCCAAGTCTTTGCCAAACGACTCCATGATGGCAACCTCTCACGTAGCCACAAGCCCATCCGATCTCGCACAGTATCGGACACCATCCGGTCAGTGGGCCAGACGCTCGCCCGCCTGGGGTCCAAAGACCCTCGAACCGACTCCACAGGCAGTCTTGACTTCCGGCTGACTGCCCAGTTCAAGGCATATGCCAAGTTGGACCCAGCCCCCTCCCGGGTCAAACCGGTCCCCATCACCCTCGTGATGCATGCCCTCCACTTTGCATACCACGAGTCCCCTTCCCCCACCCGACAGGCCATTGCAAACATGATCTGCATCGCCTTCTTTTTCTGTCTCCGACCTGGTGAGTACACTGGTACTACCACGGATGACCAAGCCTTCCACCTACAAGACGTCTCCTTCTACCTTGACTCCCGCATCGTCCACCACGATGGCCCTGCGCATGAGCTCCAGGCTGCTACCTCGGTCACGCTCACCTTCACCACCCAGAAGAATGGCGACAAAGGGGAAGTAGTGGCGCATGCCAGGAGTGGTGACTCACTATGCTGCCCCGTTGCCGCCTGTGCACGCCAAGTCCTTCACCTCCGACGCTGTTGCTCTTCCAGCGCTCCCTTCGGTCCCTCCCTCACGCTTGCCAGTTACTTCGACAATGGGGTCCTTACCCTTGTTCGCGCAGCAACTGTCACTTCCTCCCTGAGAGTCTATGCCCAGACCCTCTACCCTACCACGGGCATTGCCCCTGCAGCCATCTCTGCTCGCTCCCTTCGCGCGGGAGGGGCTATGGCCCTGCTCCAGGGCAAATGCGACTCTAATGTCATCAAGCTCCTTGCCAGATGGCACAGTGACTGCATGATGCGCTACTTACATCAGCAATCCCTCCCCATCTTCAAGAATCTTGCCTCTGTCATGTTCAACAATGGAACATACTCCTTCCTGCCCGAGGAATGGGTTCCGGCTGCGGACCCCACTCCTGCTGGCAGCTCTCTTTGAGGCACCCTGGCGCCTCTTGCCTTTCCCTCCCTCACTCTGCTCCAAGCTCCCGCGCGCGCTCACGCTCTCCACGCCGTTCCCACCCGGTGCCTTCTGGCCAAATGGCAGAAAAGGCTTAACAGCCAGAGGCTTAACCGCCCAAGCTGTTAAGCCCGACTGTACGCCGGTGTGTGTGGGCAAAGCAAACTAAGGGACCGGCCTCTGGACAATACCACCAGAGTTCCGGATCCCCCTCTAGCCCTGCTTAACCCACCAACCCACCAATGAACTACAAGCATTTCACATCCATTACTACAAGTAGGTTAGCTACTGAAGCTATCACAAACGTAGCGCGTGATAGTTGATGTAGCAAACCGAATGAGGGGAATGGTAGTGAAGTACAGACCAGCCGGGGAACCACCTTGAGTATACAGCGCACGTACTTCGAGAAAGATCTCACTGTATCAGCAATCAGCAACATCGGTGCGTACGAACATTCCCTGTAGGTACACCAGTACAAATCTTACGGGGAATTCTGTAAGCATCGAATTCTGCAAGCGAATTCTGCAAGCGAATTCTGCAACCAAATTCTGCAAGCAAATTCTGCAAGCAAATCTGCAAGCAAAATCTCTGCAAATTACAGGCTAGCGCTAACAAGCGTGTAGAGGATTCCCCTAGCAGAATACAAGCCCACAGCTCACTCTTTTGCTCCTAAACCGATTAGTAGTAGAATTAAATAGCCCGCCACGCCCGCCCGCAGAAAAGGCTTAACAGCCAGAGGCTTAACCGCCCAAGCTGTTAAGCCCGACTGTACGCCGGTGTGTGTGGGCAAAGCAAACTAAGGGACCGGCCTCTGGACAATACCACCAGAGTTCCGGATCCCCCTCTAGCCCTGCTTAACCCACCAACCCACCAATGAACTACAAGCATTTCACATCCATTACTACAAGTAGGTTAGCTACTGAAGCTATCACAAACGTAGCGCGTGATAGCTACATTTTCGCGAGCAAAAAAGGGGACCAGACGGCAGGGGCCATTAATGGGTCATTCCCGAAATAGTTGTGGTATTTCAAACCCTCACGATTGGATTCCCTCCATTCAAGAAAATCTGAAATCTGACATCAGCAGCAGCAATGCCACACCAGCCGGGCTTCAATATTGAAGTCTGGATGATTAACATATCTTAATTCCTCTATGTGCAATGTACATTGGATTTTAAGTCCAACACCTTTTTACTGTTAACAATTGAAGACAAGCTTTCCAACGCCTCTTCGGAGTAGTCGGCAGAGCTTGCTCACAATCTTACGTCACATAAACAATGCTCATGCTTTCGTCAAATTTGTGTGATGTTTTAAAAAATTCCGAAACATTTTGTTGCACGCACAATAAATAATTCTCTACCTATTTTTGCACGCAACAATTTCAAGTTGGTCTATTTTCGCCACCGTTTTTTTCAGCCCTCGTACCATGCTTGCTTCAGAATCTTTCTATTCTACAATTTTGTTTCATGCTTACCCCAATAATATTTATTCCCCATTCAATTTTTGTTTTTTCCACATAGAACTCATGTTTTGTAATAATATCCTTTGTGTACAATGATATTGGTGTAGCGTTATTACGATTTTTTTCACAAATGTACGAGCTTCTTGATAACCATCAATCAATTCTGTTACGCCGCTTTCACATTACTCACACTACGTTTTTCGAATATCAAAAGCCAACAACCATATTTTTTTACTAATAAGAAAGGATTTTATCCACATTTGCAATACTCTCCGACATTTTACAATATTCACGCTACGCTTATCAAATACCGAAATACAACAAATATATTTTGTAACAAATATGAAAGTATTTTATCAGCTTTTGCAATTACCTCGTTTATTGTATTATATTCGAACAGAAGACCCGGAACAATAATGTGCAAACCATCAAATAATAATGAACTAGCTGTTCTACTATAATGTTGTTGTTATCACCAATTACTCTTGTTCATTTTTATTGTATTCGATGAAAAATTTGTAGTCCTCATCATCTTCACCGAGAATCTCAAGCAAGCTACGTTTTCGGTTCCGTCTTTCTCCGTTTTTACTTTCGTCGTCCTCCTCCTTATCTTGTTGTTTACGATTGCCATTTTGCTTTTGGTACATTTTAAGTATTTCCGTCTCTAATTCTTTCAACTGTTGTTCCTCCCTTCGTTCTTCTAATTCACTTACTAGGTATTCGTAAAGATCTTGTCCCTTGTTACTCCATCCCTCCTTATTTCCTGACTTACCGTCAGTGAATTTTTTCCTTAACCTCGTGCCCTTTGTTGTGTTTAGCCATGAGTCGTAGTCGTTGTAAAGGAAAAGCAATGCAAAAGCTTCATCGCTTGGGGTGAAAATGTTACTGACTGTCATTCTGACTGATTTTCTTTTGAAGTCTGTCTGTTTTGGTGACACCGCTCCAAGAATTCTTTTCATGAAGTATTTGAATTCTGGTGAACTTTTCCGCCGATTGTCTTCGTGCAATTGGTACCTATTTTCTGAGTTCACGTCTTGAGTGTCCATGATTAGAACCATTCCTGGGAAACTATCTGGTATCTGGTTGTTCCTTTTATCGTCTATGTGTCAGTGTTAATATGACCAAAATGTTAGAAAGGATTATGAAAGAGTGCATTCCGGCAATCACTTTATTGTTGGTTGCTTACCTTTGTAGTTTTTCCTGGCAAGAGTTTGAGCAATGTGCCTACACGCAGTGACCACCCGGCAATAAATTCCACTCCACTTTTGTTCCTTTATATCGATCGTATTTGGTATTTCATTGTTATTCGCTTGTTTTACAATTTTGAATATCGTTGCCTTCACAAATGTATTCTCTGGCAGGAATTTAAATTTCCTGAATGCTTTTTCTTTGACATGTTTGACAATGTTGTTTTCCAAGCTAATGTTATCGGAATCTGTTGCTGTCTGTAGAATATTTCTGTTGCTACTGTCAGTGGTTCTATATGTTTGGCTATTGTTTGTGTTTGTTTGGTCACTTCCCAATACACTGCTGTTTGGGCTGTTTGTGTTATTGGTAACAATGGTTTTACCTGTCACCGGACTGCAACTAGTAAGTTCTACCATTATTTCTTTGTTAAATCGTGCACCTCAACTTACCGTTTTTTCCTTTGATTGATTTGGCGCGCTAGTTTTATGATAGTAATGTTGTTTGTAGGAACAAGCGTCTGGCATGTTTTTTTCATTCATACTGTACACACTGTAAGTGCTTGATTTACTGCCTCCCGGTAAGTGCTGTATTACTATTAATTCTACTACCTGTGAGTGTTGTTTTACTGTCGCCTGCCTATCTTTTTTTCGCGCGTGCCGTGATCTTCTGGAATGTGGTGTCCTGAAAATTTTGGCGCGGACCCAAACATTTTGATGTTCCTTACCCTACCGTACTGTACCATATCATTCCGTATTCTATTATTTATTGTTTTTCCATTTTCTGGAACGGTGTTGCAGGAAATGCCTTTTTTTGAGGGGGAACTCGTGCAATATGGTTGACGCTACCCCCTTAATTAATTTTGGCGCGGACCACAATCCGTATGTTCAACGGAAGAAATGCCCTTTTTGTTGTTTTGTTAGTTCCTACGGAGTACATTTTTCGAATGTACCAACGTCTTTATGTGATATTTTACTTCATTTTTGTTCTATTTTTTTGTTTACTTAATTTGTACCGATTGTACCTCGGAGATTATGCTCTTTATTTTTGGAATGGAATCCTTACAGAGTTCTTGCCAATTTATTACTGTTACATACCGGCACCACCACCACCACGTTGCACAGAAATTGTCTGATTCAAAAACAGACTAACTTTAAATAGTGTAACTTTCCTCGTCAGGATATGATTGGTTCTTAATATTGATCATGTCATTGTGTCCGGGGGTTCGAGTCATCTGTTGAGCCGTGTACACATGGTAGTTACCGTAATTTTTTAGTATTTCTTGATTTTTGGATTAAGTAACCAAAATACTAGTGTTTCCTGGTCACTTTTTGAGTGCAAAAGTGTGTCATTGGCAGCAATTTCAGGATGAATATTGCTCATACTATGGATTAGGTAGACTATGAAACAATATTGACAAGTCTCAGGCTGATACTTTAGTCAGTATGAATTTTATAATAATGTTTGTCCCTGGACATGCATGTACCAAAATAGTGAGTGCTAATCAGTTTTTGAGTGCAAATGTGTGGCATTGGCTGCAATTTCAGGATGAACATTGCTCATACTATGGATGGGGTACACTATGAAACAATATTGACAAGACTCGGGCTGATCCTTTAGTCAGTATGAATTTTAGAATAATGTTTGTCCCTTGACATGCATGTACAAAAATAGTGAGTGCTAGTCAGTTTTTGAGTGCAAATGTGTGTCATTGGCTGCAATTTCAGGATAAATGTTGCTCATACTATGGATGGGGTAGACTATGAAACAATATTGATGAGTCATGATAAATGTATTCCTGGTTTGGACCGGATACTTTTGGAGCCATTACCCAATAAGTCAGTTTGTGCCATGGAATTTCACCAAAAATACCATCATGTTTGCCACTTGGAGAGACAAACCACTATGTTTCCAGCATTATGTGTGGCAAAGTTGTTCCCAACATGCATTTGATGACTCATGATAAATGTATTCATGGCTTGGACTGGATACTTTGGGAGTCATTACCCAATAAGTCAGTTTGCGCCCTCCTGTAATTTCACCAAAAATACCCTCATGTTTGCCATTTGGAGAGACAAACCACAACATTTCCAGCATTCTGTGGGGCAAAGTTGCTATCACTCACTACATTTGTGATAGCCTCAGTAGCCAGCCTACTTGTAGTACTGTATGTGCAATGCTTGTAGTTCATGGGTGTGTTGGTGGGTTAAGCAAATGCTAGTGGGGGAGCCGGGAACTCCAGCCTGTTGGTTGTTTTGCAGGCTGTAGTCCGGTCCCTTAGTTTGCTGTGCCCACACACACCGGCGCACAGCCTGGCTTAACAGCTTGGGCAGTTAAGCCTTTGGCTGTTAAGCCTTTTCTGCGGGCGGGCGTGGTGGGCCAATTTATTCTACTACTAATCGTTTTAGGAGCAAAAGAGTGAGCTTTGCTTGCCTTTGCGGGAAGTTGCTCCTTTACCGGCTTGTTAGTGCTAGCCTGTAATTTTTGTGGTTTCTTTTCGAAGCTTTCCTTGCATACGAGTCTTTCGGTCGCAAGCAATCCATTCCTTTGGGCCTTTCAGTGATACAGTGATACAGTGATACATCTTATCCGGTGATACAGGGAATCGATCGTATCCCTTCTGGTAGGGCGTGTAGTAGGCTTGCGCTTTGCTGGGGGAATCCTTTGCCGGCTTGTTGAGGCTATCGGGGTCTAAGCGTGTGCTTAGAAGCTGGTTTTAGTGATACAGGGAATCGATCGTATACCTTCTGGTAGGGCGTGTCGTAGGCTTGCGCTTTTGCTGGAGGAATCCTTTGCCGGCTTGTTGTGGCTATCCGGGTCTAAGCGTGTGCTTAGAAGCTGGTTTTAGTGATACAGGGAATGGATTGTATCGATCGTATTCCTTCTGGTAGGGCGTGTAGTAGTAGGCTTGCGCTTTGCTGGAGGAATCCTTTGTCGGCTTGTTGAGGCTATCGGGGTCTAAGCGTGTGCTTAGAAGCTGGTTTCAGTGATAGTGAAATCTACTAGATTTCTACTAGGTTTTCCCCCGGTCTGGCTCTCTACCGGTTGTAGGGAGTGCCACATGGCACTACCATTACTTTCATTTGGCTCGCTACATCAACTATCACTCACTACATTCGTGATAGCCTCAGTAGCCAGCCTACTTGTAGTACTGTATGTGCAATGCTTGTAGTTCATGGGTGTGTTGGTGGGATAAGCAAATGCTACGTCCGATAACTGTCACGCGACCCCACGCGACCCCTCGCAAGCCCTATTTTCAGAAAATCGACCCTGCGTTTGTTATGCGCAAGGGTATTTTTTTAAATTCACAATTTTTGTGGTAATGATTTTCGACCCCCCACTTGTTGCGACCAAAATTCTCCCCGAAGACTCAAAATGTCCATTGATCTCTTCATTTTGACTAAATTGATTTAAAAAATCTACTTTTCACTACCACACTTTCTAACCTTATCCCAAGATATGAAATAAATTTACTTTCAGAAGTGTTAGTTCGCTATTTTTCCGCGTTGTTTTCTACGGTATGTCACGTCGTGTCTTCTTTCATACCATCGTGCCTTTTAATGCTCACTTCGATAGCATCATGCTTGTCTTAACAAATTTTCGTAGAACTCTACAGCACTAACTTCCTCCTACACGATTTCACCACCATTCTTTCTTTTATTTTGTTTCCCAAAATACTTTTTTCTTAGATATGTGTCTGGGTGTATTATGATAGTACTAGTAGTAGTAATAATGTAGGTATGATAGTATTGATTTCTGTTCGAGTTGTGAAACGATTTTTTGTACAATTCATGTCAACAATCATGGAACGGCGTTTCAGAATTCAGTAACCGGAACAGCGTTTCATGCTTTTGTGTTCGAATCATGTTTAAATTTGAAATCTTGGTGCCAAACAAATTCCTAACATTAACCCAAGATATGCAATAAAATTATTTTCAGAAGTGTTTGTTTGCTACTTCGTACTAGTACTATGTTTCTGCCTTGTTTCTATGTCACGTTTCTTTTTTCATACCCTCATGCCTTTTCATGCTCGATCCGATAGCATCATGCTCATTTTCATCATGTACATTTAACACCCCCATCGAAACCATTTCTCCCCCTCCCTTCTTCCAATAGAAGAATATGTCACAACCTAGTAAAAGCCGCCATCACTTCAAGAGTGGTTGTTATACCACAATTCCCAAATCATTTATATGTCGTAGCTGCATGTCCTGTAAGGGCAAATCGAAGACATTCATCGGAAGCAGACAAGATTCATCTACACACAAATCATACCGATATGTATCACGAGGCCTTTCACGTCACCTTGATTCAATAGCTTTTTGCCGTGATTTCTATTTAAAGCATAACCTAATGGAATTTTCATCATCTGCCAAAGAAGAAACCACTAGTACAGTTCGTCATTCACCTACACAATATGGCCTGACATTGACGGAGAATGGTCCAATTGTTCCTTCCGCTTCTGTTGCTGCCGCTCACACTAACAAGGCATCCTCTAACGAAACGTTCAACTCTGTTCTAAACAGTCAGGTAGTACACAACTTATTTGTTCCACCAATGGATAGAAATGTAATGGAATCACAGTTGTTTCCTTCAGAAGACAACAGCAACAACGATGACATGGTTATTCATGAAGAAATTTGCCTTCCTATTCAGAACGATAATGGTATGGATGCTTCGGAACCCACCGCATCCCATCCAAACATCAATGAAAAAGAGCAATTGATCCGATCTCATCTTTCTTTTTCACCTACCAATAGGCTCATTGCTGAAATAAAGCTCATGAATCTAATGACGAAACACAAGTTACCTCTAAACACATTCAAATCTATTTTTCAATGGGCAAACGAATGTCAAACTATTCATGGTGTTGACTTTAGCTCTATCTACCCCCGCCATCGAGAAGCCATATTTAGTGAAATCAAGTCCAATTTGGGTATTTCAGAGACCAAGTTCGAGCCACACATAATTAACTGGTTACCTTGCAATTTACCCACCCAAATATTTGTTCGATCCTTCCCAGACGCACTTCATTCCCTTCTGACCAATAAGGAGTTGATGCAAGAAACCAATTTGTCTTTTCCGAATGTCGAGACTCCTCTTTCACCCGAAAACAACCCACCACTCACCAATGAAACATACATAACAGAACTACACGACGGCTCTTGGTGGACAGAATCGTGGAAGCAGATCTGCAATGAAAATGATGAAATCCTTGTTCCAATCATTTTCTCCATGGATGGAATCAGCTTGGATGCACATGGCCGTCTGTCACTCACTCCTCTCAACATGACTCTTGGTATTTTCAATACTGAAGCAAGAAAACGACCTGACGCTTGGACCACAATTTATTTTCATCCCAACACTGAAATTGAGAGCATAAGACACACGAAAAAAACCACGGCGAAAGATAATATTCAAAATCTACACACCACGCTTGCATCGGCTTTGCAATCTTTCAAGGAAGTATGCGAAATGCAGGGCGGGTTGGAGTGGGATTATCTTCCGTATGCAGGAAAAGTGTTCAAAGTGAAAATGAAATTTGCAATTGCCTATGTTGTTGGGGATACACAACTTAATGACAAACTATGTGGAAAGTATGGATCCTACACGCAAAAGGTGAAGAAATTGTGTCAACATTGTACATGTCCTACACGTGTCATCCATAAACCAAAAGCCCAAGTGGAGGAACTGACTCGGCTCTGGGTTGTATTGGCGTTTCTGGGTCAAGTTTCTGGAACGGCGTTTCAGATTGAGTTGTCTGGAACGGCAATTCTGACTTGAATGTCTACTGTATTGGCGTTTCTTGGTCAAGCTACTGGAACGGCGTTTCAGATTGAGTTCTCTGGAACGGCAATTCTGACTTGAACGTTTGCTGTATTGGCGTTTCCGGGTCAAGATTCTGGAACGGCGTCTCAGATTGAGTTGTCTGGAATGGCAATTCTTATTTGAACGTCTGGTGTATTTGCGTTTCTGGGTCAAGATTCTGTAACGGCGTTTCTGATTTAGTATTCTGAAACGGTTATTCTGACTTGAACGTTTGCTGTATTGCTGCCGTTTCTGGGTCAAGATCCTGGAACGGCATTTCAGATTGAGTTGTCTGGAACGGCAATTCTGATTTGAACATCTGGTGTATTGGCGTTTCTGGGTCAAGTTTCTGGAACGGCGTTTCAGATTGAGTTCTCTGGAACGGCAATTCCGACTTGAACGTCTGCTGTATTGGCGTTTCTTGGTCAAGTTACTGGAACGGCGTTTCAGATTGAGTTGTCTGGAACGGTAACTCTGACTTGAATGTTTGCTGTATTGGCGTTGCCGGGTCAAGATTCTGGAACGGCGTTTCAGATTGAGTTGTCTGGAACGGCAATTCTGACTTGAACGTCAGCTGTATTGGCGCTTCTTGGTCAAGTTACTGGAACGGCGTTTCAGATTGAGTTCTCTGGAACGGCAATTCTGACTTGAACGTTTGCTGTATTGCTTGCGTTTCTGGGTCAAGATTCTGGAACAGCGTTTCAGATTGAGTTGTCTGGAACGGCAATTCTTATTTGAACGTCTGGTGTATTGGCGTTTCTGGGTCAAGATTCTGTAATGGCGTTTCGGATTTACTATTCTGGAACGGTAATTCTGTCTGTATTGGGGTTTCAGGGTAAACTTTCTGGAACGGCGTTTCAGAATGAGTTGTTTGGAACCGCAATTCTTACTTTTGCGGGCGGTTGGATTCTTCCTGATTGCTGCTGTTGCTATTGTTGTTGCCGCTTGCTGCTGTTGCTGGCGCTGTTGTTGGTATTGCTGCCGCTGTTGGTTCGATGGTTCCTGGTTGCGGCCTCTTGGATCGTTCTCGCTTGCTGCTTTTGCTATCGCTGTCGCGAGGTTTCCGGTTCCTGTTGTTGCTCTCTGTCGTTGCCGTAGTCTACAATTGTATTTGAGTTTATCATGATATGTTAATTGAACCAAATGGGTGAGTATCTATTGATGTGCTACATTGAGTAAATAATAACAAAAGAATAGTATAATCTACGTCTCACTAACCTACACTGTTGGCCTCCTTTTGTTGTTGCGTCCAATTTGTCCGATCAAATTGTTACGATCCTGCGTCTGCCTTATCGGACGTTGTCTCCAATTGATTGTTCTACTGATCCGTACCTATGAAAATAAGAAGGAGGGAAACACAAGTAAGGAAGACATCATCAGCAATGCAGGATGTAGGCATCATTGTCCCTCTATCTTACGTTGTTGTTTTTGCTGCCTTCGACCCAGTGTTGCCTTCCGATCCGTTGTTTCCAATACGGTCCTATGAAAATAGCAAAATAGAAATAGGAGGAAATACATTCTTATCAGCAATGCAGGTGGCATTGTAATCATTGCCTATCTCTCCCATTTGTACCGTTGCTTGTTCTTACAATAGTTGTTCACCGTACCTCGGTCCGTTGTTCCGATATTTTGTTCCGAATCGTTCTCTCAAACTACAGGGGAAAATTGTTGGTCGAATTGTTGTTGCCGATACGTTGTTCAATCTTACTCCTTTCTCACGAAAAACTGGATCTTTATCCTGTTGATATATCTACGCAATGGATGCAGATTCATTGATTTCAAGACGTATATGTAAGGCTGCAGTCCAAACAATATCTATCCAGCAATTCCTCTCCAGTCCAATGCCGTCCAATTCTTTTTCCAGCAAAGGCAGTTTTTTCGGATTAAAATATCTTGAGCCTGAATTCCCTGCCTACTAGTGACCATTGCTGATCAGTTCAGTGGGATCCTGCGTTCTCGGACGGATAATAAGACCAAGGCCGTAAACGTCGTTGGGTTATGTAGTTAGATTGTTATTTCCGTTTATTTTACTGTGTTGGAAAGAGTTATCGATAAGATTATGATCAGATTGTTTCTGGACCATATTGTTCTCTCAATTACTAATTTGTCTTTCCTTTGTGTGGGGATGTGGGGATACTCGTATCGAGAGTTTGATCCTCATATCGCGTGCCTCTACTCAGTGCTTTAAGTATCTCTTGATACTCACGAGCGCTTATGTATAATTTACTTGTTGCACTCAGCTTGTGATAGAAGATCTTGGAATCGTACGTCTCGCCTTATTTACGTATCCTCACGTATACGTAAATAGCACATTTAGTATCACGTATACGTAAATTCTCACGTATACGTAAATTCTCACGTATACGTAAAATCTACGTTTCACGTATACGTAAATCGCTCGTTTACGTATCACGTATCTTTTAGTAATTCAACAACGGAGTGCTTTGTCGTACAAGTACGGTAAACCAACTCTGCTCAAGATAAGTTTGGTAAGATGATTATGAAGGGAAACAGTATTTTTTTACTCGAAAAGAAAAAAAAATCACGCTTTAAAATCACACTGTAAAATAACACTGTAAAATCACCACACTGTAAAATCACTGTGTAAAATCAGTTCGAAAAAAAATGTTTTCACTGTGTGTGTGTGTGTGTGTGTGGGCATGTGTGTTCCAAACAAAGAATCGATACTTACTAACCTGTCAGATCTACCGCTGTAAATCTAGAACAATGAAGAATAATTCCATTTTCTTATTTAAAAATAAGAACAGTAAGTAAATAAATCTCCACCCGCGCTCTTTTTGAATACAGAACAATAAAAAGTAGTGCAATGAGTTTTATTCTTAACGTTCTCAACTTGTGATGCAGTGAGAACTTTTATGTACCGGTGAGGTTCTACTTGTTAACAACACATGTATGCCGGTGATCCTACTGGTACTGAATTTGCCTATTTTTGTCCAGCAGTATTCTACGACAGTAGTAGCTACGTATACAGAAACCTTTGTGTCCAGGTATATTATGATAGTAGTATACGTAGTAGTAGTAATGTAGGTATGATAATACTAATGACTTCTGTTTCGGTTGTGAAGGGTGATTTTGTACAATTCATGTCATCAATCATGGAACGGCGTTTCAGAATTCAGTCACCGGAACGGCGTTTCAGGCTTTGTGTTTGGAGCATGTTCCAATTTGAAATTTCGAATCATGTTTCAATTTCAAATCTCAAAATGAAGTACTACGTATGGTTTGGTGGTGAAACGGTTTCTTGGACAATTTATGTCAACAGTCATGGAACAGCGTTGCAAAGTTTGAGTTCCAATTTGGTTTCAATTGCAAATCACAAAATTACTGGGTTTTAAACTATTTGTTGGAAAATCTTAGCATACATTACCGTATCTCAAAATGGATGATCGGTGTTTCGTATCGTTGTGGTTTGTTTTGGTAACGTTTTCACTTTTCGTTTGCAACGGCGTTGCAGGCTGTACCATTTGTTTACCGTTAAAGTGGAAATATTTGTACATTGTTGCATGATGTTTGTTTGTCGATAGAGTCGCTGAGGTTTGAAGTTGAGTCGATCCTGTTTTTCGTTACCTCATTTTAGAATCTCTTGATATGCGACAAAAAAAACACTTGTAGCAACTTAGATTGCTTTTCACACAATTTTATTTCGTTGTTCTCTAAATTAGCAATCAAACAATGGCGAGACTTACAAGAAGTACCGCTAAACGTATTGCTAATTCAACACCAGATCAAGTCACAGATGCAGCCGCAACTCCAACCAACGACGTAGCCGGCGCAAATGCAGCGCCAGAAGTCAACGGTACTCCAGCATCTACTCCACCACGAAATGAAGGGGCAGCCGTAGACCAAGACAGACCTTCAGGTAATACCCCAACAACGTTGTTTGCAAACGATCCAAAAGCTCATCCGGTCAGTGAAGGGCGTGCAGTTGATAAACCCAGGAAGAGGAAACACCAAACATCGAAAAGACCATCACAGAATAAGAGAAGAAGTCATGTGGTAGAAATACCAGCAGTCGTTCCTGAAACACCACATCAAGCAGTCACAGGTGCCGCTCAACCTTCGTTGTCTTCGGGAAATGTAGGCGGTCGAAGTTTGTCATTGGAATTATTTGATGATGACTCCCAATACAAGGATCACACGGATGCAATGAAAAGACGTGTCAAAGCTTGTCTGAAGCAACAGGGTCCTAACGGATTCTCCGAGAATATTTTGATGGACAAACTCATCACTGCCGTCAGTCGTGACATCGAATCTGTCTTCCGCCATCTCATGAACAAGGTTTTCATTGTTACTAAACTTTCTTCTTCTGGAACCCGTCCTGACTTCAGAGAGCAAGAAACGTCAGACAAACCATCCTCGGGTCCTATACCAAGGGTTGTTGACGTGATGGTAAATCTTTTCCTACATGACTCCGGGTCGCAGTTGACAAAGAAGGTCTGTATCTTGAATGCAAAGGAACTGACAACTTGTTTCAAGGAGTACAAAATGAAAGAAAAATGGAACTCCTTCCAGTCAGCCCTCAACTCCGTTATCAAAATCGATGAAAATACCACGGCAGGCGAAACACAATTCACCCGGGTTCAAGGACAAGACGAAGTAGCGGAAGGCATGTCGCATTCTGTCTGGGCAAAGAATGTGGTTAACTATGACACCATACTGAAGTACATGAAAGTGTATTTAAGCTTACTGCGTTGGTACGTACGTTGTGTCCAATTCCCCCCTGCACCTTCACTGGAAAAAGAAGGACCGTTTTTCAATCATAGATTTAAAGACGATGTAAAGAAAGGGAAGCTATACGTCCGGCAGATGGTCTCATTCTTTGAAGGTCTTTCCTTTAACCATGTATTGAGGCATTTTCTTTCCTCTAGTCACTCCTTTGATGATTTGGTGAAAGAAATCAATTCTATTAGGGGTAAAGAAGTTGTTGGTGGACCAATAAGAGATGATGTCGCAGCAGCCGAGATAGTGCCCTTGACTGATTCCCAAAAATACTTCAAGTTGGAATGGCCCTCCGATGTGTCCAAGATACCCCTTGCGTTTCAAAAGGTCCTCATGTATTTGTGGGTATGCTTCCAACGACAGAAGGCCAGAATTTTTGAAGAACTCAGCCTTCACCACCTCCCCGATGAGTCATTACTACATGACAATTTTTACAACAAACTATTGCCCAATCTCTATGACTCTTCGTTTTTGGTTGGAAAATACACAATACAAGGAGTGGACAATAAGGTGGGGATTATTTGATTCAACCTGTTATCTTCTCTTCACTTTTGCAAGATTATGGAGCACCGGAAAACTCTTAACCAGTTCTACAGAGTAGGCGTTGACTTTGCCAAACAATTGGTCACTCTCTCCACTGAAAAGAAATCGGCCGAACGTGACATATTTGTGGACGGTTACGATCCTGAGGACGAAGTTCACGTGAAGACATTGTTGCAACATTACCTCCTGAGTTTGTCCTGTGTTGACAATGTTGTTTTGACGCCAGACCAACTTGAAGAGGTGAACCTTGTTTGCGACAAATTGCTCGACTATGTTCTAACATCTCGTTTGTTACGTGATGCTGAAGGTACACGTGTTTCGGTTAGTAGGGATATGGTTTCAAAGGAAATAATGAAGGCTGTACTTGGCCACAAAGAAAAAACTCCTTTTTACGTTGACTATGCACATGACCGTCTGGACTATTTGTTGAAAGCAGAGAGAATGTCTTTGTCGTTGCGCTCTAATCCAGGTGAACCTCACCGCAAAGATCGGTTATTCATTTTCACCAGTGACGGTGCTCGATCCGTTCAATTTGAAGAACCAAGTCCGCCAGAGCTTGTGAGAGGTAAGGAAAGTCGACATACTTACCCTATCGCAAAAGAGGACTACAGCTTATCCGTCACAAGGTTCCTTAATTTTGATGAGAACTGCACGTACACGGTGGACGATCGATTGTTCTGGGAACATACGAGATTCGTATTCAGTGAGATTTTCATCACACGACTGGAAATAGTACTTGGAGGTTCTAAGTTTTTTGAGAGGTCTTTGCGGTTTCTGACAACTTACAATTATCTACCTGAAGGGGGACAATTGTTCGTCCCCTTGACACAGGAACTTTTGTGTTCAGTTTTCACTAACAAAAAACACCTGTTTGAAGCAGACTTGCAAGTAAGTTTTGTTTCAAGAGAGGATGAAAAGACTTTACAATCCGATGGCGACTCATTGATCAAACTATTTGAAAAAATCAAGGTACCCAAGAGTCAGAGTTACAAAGCTACCGACATTGCAAAGTGGGACTTCATGAAGAAACACTTGAAGAACTTCGAGAAGTTCATGGAAGAGAATGACACGTATTCCGTACGATGGATAGTGTTCACTAACACAGAGATCCATGAACCGGAATCATTCTTTCGATTTCCTTGGGAAGGCAAATCGACCGACAACTCTAGTGAATCCTCAATTGATGGAGGTAACACAAGCAATGATGATGAAGAAGAAGACAACGTAGAAGTAGTAAACGGCAACGTACCTCCCACAGAACCAAACGCAGTTAAAGAGAACGCATCCACGAAGGCAAAGAAGAAGTCGTTCCTCAGGAAACCAAAAAAAAAACACAAGACTGCATCAGACGAATCCAATGGAGAGGTGAAGTACAAGGAGAGGAAGGTTTCTCCAAACCTGGGCCACGTTGAAGATCTTGGATACCTTCTGCAAGTTCCTCGCCCAAAACCAGCCAACGTAATAAGACAGAAGCGCTCCGGAAACGTGAAGGTGTTGTTCGAAGATCCTGACCCGGTGATCTCGTATCCTAAATTTGCAATTGGTAGTGAGGTGACAATCACGGGTTTGCCAGCACCTGGAACTGGTGTTGTGAAAAGTTATGCAGCGAAGAAGAAGGACCAATATCCTCAATACCCTGGATACATGGTGTACAAGAAACTACAAGATGGTACAACAGTGAAGCGCGCAACCTGGTTCCCTTACGACAGAGTGGGGTCGGATAAACCACAGTTCACCAAGTTGTCGGATGTCGTCAAATAATGAAACTATGCTGTATTGGGTATACGTTCATAGCCTTCTCCACGCACCACCATAGAACACAAGAGCAAAGAGGGCATAAGCGGGAAAGAAGTTATCATATTACGGTGCACAAGAAACTACCGGATGGTACAACACCAGTGAAGCGCGCAACCTGGTTCCCTTACAACCGTGTGGGGTCGGATAAACCACAGTTCACCAAGTTGTCGGATGTATTCAAATAATGGAACTACGCTGTAGAACACAAGAGCAAAGAGTGCCTAAGCGGGAAAGAAGTTATCATATTAGTACAACAACGTCGACACTAATAGTAGTTCTTCTTCTCCAACTTGGATTCAGATTAACCAAAACATTATTCTGTACGTAAGAAATAGTATTCAAAAGTAAAATAGAGTACCTACTACTACTACTAGTGGAGTAGTACTAAAACACACAGTACTGGATCATTTGAATTGTTTCATATTAGTCTACTATTCTTACATGGTATTGTAGTAATACTGTAGTCATAGTACTAGTACTACATGGATGTTCATAGTGGTTAGTAGTTCAAACTTTTAAGAAGATTGTTACCAATACTTGTAGTACTACTAATATTAGTAGTACCATCAATGCATAGTAACTCCAATCTAATAGTAATTTGCAATTACAAAATAGAAAATCTGACATTTACTGTGATTAGTCCATGAATATTGTTCCTGTTATGGGTGAAATGAATCATGCAGGAAACAGAAGTGAGTTATTATCTGTCATAGTTTGTGTGACACCACCTTGTACTGATAAGTGCATTTGGGTACTGGATTTGTAGGGAAAAAAAAACAGTACTCTGCAATTAAAATATAGAAAATCCTATATTTCCTGGGATTGAACCACGAATATTGTTCCTATTATGGGGGACATGCACGAATCATGAAAGTAACAGAAAGGAAGTTATCTTTCAAAGTTTGTGTGTCACCACGTAATGAGTGCATTTGGGTACTGGATTTGGAGGAAAAAAGCACAGTTATTTGCTATTATAAGATAGAAAATCTGAAATTTAGTGTGACTAGCCCATGAATATTGTTCCTGTTATGGGTTAGATGAAACATGAAAGAAACAGAAGTGAGTTATCTGTCATAGTTTATGTGTCATCATGTAATGAGTGCATTTGGGTCATGGATTTGGAGGAAAACACACAAATTTGCAACTAGAAAATAGAAAATCTGATATTTTGTGTGATTAGTCCATGAATATAGTTCCTGTTATGGATAAGTTGAATCATGAAAGAAACAGAAGTGAGTTATCTGTCATAATTTGTGTGTCACCATCTACTTAGTGCATTTGGAACATGGATTTGGATGAAAAATACACACAAATTTGCAATTAGAAAATAGAAAATCAGATATTTTGTGTGATTAGTCCACGAATATTGTTCCTGTTGTGGGTGAGATGAATCATGAAAGAAACAGAAGTGAGTTATCTGTCATAATTTGTGTGTCACCACCTCATAAGTGCATTTGGGTCCTAGATTTTGAGTATAAATACACAGTAATTTGCAATTAAAAAATAGAAAATCACATATTTCGTGTGATTGAACAATAAATATTGTTCCTGTTATGGGTGAGATGAATCATGAAAGAAACAGAAGTGAGTTATCTGTCGTGATTTTGGTATCACCACCTAATGATTGCATTTGGTGACTGGATTGGGAAGAAAAATACACAGTAATTTGCTATTAAAAAATAGAAAATCACATCTTTCGTGTGATTGAAGAATGAATATTGTTCCTGTTATGGGTTAGATGAAACATGAAAGAAACAGAAGTGAGTTATCTGTCATAGTTTATGTGTCACCACCTAATGAGTGCATTTGGGTCCTGGATTTGGAGGAAAAATACACAGTAATTTGCAATTAGAAAATAGAAAATCAGATATTTTGTGTGATTAGTCCATGAATATTGTTCCTGTTATGGGTGAGATGAATCATGAAAGAAACAGAAGTGAGTTATCTGTCATAGTTTGTGTGTCACCACCTAATAAGTGCATTTGTCTACTGGATTTGGAGTATAAATACACAGTAATTTGCAATTAAAAAATAGAAAATCACATATTTCGTGTGATTGAACAATAAATATTGTTCCTGTTATGGGTGAGATGAATCATGAAAGAAACAGAAGTGAGTTATCTGTCGTGATTTGGGTACCACCACCTAATGATTGCATTTGGTGACTGGATTGGGAAGAAAAATACACACTAATTTAAAAGTTCCAAAATCAGATTTTTCGTGGGATTGAACAATGAATAATGTTAGTGTAATGGATAAGATGATTAATGAAAGAAACAGAAGTGACTTATCGGTCAAGGTGGTTTGTGTGTCACAACCTAATTAGTGCATTTGGTTACTGGTTTTGGACAAAAAATGACCAGGGAACAACAAAACTATTAAAACTTTCATAAAGACTAAAGTATCAGCCTTAGAATTGGCAATATACTTTCATACTCTAACCAATCCATAGAATGAACAGTATTCATCCTTAAAACAACAGAAACTAACAAACTTTTGCACTCAACAAAAACTTAGAAGCAATCATTATTTCTTAGGTTACTACTTGTTCATACAAAAATAAAGAAATAGAACTAGTAGGAACATAAAGTAAGGAGGGAAGTACTACGTATGGACCGTTCTAAGGGGGAGTCGAACCACAAGACACAGTTACTTGAATATAACCGAATCATTGCGAGATGACGAAATTTACACCACTTAAAGTGCGGTAAGAATTATTCCTTCACAGTTTACAACGAGTAATTGAACGAAAATACCTCGGTATTTGCCCAACGTAAATCATTATTACAACGAAGAGCAAAATGGAGAACATAACAACACAATCAGCGTACGAGAGGAAGCCATTGAAGCCTAGGTATCTTTTGGATTCGGCGGAGTACTGTGCAAGAATGACTGAGCTAAATGACGGTGACAAAAACAACGAGAATAATCCATTCTTATATCATTTTGAAACTGGGTTCGATGCGCTATGTGCCGAAAACGGCAACTTGGTACTCACAATACTTAATGGATGCAACAAGATAGACGACGTTAGAGATAGACTCGACAGCCCAAAAGGGCATTTCGATGAAGAAGAAGCTTTAGAAATTTGGGAACAATGCTTGAAGTATGTAACTGAGGACATATTTCCTTTCTACAAGGAAGGCGACACTGATGCCGTTGACCACGTATGGGCTTTGGGTATCATTGTGGCACACATTTTATGCGGTTATCCAGCATTGAAAGGAACGGAGGACATACAGTGCTACAACAACGTGGGTATTGGACGACCAGTACAATCAGGAGAACGAGAGAGGCTCGAACTCAATGGTCATACAGTTCCACCAAAAAAATGGAGTAACCTGACGCCAGAAGCCAGAAAACACATAAAGCAATGCATACATTTTCACCTGGGTAACCGTCCCTGTCTGACAACCCTTTGGTTAAACGAGTGGCGCACAATGACTGAAGAGGCAATCATTGAAAAAAACAGTATAATGTACATCAAAGAAACCGAGGACGGAAAGGAACGAAACAAAGAAACGAAGATAAACAACAAGAATAAAAACAATTGGAATTCATTCATGAACAAAGCGAAAAAGCAGTCTAAGAAGAAAAAAAGAAAACTCAAACAATTTGCAAACAAAGAGAAAAGGGAGGAAGAGGATAGAAATGAGAGAAACATTGTGCACTGGCTACAACTTTACGAAAAACGTTGGAATTCACCGGAAGATTTAGAGGAATACAATAAGTATCCCGTTCCTTGTGGTGCGTGGGGACGTGTGAAATAGTTCTAGTAACAAGCTTTACTATGGAAAAACTTACCCCTACTTACCACAAATACGTGCACAATCCTATCCTCGTTAAATATGTAAATATAAAAATTAACTACTGTGAAAAACGTTAGTTACAAATGAAAAAGTCAGAATTGCCGTTCCAGAAAACTAAATCTGAAACGCCGTTCCAGAAATTTAAACCTGAAACGCTAATAAAGACGTTCTGTAAATTTTCCAAAACAGTGAATTGTTAGCTACAACACCGTTCCAGACACACAACACGGAAACGCCGTGGCAAAAATCGTGCTTCTTTTCCATTACAGGCTCATCAATGCAACTGGTTCCTTACAAATGAAGAAGTCAGAATTGAGGTTCCAGACAACTCAATCAGGAATGGCGTTACAGAAACTTAACCTTAAAATGAAAATGCATACGTTGTGCGGATTTTCCATAACAGAGAATTGTTATCTCCAACACCTTTCCATACAATGTGCCTGTTTTCGGTTCTACAGATTTCAATATGAAGTGATGTGATACGGTAGTAGGATGGGGAACATCAAAATAAATTGGTATTGTACAATCTAGTACCGTTACTAGTACTACTTGTTTGGAAATAGGAAGCGAATGTACAGAAGAAAAAAAATGGCGCGGCTAGGCAGACAGTTCTTTTTGTTTGGCCCGCGCTCACAAGCCCGCTCAGACAAAGACAAATGTATTGCAAATTGCTGAATTCATACAATCGATGCCAAAACAAGGCAGCATAAAAATTCACAAAATTGCCAAAAACACCAACAATTGAAAAACTTTAAATACAAGATGACAAAACAAAAATGGTCCAACCTACCCAAGGCAAAAATAACACGTCTCCAAGAAAAGAAAATAGCAGATATGGCAAACACAGTCAGGGATGGAGACACTAGAGATAATACCAAAAATACAAGCATTACAAACATGATCAGCGAGACGAACACAAACATTGCAGCAACACAAAAAGGCACCACCACGGCGGTAAGAGAAAAACCACTAAAAAGGAAAGCAGAAAACATTAGCATCATGGACAGCAGCGACAGTGACAGTGAAAGTGACACTGACAGTGACACTGATTTGAGTTCGGTTAGTGAAGACAATGATGGGAGCTCCAAAAAGAATAAGGATACTAGAGAAAATACCAAAGAGAAAACAAAACAAAAAACTACGGAGGGCGGACGACAGAAAAAGAAAAACGTGAACGAAAAAATATTAACAGAAATAGCGAATGAGGATCCGGATCTAGTACAGGATTTCATGAAAACGTGGAGCGAAGGTAAGAAGGGAGAGAATTCTAAAGAGAATGCTGCAAAAACTACCAACACGGTACCATTGCAAACAGTGCGGGGCGGCGATAGCGTGGATAAAGTGAGTACATTGAGTTGTGGAACTAGACATAGTATGGACACGGAAACTATGAAACTATTGAAAACATGTAAAGATACAATTGAAGGACAGGTGAGGGCATATGTGAAGAAGAAATGGTACGGTGGCCTGAAATTTATGACAACAAACACACTCTCCAATAAAATAATCGTGCAAGGAATCAATGAGTGTGTAATATCCGTTCCAAAAAATATACCCATTAAGAAATTCTGTGACTACTTTGATAATGCAGTACCAAAAGCACTGGCTAAATTGAGACACAATAATCAAACATTGGCTAGAAAAAATTGGTTTGGTAAGTGACGGCGTAATTGTTGAATCATCTGGAAATTATGGTACTTTCGACGTTCTTCAATATGTGCCTACGACAGACATACAACTAACCCAACCATACTATGATATCATACTGCCATTTGATGACATCACCGCAGTTGATAGTGAAATGGCAAAAGTGCCGGCATCATTCCCTGGTACTGTAGCTCTAAATACGGAATCGATGGAAATTCTGGCGAAAGAGTACCGGCGATACGGAAATGCGGCAAATGAAGAATTTTATTATTTTGTGACAAGAATCCTGTCTGCCATTAATCCAGGAAAGACTAACTTTAGGCCGAGGAAGACAAAGGATCTTATAAGTACCATCTTTACTGTTACAGATGAGGCTTTTGCCCTAATGATAATTGACAACGAGTACAGCAATTGGGAAAAACAAAAGGAAATGAAACTTGATGGAACATACACGACACCAAAAAAAACAAAATACATGAAAAAAAATATTGCGATTCAAAAAGTGGAAGTGCAAATGGATGGGACAAAGAAGGACGGAAAGTGTTCAATAAATTGTGCAAGAAGATACAAACGTTAAGAGAAAATCCCGAAACTGGTATAAATTTGGAGAATATGATGCTACAAAGATTCTACTCAGAAAGCAATCCTACCAGTACTGTATTGAATAATGGTGGCACTGTTGCCAGTAGTCTTGCTGAAGAGGAAAGATGGAGAAACAGCTTGGATTCTCATCACAGACCACTATACCGGTATGAAATATGGTGATACCCGCATCTCCAAAGCAGCACCACTTCATTGGCTGGAACATTTCTTCTCCCAGCACAACCCAACTTGTGCAAACAAGTATGTTTCAGTTGACCAAGGTGGCGAACTATATCACAACCCTGATATCAGAAACCTCTTCTCTGCATTTGGCTACTCAATTTTCCCAACCGGTGCTGATGCTTCTCATCAGAATGGTACAGTTGAAAGAGCACATCGAACTCTGGCGAATTCAATGTGAACCATGCTCTCTGGTTCTAACTTGCCAATCAAGTTCTGGCCTTTTGCATTTTATCATGCCCTTTGGTTGTCAAATGCCTTCCCCGAAGGCAACCAGCAGCATTCACCGCTCAAATTGGCAACTGGCCATAAGGAAAATCTTGCTGACTTCCGAACCTTTGGTTGCAGAGTTTGGGTTCGCCCTCCAGGCAAGCGATCAATCAAGCTAAAACCCAACGCAAGAAAAGGCATATTCCTGGGCTTCGTACCATACACTACCAGAAACATCCTTTGGTATGATACTGAAACTCACAGAGTAAAGATAGCCACCCATGTCAGGTTTGATGAAGGCATGAATGACCTACCACTTGCAGACCTGCCTACCAATGTCAAGCACCTGCTTAGGACTGATGACAACATTCCTCTCCCACCGGAACCCAATGAGGTGTCATCCAGTGATTTCCAATTCTCCATCTCCCCATTTGCCGATCTCACAAATCTCAGCCTCACTGCTTCTCCCTCTTGTGCTGATCAAGCATTTGGTCTCCGATATGCCAATGACTCACTGCTTGGCAGAGCCTACGTCACAGATATTCTTCCCAAAAGCCCTGCCTCCAAGCTTTTCTCCTCCCATAAGAAGTCTCTCTCCAAGTTAAGAGGCGCTTATATTGTATCTATCAATCACAACCGTGTGTTTTCTGCTGCTGATGTTACCACAGCCTTGCATGCATCCCACGATCGAGGGGTGAGGGATTCATTAGATACACCTATTACCTTTGCACTTGAAGCAAAATTATCAATGAAAGACATCAGGAAACACTCGAATGAATATGGATTATTTGCTCCAAATACGTCTTGGAAGGAACCCACTGACGAAGAAGATCCACCTTTTTTGGACCGGATTTCCTCCATCAAGACTATCAAGAAACTTGGCAACAAATACAAGCATGTCGTCCAATCCAGAATCAACCAGATCAATAGCACTGAAACACTCCATGCCAACATCCAAAAACACTTGGCCCCAACTGAGGATGACATGGATGTCGTCATACCCACGATTGATATTGCATCCCTTCGAGCCATCACCAAGCTTCACAAACCAGGCAACCATGAACTACCACTAGATGCAGAATCACTGCCAACTGAAGAAATTGAACTTTTAATCAAGGCCATCAATTCCAAGGCAACTACACCTGAAGAACAAGCACTCGGACACTTTACTCGAAGGAATCTCAAGCCATTATCCACATGGGCTGAATGGGAAGCTGGGGAGCAAAAACAACTTGATCAATTTGAAGATTTGGAAATGTTTGGCTCACCAATTCAATACCCTAAGGACCCAGAAGCTATTATTCTCAGGCCTCATTGGCAATACAGTGTAAAAAGGAATGGTGTCAGAAGAGCCAGGCAATGTTGCAATGGAAGCAAATATGCAGCTCCAACCCTGCACGCTATTGCCATGTCATACTCATCATGTGTTGAACACCCCATCCAAAGATTGTTCTTTGCCGTTGCAGCAAGCCTCAATCTCAAAATCTATGGTGGTGATGCTGCTGACGCCTATGCCCATTCTCCAGGGCCCAACATCCCTACATACATGACTATTGATGATGCATATGCAGAATGGTACAGACACAAGCATGGCAAAGACATAGACAGAAGATTGGTGCTTTCTGTTCTTTGAGCACTCCAAGGCCATCCGGAATCAGGTAGATTATGGGAAACCCACATCAACAAGATTTTGAAAGGCCCTGACCTCAACTTCAAGACCACCACACACGACAGAACAATCTACACGACAGTTTTTGAAGGTGAAACAGTCTACATGCTGAGACAGGTTGACGATTTTGCACTGGCTTGCACATCAGAATCCATATCCGACAAGATCTATGAAATCATTGGCGCGAAACTGAAGCTTCCTAAAGAGGATGTAATCCCCTTCACAAAAATGGGGTTGCTTGAAGACTTCAATGGAATTGATGTCAAACAGACAGCTGACTACATTGAACTGTCCTGCGCAAACTACATTGACAGAATTATGACATCCCATGGTTGGGAAACTGATTCTAAGATGAAACCCCACTCCAAGCCATCAGCGCCATTATCCACTGAAGTATTGAGTCAACTTCAATCACATACTGATGGACCATTAGAAGGCACCAAGGAACATGCTGAATTGCAATCCACATCTGGCTTCTCCTACAGAACACTTTTAGGGGAAATGATGTTCGCATATGTGAGCTGTCGCCCAGACATTGGCTACGCAGTGACCCTGATGTCAAAATACAGCTCCAATCCCACTGCCTTCCACTATTCCAGTCTGAAGAACATAGCTCGATACCTCAGAACAACCAGATCTTGGGGTATTAGATTCTACAGACCAAATGCTGAGCCATCATTACCATCAGGAGAACCGTACAACGACGTAGTCCAAGATGCATCACTCCCAAAATTCCCTGAAGATATCAAGCAAGCCAAACTGATGTGTTTTGTTGATGCAGCGTATGGCAATGATCCAAAACATCGCAGGTCCACCACAGGATATGGCTTCACTTATGCTGGTGGAGCAATAGTTTACAGATCCAAAGCCCAGTCACTTACTGCTCAGAGTTCTACAGAAGCTGAGTTCATCGCTGCTGTCACAGCGGCCAAAACAGCCAGATATCTCAGATCCATACTAAAGGAATTAGGATTTGTCCAAGTGGGTCCGACTCCTATCTACAAAGACAATGCGTCAGCGATTGAAATCCTCAATGCCCAGAAGCCAACTGAAAGAACCAGACATATTGAAATCAGGTTCTTTGCAATTCAAGCTTGGAAAGAAAATGGTGAAATCAAGATGACTCATATTCCTGGAGTCATCAACCCTGCTGATGATCTAACCAAACCATTGGGATGGATCTTGCACGCCCGACACGCAAGATACATCATGGGACACTACCCAGGTTAAATCATTCCATTCGATTACCTCGATTGACAACCGGATTAGGCCATTCAATGACCACCTCCGATCGATCTTGATTCAATCAAAATTGCTCAAGTCGATTCTTCGATTTGACTTGATCCGAATGATACGATCCAAACGTTCGATCTGTCTATCGATACAATTCAACATGATATACTACGACAGTAATCCAATACAACACAAGTAGAGTATTGGATCAAGGGGTGTGTTGTCGGCGAAAAATATGGACTGTTGTTGGCATCAAATTCGATCAAAAAAGTCGACAACACGAACGAAACGACGACCGAGGTGCGATACGAGATACGAATATTCCAAAGACCGAAGCTTAGAATCAAACGCACCTCCACTACTTGGAATCCTTAAGTGGTAAAAACGATATCACCTAAGGTTACAAACAAAAGGGGATATTCGGTTAGAAACAAGAAATATCCAAAGACCTGAACAATAAGTAAACACTTGGAACACATAAGTACATTCAAAAGAATATACTTGATATCCCGTGAGGAAATTACTTATTGCAATCAAGAAAATCAGTACCGATTCCAGATGGGCCTACTCATATCCAGCACATATACCATGAATAAGCATACGCCCCATCGAACAGAATACTTAATCCCACAATGACCGATACCATCGAATGACCGATACAGTAAGACCGACACAACGCTAATACAGCAACAGCAACAGAAGAATCGGTACGATGGTAAAGAAGACAGTAACAAATAACCGGGGAAGATCTCTACCATGTAAAATACAGAGAGCCCCAATACGGTGAAATACAGAGTAAAATAAGAGCGTCTCTCTGAGCTCACATCTCTTTAAATTTTAACATCATATACCTTTGGTCGATTTTTAGAGTAACAACAAGATCGATACAAGAAGTGAATGAAGACATAGCAAAGACGTATCGTGTCGAAGATAGAAGGGAAAACGCAGAGACCCCAAGGCTGGAGCTGGAAGGTCAAGAAGAAGAAAGAGGCAAAGACTTATCCCTTAGGATCCAATCAGCCATGCACACATCAGGGCAGCCTCCTGTTGATATGCTGGCTGGGGGGCTGGAGAGGGACGGCAAAGTGTTCCCTGGCAAGCTGGATGGTTGCAAGTGTTGTTACTCTAAAAATCGACCGGATAGGTATAACGAATATTTTAAATTTAAAGAGATGTGAGCTCAGAGAGACACTCTTATTTTACTGTGTATTTTGTACTGTATTGGGACTCTCTGTATTTTACATGGTAGAGATCTTCCCCGCTTAGTCGTTACCATTCTCGTACTGATACTGTTGTTGCTGCTTCTGTATTAGCGACGTGTTGGTCTTACTGTATCAGTCATTCGATGGTATTGGTCTTTTATGAGGTTAAGTGTTTCTTATCCGGTGGGGCGTATGCTTGTTCGTAGAGTGGGTAGATAAATGAGGCCCATCCGGAATCGGTACCGATATCCTTGATTGCAATAAGTAATTTCCTCACAGGATATCAAGTATATTCTTTTGAATATACTTATGGATTCCAAGTGTTTACTTGCTGGTCAGGTCTTTGGATATGTCTTATTCTAACCGATTATCCTCTTTTGTTTGTAGCCTTAGGTGATATCGTTTTTACCACTTAAGGATTCCAAGTAGTGGAGGTGCGTTTGATTCTAATGCTTGATCATCGGAATATTTGTATCTCTGTGTTATTCTTACGAACCTCGGTCGTCGTTTTGATTTGTTTTGTTTGTCGGCTTTTCCAATTGAATTTGATGCTGACAAAGTCCGTATTTTTTTTCGCTGACAACACACCCCTTGATCCAACATGTTTACTTGATGTTGGATTACTGTCGGAGTATATTTCTTTGAATCAATTCGGCTGTATCCGCATGATCAGTTGGATTGAATCCAAATGTCAGCTACCAATTGAATCGAATCGGAATGGCAATCGAAGTGATAGTTGACTTGAGCTTGTAACGTGATTCAAACGTTCCGTCGGGTCATTTCAGATTAACTTAACCTGGGTAATGTCCCATGATATATCTTGCATGTCGGGCGTGTAAGATCCATCCCAATGTTTGGTTAGATCATCAGCAGGGTTGATGACTCCAGGAATATGAGTCATCTTGATTTCACCATTTTCTTTCCAAGCTTGAATTGCAAAGAACCTGATTTCAATATGCCTGGTTCTTTCAGTTGGCTTCTGGGCATTGATGATTTCAATTGCTGATGCATTGTCTTCATAGATAGGAGTTGGACCAACTTGGACAAATCCTAATTCCTTGAGTATGGATCTGAGATATCTGGCTGTTTTGGTCGCTGTGACTGCAGCGATGAATTCTGCTTCTGTAGAACTCTGTGCAGTAAGTGACTGAGCTTTTGATCTGTAAACAATTGCTCCACCAGCATAAGTGAAAACATATCCTGTAGTGGACCTGCAATGTTTTGGATCATTGCCATATGCAGCATCAACAAAACACATCAATTCGGCTTGTTTGATATCTTCAGGGAATTTCGGGAGTGATGCATCTTGGACCACATCGTTGTATGGTTCCCCTGGAGGCAAGGATGGTTCTGCATTCGGTCTGTAGAATCTAATACCCCAAGATCTGGTTGTTCTGAGGTATCGAGCTATGTTCTTCAGACTGGAATAGTGGAAGGCAGTGGGATTGGAGCTGTACTTTGACATCAGGGTTACTGCATAGCCAATGTCTGGCCGGCAGCTCACATATGCAAACATCATTTCACCCAAGAGTGTCCTGTAGGAGAAGCCAGATGTGGATTGCAATTCAGCATGTTCCTTGGTGCCTTCTAATGGTCCATCAGTATGTGATTGAAGTCGACTCAGCACTTCAGTTGATAATGGCGCTGATGGCTTGGAATGAGGTTTCATCTTGGAATCAGTTTCCCAACCATGGGATGTCATAATCCTGTCAATGTAATTTGCACAGGACAGTTCAATGTAGTCAGCTGTCTGTTTGACATCAATTCCATTGAAGTCTTCAAGCAATCCCAATTTGGTGAAGGGGATTACGTCTTCCTTAGGTAACTTGAGTTTTGCACCAATGATGTCATAGATCTTGTCGGATATGGGTTCTGATGTGCAAGCTAGTGCCAAATCATCAACTTGTCTCAGCATGTAGACTGTTTCACCTTCAAAAACTGTCGTGTAGATTGTTCTGTCATGAGTGGTGGTCTTGAAGTTGAGGTCAGGACCTTTCAAGATCTTGTTGACGTGCATCTCCCATAATCTTCCGGATTCTGGATGACCTTGGAGCGCTCGAAGAACCGGGAGCACCATCCTTCTGTCTATGTCTTTGCCATGCTTGTGTCTGTACCAGTCTGCATATGCCTCATCTATAGTCATGAAGGTTGGGATTTCTACGGGCTCTACAACCTGTTGTTACTCTAAAAATCGACCGGATAGGTATAACGAATATTTTAAATTTAAAGAGATGTGAGCTCAGAGAGACGCTCTTATTTTACTGTGTATTTTGTACTGTATTGGGGCTCTCTGTATTTTACATGGTAGAGATCTTCCCCGCTTAGTCGTTACCATTCTCGTACCAATACTGTTGTTGCTGCTTCTGTATTAGCGACGTGTCGGTCTTACTGTATCAGTCATTTGATGGTATTGGTCTTTTACAAGGTTAAGTGTTTCTTATCTGGTGGGGCGTATGCTTGTTCGTAGAGTGGGTAGATAAATGAGGCCCATCCGGAATCGGTACCGATATCCTTGATTGCAATAAGTAATTTCCTCACAGGATATCAAGTATATTCTTTTGAATGTACTTATGGATTCCAAGTGTTTACTTACTGGTCAGGTCTTTGGATATGTCTTATTCTAACCGATTATCCTCTTTTGTTTGTAGCCTTAGGTGATATCGTTTTTACCACTTAAGGATTCCAAGTAGTGGAGGTGCGTTTGATTCTAATGCTTGATCATCAGAATATTCGTATCTCTGTGTTATTCTTACGAACCTCGGTCGTCGTTTTGATTTGTTTTGTTTGTCGGCTTTTCCAATTGAATTTGATGCCGACAAAGTTCGTATTTTTTTTCGCCGACAACAGCAAGCCATTGCCTCTTTGCAGTAAGAGTGTAACTGTGAAGGACGTGGAGGGGAGTTTGTAGAAGGGAGTGAGATTGGGGCAGAGCACCAGCAGAGCCAATGGCCAATTCAGATGAAATGGAAACATCTAGAGATTGGTCTTGTTCAGCCTCAAGCACTCCTCCCGAACCGTGGAGCCATTCATTTCGATACATCCAAAGATCCCAGCAAGTGAGGAAGAATTGATGAATCACGGCAGTAGCCCAGTGGCGAGGAGAACGCTTGCTGCCAATCAGGGAGTAGTAATCAGCTTGAATGTGATGCCAGAGAGGAGACCACCGCCCAAGAAACCAGTTGTGCCAGCCAATTTGTTGCTGAGCCCTGACAGCAGAGCGAGGCGATTGCAGGGGGGTACGAACGGTAGGTACGGTAGGTACGGTACAGTACGAGTATTCGTACTTGTACGGTAAGGTTGAAGTTACGCAGTCGCTGAGTCGTTTC
Organism: Pseudo-nitzschia multiseries; assembly: GCA_037355745.1. Lineage (NCBI taxonomy): Eukaryota > Bacillariophyta > Bacillariophyceae > Bacillariales > Bacillariaceae > Pseudo-nitzschia > Pseudo-nitzschia multiseries. Next base: position 15,082,828 of record CM074787.1, on the reverse strand, counting down.
TCGTCGAAGCTGTTTTTTGTTTGAAAAATGAATACGTACCGTACGAGTACGGTACCGTACGTACTCCTACTCGTACGAGTACTCGTACCAAACGGTACGGAAGTAAAAATGAAATCTCATCTCTGTAAAATCGAATCAAAACAAAACAAAACAAAACGAAACAACAACTGTAGCAACAACAACAACCCGTTGACGGCTTCCATTGCGGTACACTGTCAACAAGCCCCGGTATCGATTATCCTCAACGAAAGAAAAGAAAAGTTTGTAACAGGTCGGACCAGAAGCACGAAAGAATCGGGATCATAATATCAACAAGAACAGAAGTAACGCTGGACTGTCGTCGGTCAATAACAGCAACAGCAACAGCAACAGCAACAACAGCAACAGCAACAAACAAACACAACCACCCCGAAACGAAACGAGAACAATGACCTCGATCGTAGAGCTGTTTCCGAAATGCCGCAAGCTCGCGTATGACTCCCGCCAGCAACTCGCACAGGTCCAGAACGGAACGCTGCACGCGTCCGAGCTCTTCCTGTCCCTGGACGAATTGTCGAAGCAGCTGGAACTGATGAACAAGCTGGTGATGCGCGAACGACCCGCCCAGCGCGAGGTGTGGAAACGAAAAATACAGGAACTCCGGGTCGAGGCCGACGGGGTGCGGCGATCCGGGGAACACTACGATCGCATCGTCAACACGAACGTGCGGCAGCAAAGGGAGCGGGACGAATTGCTGACCAGGAGACGGCAGCGGCGGAACCAATTCTCGTCCGCAAACGGAAACGGCGAGCGGGACATGAACAACCTGGCGGACGAGGCCAAATCGTGGAACCAGAGCCAGTACATGGTGAACGATCTGATTGCCAACGGCGAGGCGAGTCTCAACACCCTGGTGGAACAGCGGCAGCGCATGACGGGCGTGTCGAGGTTTCTCGGACAAATCGACGATCGGATGGGGATATCGAACTCTACCATGAAGATCATTGAACGACGGGACATTACCGATGCATATTTTGTGCTTGGTGGATGTGTTTTTACGTGCATAGTGATATACTTCACCTGGCTCTGATGAATTACCGCATCTTTTGTTATCCTTGTAGGGTTGAAATGCCGGCACATTTAACGATGGTACCGTACACCGGTCGTTCGATGCCGATGTCTCGTTTCCGTACAACAAATTAATTTCGAAATTTGCCCTATTACTGTAGTAGTCCTTCGTTAACTACACAATACATAGTTACTACGGTTCCGAACGTATCGGGTGCGGATTAGTTTTTGATGGGGATTTATTAATGGTTAATGAAAATGCAAACAGTTTATACAGTTGGAAAATTTCTTCCTGTCCTAAAGACTGAAGTGGAATAGTTGTATTCGTATAGGGTACCATCAAATCAAATCCAGTAATCCATCATCGGATAGTGAGTCGCCGGATGCGCCGGGAATTATGCTCCATGTGGGATTCGTCTACGGCCATCGCTTTCTTGAATGCCAGGTCGCTGGAACCGGCCGTCCATGGAAACCTCTCCTCCCTGATGAGATTGGTCTCGCGTTGGTTTTTATGCACAAGGTGAAGGACGGATGGATCGGCTCGCAACAACGCAAAAGAGATGGACAATGACTCGTCCTCGTTGACGTTGACGTTGTTACTGTTGCACAACCGGTTCGTGCCATCGCCGATTCCGGCAAGGGCATAAGGCAACAATTTTGTGACGGGGTCCGGAATG